>OZ023205.1:89419601-89562101 GCA_963995525.1 Escarpia spicata
GCTGAACCCTTCTAAACAAATATTATCACATTTAAAACATCCCCGGCAAAACATTTAAGCATCTACCCCAACAACGCTTGCTGTGTCATCAGTTTACGTCCTATTCTTACATTAGACAAGTCAAACCATAACTTGAACATAATCAGTGGCGTTACCCTACTGCCCGCCAAGTCCACCAGGTTAATAACAGATGTCCTCGTCATGCTGTATCCGGCGTAATCCAGAAACTTCTGTGTAAAGTTGATGGCAACAATTGTATGAGCTCGACTGGAAAATAAAGAACATCATCTAGCAGTATTGTTCTTTTGTACAAACACACACACACACACACGCACGCACGCACGCACGCACGCACGCACGCACACACACACATACACCCCACCCCACACACACACTTACATATATACAAAGAACATAATTCGTGATTAATGTAAATACTGTAAAATTGTGGTTTTGTTATCAAGGCATTTCTTAGCACACGGGTACGACAATAACATTATTCATTAAAATGTTGTGTAGTAGTGTATATGTCAGAAGAAGGACTGTACTAGAAACCGAAGATAACCCTAACCTTAACTGTACTAAGACCATTGCTATTACCAATTTACAGATTGTCGCAATGTCGACACTGCTGAGAACAGAGGAGGAAAACTTCCTGCGTCTCGTAAGGATAATCTTACACGACGTCCCGAGTAAACTACGGAGCCTCTTCTTAAGAGAATTTGCCAGGAAATACGGCATGCCGTATGCAGACAATGCAGTTTCTGGGAGTTTCTTCCTCAACAATATACTTCCGAGGAACAGGTGTAGAGATGCCACGATGAGAAATCATATACAGAATGGTGATTCTACGACGTTTGACTGTACGACGTTGTTTTATTGTATCCTGTATTCTGGTGCACTGCTGCTGCCACCAATGAGACAGTCGAACGCCAGAGTGCCACCGCTCAACACTAGTGAATTGATAGACCAGCTACGGGAGCACAGGAATCTCCTTGCTCACTCCAGTAATGCTGAGATTAATCAGGCTGACCTCACCACCAGAGTGAACGACATTCAGACGATCTACCAACAGTTGGGGTGGTCTTGTGCCGAACTGTTGCAGGCTGCCAACGGCCCAATGGCCACCGCGGAGTGTTTCAGGCTGCAACAAGCTCTTTCGACAGAAATGACAAACCACAACGCGCTTGACCTAATTGTGCAGAGTCACGGTGTGCAACTGACGGCATTGGAAGGTAAGTTAGCACCAATAGTTATGATATATCAGACCAATACATGATTAATGCAAAATTTAGTGCCGTGCTCAGTAACGGTCCATCCACAGGGTGGATTCATTCAGAAAGACCATCATAAAAGTAATTACTAGTAACATGCTTACACAGGAAATAGTATCCTTAGTGATGATTAATCATAACATGTGTTACTAGTTATTTGGCACAACCCAGATTATTATTTGCTATGGACAATCTTGGTTGTTCTCGTATGGCCGCCATCTTGTTTCCTGTACAATGTTTCAAATAAATAAATGTATCACCAAATTGCGTATGGATGAAAACATAACACAATGACAGTTTAGTTAAATATGTGCCTTAGCTGATTACACATATATAAGAATAAGTTGATTTTTTATGTTCTCATGCGAAAAACATATTGGTTGCTATCACAAGACCGACATCTTGCTTTATTTATAGTAAAATTAAATCGTGGTGGCTACCTTGCTTTTATTCAAATGGCCGTTTTCGTATAAACTGTGCATGTTGTCCAACCAAATGTGCCTTTGAATATTCCCCATGTAAGAGAACATACAAACATACAGTTCACTCTGGAAAAATACAGTTCACTCTGGGTGCATTTGATCAGTTTGCGGCGATATAAACAGTAATTTAATATAAATTAAAGCCATTATTTTGTAGTGGCCATTTTGGATTTATCACATTTTGACGTTCCCTTTGGTGAACATCCACTTACACTTGGAATATCATTGCACGTATAGTCCAGATGAATATTCAATAACAACAACAAACCGGCGATAATTGTGTTAACCCCCCCTTTTTGTTGCCCGATTGACGAAAATCGTTGAAATTGAACATGTTTGAAGGTAATTACGGATTGAGTAAGAGAAATACATGAACTGTAGACATATTTTGTTAGATATAGATATGAGAATAGTGCGCTAATCCGAAATCAACAATATGGAGTCTCGTGTAATGGACAGAACATTAACAACACATTTCAATGATTATGATACACACATAAAACAACATTGCATACTTAGATATTGTCGCCAGTGTCCAGCCGTACATGGCATGCTTATTCTATTGAATTGCGCTGGCGTGCAGTGGTGTTACGGAGTTTTATCGTTTAAAATGTGTAAGTAGGTCACTCTCTCGTTATTTTATCTGAGAATTGTGTGGTTCACATTTGATTAAATAAGTGTAAAACATTTGGAATACAGAAATATTATGAAAGAGTTTGTCCATGTTTTTGTTGGATAAAACACCTGTTCTATCACGCATAGAGGAATTGCGAAGCACCAGTATGATATATTTTGATCAGTCGCCTTTAGAACAAAGAGATAGGATGATGCCAATATATATCTACAATGTTACTGTATAATGCCAAGCTATAATGCTACTGTATAATGTCAAGCTGCAAGTTAGTGAGCGCTCACTCTTAAAGGCCTACTACACATGTCGACGGCAACGGAAACACGTCGACGGCAAAGCGGCAATCCGCGAGCAGACCCTAGTACACATAGCGAGGTAATCTTCGACGGCATATGCAAATTGGTTACGTGAACAGTTTATGGATGCTATAATAGATAGCGATCCTAAGAAACAAGCGAGAGGAGGAAGCATTGCTTTTGTAAACTGGATGATACAGAGCATATACGACTCTCGCCTCTCGCCGTCATCTTGGATTTTGTCTGGATTGTCAACAGACGGCGCCGCTATTCAGTCGGACACGAATCCGTTACGATTTTACCGCGCATAAATGTAACTATGTATTTTTACATATTGTGTTTTGTTGGAATACCATTATAAAAAACTGTGTTCCTTCTGCAAGGAATTGAATGCTGAGCTAATAATTAAACATGATATTCACTGGATTAAATCATTTTTCTGAAAATCAAATTCAAGTACACCAATCTAAACAAAAATATAAAACAATGGATCTGAAATAAAATGTTATGTTTACATCACTATTTTGGAACGTGCAATTTGATATGTGCAACTTGACGTCACTCCAAAACAACAGCGCTGATTGGTCAAAGAATACATTTGCCGCGCGGTAGTTTTTGGAAGATCGCGTTTGTTTCGATTCTCGACGGCTTGCCATCGAGCAATTTAACCAATTTGTATTTTGCCCTCCTTAAAGGACGACGGCAAAGGCAAACTAGATATCGCTCTTGTTGGAATAACACAGAGCCTAGTACACATAATATTATGTCGACAGCAAAACTGCTCGACGGCAAACCGTCGAGAATAGAAAAAAAAGTGATTTTTCAAATGACCAATCAACGCTGCTGTAGTTTTGGTGTGACGTCAAATTGTACATGTTCCAATATAGTGATGTAATCACAAAATAAATTTGCAGATTCAATGTTTTATATGTTTTTGTTTAAATTGATGTAAGTTGATTTTCAGTAAATTTACGTAATCCAGTTAATATCAAGTTTAGTTAGTAGCTCAGCATTCAAACCTTTGCTGAAGGAACACAGTCTTCATAATATTATTACAACATAACAGAATATGTGAACAATATGTTCATACATACATGAATGCAAGGTAACATCGTAACGGATTCGTATCCACTTGAATTAGGGGCTGTTGGCGGTCTTTTGGCAACCTTAATAAAATCCAAGATGTCGGCAGTGAAACTTATCTTTGATAAGGTGGAGGGACGAGAGATGTTAGAGTAGGGTGGGGTAAGAAGCCCCCTCGAGGTAAGACGCCTCCCCTGGGTATTTCAATATTTCGATCGTTTGCTGCCTGTCTCTGGTGGATGAAAACAATACTGCCACCTAGCATTCATTGCGTCCGAACGCGCAAGAACGTTAAACCAACGGTGAGTAACAAAAAGTGAATTTGAAGTTGTTAGGCTTGTTTGATGTTAACATTTTACATACTATATGTATGATTATGAGACAGATATTACGTGCGATATCAAATAGTCGTTATATTATGCATCGTTTATGTCAGTAGTTTCAATTATTACCATGCAAAACTGGCGATAATTAAAGGTAATTTTACCATCGGCACATGTCCGCATGAAACCTATTGGGGGCAAGACGCCCCCAACGACGTGGGGCAAGACGCCCCGGAGGGGCTTCTTGCCCTTTGAGAGGCGTCTTACCCCACGTTTATTAATTGTTTGTTTTACACATGCAACATAGGCTAACGTGCAAGGCCTAGCCTTAGAGCTACAATTAAATATTATTTTATTTATAGTTTTTGTATATTATGTTTTATATCATTCTTTATTACCAATTGCATTATATTATTATGTAATTTGTATATTAATTGTTCTATTTTATTGTCTATGTATTTGCATCATGGAATTTATATATATTGTTTTTTATTCCTGTATTTTTTAAAATAAATTATGTATAAGCACAGGGCTACAGTGAAAAACTGTATTTTAATCTGAATGTACTAGCCTACCCTGTATAAATACGTTTAAGCAAAATAAATAAATAAACAAACAACTAAATATATCAATAAATAGGCATAAATAAATAAATAATAAATACGGCATGTGTTTGAATGCAAATTTGCAATAGGCCTACGACAGATTGAACATCTACTGACTAATATTTTCTTCTGTAGAAATGGTCCGCACGTACAGGCGCAAGTCGGAACGGGGTGCCTGTGGGGACGATGTGTTGAAGGAGGCACTGGCAGCGCTGGAGAATCAACCTATGAAGGCTGTCAGTCGGCGTTTTGGCATTCCGGCCAGGACGCTGCGAAGACACCGCGACAAGAAAGTTGCCGCTGTGGGATCGCTATCTCTCGGCCCAAGGCAACCAGTACTATCGGCTGACGTGGAACGCACGCCGCGCGAACACATCGCGTATATGGAGAAGTGCCTGTACGGCTTGACGACCGTGGACGATCGCGTGGTGAAGCTGGGGCTTGCGCACACGTTCAACGCCGAAACAAAGATGGCCGGCCGAGACTGGCTTCACGGCTTCTTCAAGCGCCACCCTGACCTGGCTATTCGGCAGCCTCAGGGTACGAACATCGCAAGGGCTGTCGGTTTCAATCGCCCTAAAGTGCAATTGTCCACTGCCGGCCTGCCATCGTCCACTGCTGGCCCGCCACCGTCCACTGCTGGGCCGACACCGTCCACTGCTTGGCCGACATCGTCCACTGCTGGGCCGACACCGCCCACTGCTGGCCCGCCAACGGCTGCGTCCGCAGAAGTGTCGACCGTTAAGGAGCTGATAAAGCAGCTATCTCCGTTGCCAAAGATATCGCGTCCACGTGCAAGATCGCGTATTGCCGAGTTTGCCACTGTTCTGACATTGACGCCGCATAAGAACAAGTTGGCTATGCAGCAGGCGAAGAAAGAACGCATGCCCAAGCTCAAGAAGAAGTCCCTGGCGACAGGAGTGAAGAGACACACGACGAAGAAAAGGCGCGTGAGCTCCAGTAGCGAGGAGGAAGAATGGCCCTGCATTATCTGCGGAGAGCCATTCAAAGATCGCAGATCACGAGAGGTGTGGGTGCAATGTCAACTGTGCAAGAAATGGGCCCACAAAGATTGCACCGCGGGACAGGCCTTTTTCACGTGTCCCAACTGTGAATTGGAGAGCGATTGACTGTGTATTATGTGCCATCTGTTCATCTTTTGGACGCATTTTGCAGATTAAATTTATGTTTGTTTCACCACAATTTCTCATTGGGGCAAGACGCCCCCTGGGGGCCGGTTGCCCCACACTAAAGGGCGTTTTCCCTCACGTATGGGGCAAGACGCCTCCTTCGGAATTTTTTTTAAATTGACGATCATAACAGTTAGTGCCGTCAGATGACAGAATGCCTTTGGTTAAACATGGAATAGGTACCCCGCAATCGTGTGTAAGCGCAAAAACCTCAACCTGTTCACTGTATGCTTAAACATGCCCATTTTCCCTTAAAGGGTGCTCCATGCCCCATCCTACCCTATGTGCTCCGTCCCATCCCGATTAAAAAACAGTATATTTATAGCATCCACAAACTACTCATGTGACCAATTTGAACTAGGCTCTGCTCGCGGTTTGCCGCTTTACCGTTGAGGTTTGGACGTTGCCATCCCTTTGTGTACTAGGCCCTTTAAGCGGACGCTCACCTGAATAGTTTTAGGTTGCGCAGAAACCAAAGATCCCATCCCGTGTTTTGCAGATCACACAAACAATACACTGGAATGTGACCCACCCTCCTTATATGCACTGAAAACGGACCCATATATTATTTAAAATAATTGTTGACATAATTCTGAACACTATGCAAACAGAAAAAAACAATAACGCCAGCATAATTTATTAGCAATAGCACCAACATCACTAGAGAAATTGGCCAACAACTACTTAAAACAAAACATTGAGACGGCCTCAATGCTCAATCATAGGCTGACTGACCGTTCTTGAGGTAAGAACTTGCGGTAGGAAGTAAACATTTACCCAGCACCCACCAATTCTCCAACAATTACGTCCAGCCCAACCGCCAAATGAGCTCACTTAAGAGTCTACCCAGATTTGTCCAGCCCTCTCTTTGATAACGAAAGACAGGTGGCCTTGTTTAAATTGTCAAAATCCTTGATCTTTTTTATACACAGCACATTACATATTTGTACGTTATAAATTGTAACAACTTAAGTCAAGCTTTAAGATGATGTATTTTCCTAATTCAAAGGTGCATTACATTTTACCAGTAAATATGTACACACACGCTTTGGCGTGAAACAAATATTCATAATATCTGCGCACACCCAGCGATATATCGTAGATTGCATTATTCTTTTTACGATGATATAACCCACATTCAATTCTCAACTGTTGAAATCAGTCTTTCAAAATGACGAGCCTCCCAAAACCCACACCCCAAAGGACCCTCCCATTGGCCACAGGTGAAATATGTATAAGACAAAAAACAATGACCACCCGAAAAGACCCGGTAGCACACCTGTACACTACTGCAGATCCAATACACGCGAACCTGACATAGACATCCTGGATGGACACCGTTTTTAATATAAACAAGATTTGTCGATATACTTTTCATTTTACATGCTAATTGATATTGATCCATTACATACTCTTTATGTGTATTTGATTGGCTTAACATGCATTCCCGATTGGCTGGTGCTGAAGGTAGGAAAACAATTCCATAGCAGACGTTCAAGCGCTAGTCTTGTATTGTTTTGAAGTTATCATGTTAATATGTGTAGCTAATTTATAAGCAAATATATGCGGGTTGAAAGAATAAGCAATACCTATTATATCACAGCACGGTTCTTTCCACCTGGAGTATTGAAGATATGCAACAACTATGCCGAGCGATACACCAAACGCGCAGATCTTTGTTGAGATATACGTGTGTAGTACATAATAAACCTACGGCTAACAGAGTATGTTTTATTAACAGGCATTACTCGTATTAAATTAGTTATAGTTCTAATTTCACTAACAACATTTTGACGCAAATCAAAAGCACCAGACCTGTCTATTGGACATTGTGTAAGGTTTAATTATAGGAGTAAACACAAGTGTCATGCATCTGAATGCCAATTTGATGTGACTGTATCAGCAATGCATATGTGTAACTGTGTGCATATTTTACAACAGGAAGACAGAGGTACACAGCCCAGGATATGAGAGCAATGAACCAGAGTATGCAATATATGCAAGGTAGGTGAACATACATCAATTCATGTTGTACTTCAAGATTGACAAAGACTACCTTCACTGAAAGGTTAGGGCCGCTTCATATGTATCCAATGTATACGTTATTGAGATGCATCACCTATCTATAAGACAACATCGTGAACATTATGATGCAAATATATATATGCATATTAGCACCAATGTTTTAATTGTATGTATGTAGACGGGTGTCTTCTTAATTTTGAAGAACTGATTACTGTTACTATTAAAAAAAAAAACATGTAAGCCAACATTAAAATATACTGTGCCTTGTTTGAATTTCTGTCGTTGACATCACCTGTAATAATTATGATGCGCGTGTGATGGATTACATAACCTAGTATAACACCTCGTCAATTTACTGAAACGGCATCAATTTGATAATAAAGTAAACTTTATGATATAATTTTCATTTCTGAAATTAAGTGATCCGTTACATTTCAAGTGCATTTTGTAGGCACTGATACAAATTGCCTTTCTGTTTCAGGAGGTGTTCGCGCACTTGATACCCGACTGACTGCCGCAGAAGGTAGGACAACAAATGTATTTTACAGTTTAGTCAATACTTGTGTTGTTCTGAAGGTACAATGTCATTGTATATAGTTAAGTGTTAAAATATAAAATACATACGTGGCTTGAGGTTCATACGCCCACCCTCTAACAGTATTTGAAACTGATGATTTCATATCATTATACAAGCTATGACACACGTATAACTAAGCTTTACCTTCTGGAGTTATGCACATAGACAGTTTGTGAGTTATATTAACCAATAATGATACGTTACATTCATATTAGATGTGCTAGTTTTTTTTAGCTGACGCCCATGTAATTTGGTAGTGAAAGTTATCACACCAACCACCCGTTTTATAAGCAATGTTTGCTAGGGCACTCCCAGTCCACATAATAGCACTGATGTGATTATAAGCAAATTAAATTACACCTCCTTTGACAACATTGTTATAGTATTACCAAATACTAAATTATTATCAATCACACACAAGAACTGATATCCTAGCGTCTAATGGATATAATTTAAGGTTCAGTTAATTTAGTCAAGACACTTGAGACTATTGTTAATGTGACTGTATCCGCAATAACATATTCGAACGTAATTATGTGCAGATTATATTCTATATTATATAGTAGTAGTAGTAGTAGTAGTAGTAGTAGTAGTAGTAGTAGTAGTAGTACATGTAGTAGTAGTACATGTAGTAGTAGTAGTAGTACATGTAGTAGTAGTAGTAGTAGTAGTAGTAGTAGTAGTAGTAGTAGTAGTAGTAGTAGTAGTAGTAGTAGTAGTAGTAGTAGTAGTAGTAGTAGTAGTAGTAGCAGTAGTAGTAGTAGTAGTAGTACATGTAGTAGTAGTAGTAGTAGCAGTAGTAGTACCTGTAGCGGTAGCTGAAGCAGTAACATTAGCAGTAGCAGTAGCACTAGTAAGAACAGCAGCAGCTGCAGCCACAGCAGTAGGGATGGTAAGATAAATCTCCACATAATTACATGTATATGTCTTTGATTAACAATGATACAAAATGCTATTTTACAGGGGATGCTGCTGGCCTTGACATCAGAGTAACTGGAGCAGAAGGTAGGTCAACAACCACATATTTAATACTGTCGTATTGTTGACATGTTTTTGTTTTACCACATTTAAAACATGATATCTCCAAGCTGCATGTACATGTACTGTATGTTATATCACAACAGTTTGCGGCCCTGTTGTAGTATTGTAAAACTGGAGCATTTACAGTGAAGTTTTTATAGGTTCTAAGGTGTACATGTATCACGGTATGTCTAAGTCAAGAACTGTCAACTGACTACCTCATGTTCTAATATGCCACCTTAACCTTATAGTAGATGCTGCTATTTAATACGATTAGCACCTGATGATGTAAACATTGCTGCTGCTCCTGCTCCTGCGGAGCAGTACTGAATACGTTTAATGTGCGTTTAGTTGTCAGTTACATAAAATGTATCTTTCACAGGAAATATAGCGGGCCTTGATTCCAGATTGACTGTTGCTGAAGGTACGTCCAAAGTTGTGATAGTTTTAATGTGCAAATATTTTGTAAGCATTAAGTAATCATACTAAACTAAATAATGTATATTAACAGTTTGTATATATGCATATCACGTTGAGTCTTTAAACTGTTATGTATGTTTTATATTACTAAAAAGCTGTAACAGACGAATAACTCAGCAAGATGTTCTCAGATTCAGCTTAATTATATCTTACATGCATGTGTCTTTTTATGCCAAGCGAATTGAAATCTCGCATATTAAATACTCTACTTTTCGAGTAGCTGGCCATACCATTTGGTGATCTAGCTAGCCGCACTGGGTTGATCACTAACGCTCGATTTACACACTTAAGTGCTTTGAACAGTTTTGATAGCACATCTTTTGATTATTCGTTTATTTATGGCATTACAATCGTTACTTCTTAGGGATAATGTGTGTCGAAACTCCATTAATGCGTTGTGGTTACTTGAATGAGTTATGTTGTATAGCAAATTTATATGCTGAGTATATCCGAGCTGAAAGAATAAGCAAATCCTATCATAGCAAGGCTATCTCCAAAATGGATTACTGAAGATACGCAACAACTACCGGTAAATAGAGATATAGAAAACAACACAGTTCTTTTTTAACATACTTGTATAATATATATATTAAACCTATAACTAACGTAGTATATTGTATTAAGAGGCAATACTGACATTAAAGCAATTATAGTTATAATTTGATTAATACAATTATGATGCAACGCAGTAAGCACGAGGTATCTATTGGACATTGTGTAAGGCTTAATTATATTAGTAAACACAACTGTAAAATAAATGAGAACCGTTTTGATGTGGCTGTATCAGCAATGCATATGTACTAATTTACTACAGGAGGACAGAGGTACACAGCCCAGGATGTGAGAGCGGTGAAACAGAGTATGCACTATATGCAAGGTAGGTGAACATACATGTCGTACTTCAAGATTGACAGAAACAACCTTCATTGACACGTTAGGGCCGCTACACATATACCCAATGTATAAGTCATTGAGATGCATCACGTATCAATAACACAACACAGTGAAGGTAAAGAGGCAAAGTATGCATTTTAAAACAAACTTAAACAAATTATATCTGTGCAGGTGGGAGTCTTATTATGTTTGAACAACGCGCTACTGTTACTAGTGTTTATTAATATAAAGAATATACGTAATTCTTCACTAAAAATACGTACAGTCCATTGTTTGACTACATATGATATTTCACTATATACGATGTGCACGTAATGGATTAATGAGACTAGTATAAAACCTTGTTAGCGTAATGAAACTACATCATTTTGATAATACAAAGAACTTTGCGATATAATTTTCTTTCCATGCGTATTAATTTGTTACTGATAAAGAATGCATTTCTGTTTCAGGAGAGGTTCACGAACTTGATTCACGAATGACAGGTACTGAAGGTAGGTCAACAAATCTATACTACAGTTTAGTCAACACTTGTGTGTTATATGGAAGGCATCCACAATATATATAAATAAATAATATATCTGACTAGATATATTTGCCCAGGCTTTGAATAAGACAGTATACGGTTATGGTAATTTCATAACATTAAACAAACTGTAACACATGCATAACAAACCAATACCTTTTGGATTCAGGTATGTAAGTGGGAGTATGCGAGTCGTGTAAAGCAATAATGATTATGTTACATGCATATTATATTGTTCCGAAAACCAAGCATAATATCGGCAAACGTGCTTTTTCTGTAGCTGGACACACAATCTGGAATCAACTATCGCTTTAAAATCATCTGACACTATAAATACCTTCCGTAAAAAACTAGACTTATTTATTTGAAATTTCATTCCATAGGCGCTATAGAAGTTTGTCAGTATTATTAGTATTATATGTTACTTTTTGGTTGATGCCCCTGTGATTTGGTAATGAAAGTTATCACCCCAACACCTTTAAGCAGGGTTTGCGAGGGCACTCCCCAGTCCACATAATAGTATTTGTCTTCTTTAAAAAATGACTGCGTCTGTTTTCAGGGACCGTTGATGACCTAGATTCCCGCCTGACAGAGGCTGAAGGTAGGTATACTATGAATAGCAGAAGTACAAGCAAGTGTTTTTAAGTTATAAAATGAATATAGCGTAGATCCATATCAATGCACAATGTATTATATAGATGCAATGTTGGTTGCAGAATTATAATATTCACAAAATAGAGCAACTAATAATTATTTTTGTTCAGACGTACTTGAGAAAGACAATTACTCGACTTCGTATCTTGTTGTCAGTGTTGCTATTTTAATTGATGTTACCTGAGTTTATAATTTCTCAATTTGATTATATATATATATGTGTCTATATATATATATATATTATATATTTATGCGTATATTATATATATATATATATATATATATATATATATATATACATACATATACATATAACAGTTTCAAAATAGGGACATTTTGGGATACCCTTTATGTATATATATATATATATATATATATATATATATATATATATATGTATGTATATATATACATATATACATATATAAATTATACTGAATATTAAGAACCTAATCATACACAAATATTTCTTTGCTTCGCACTTCGGTTTTATTGATTTCAGAAGATGGTATTGTGTAATTATTGCTATTATAATTATTGTTAGTAGTGGTGGTAGTATTAGTGGCAGCATGAAGCTCTACTTAACGATAAGTATATATATATGGGTTTAATTGATACCGATACATCATGCTATTTTACAGGGGATGCTGCTGGCTTTGACATCAGAGTAACTGGAGCAGAAGGTAGGTCAACACCCACATATTTAGTACTGGTGTATTGTTTACATGTTATTGTTTACCATGTTTATTTACATTTTAAAAACATGATATCTCCAAGTTGCATGTATTTGCACTGTATGTTAAATCTCAGCAATTTTGTTGCCCTGTTGTTTTATTTTTAAACTTTAAAAAAAAAAACGGCAGTATACTCTGTATAGGTCCTAAGACGTACACGCATGTCTAAATCAAGGACTATCAACTCATTACCTCATATTCTATTTCGTCATCTTAACCTCTGTGGACAGTAGTTCATATTACGGTCTATGCTTTTATTATTAGGATCCTCAACTTATTAAGTAAACATCGTTGCTGCTGCTGCTGCTTTTGCCTAGCAGTGCTGAATAACTATAGTGCGCGTTTAGTCGGCAGTTACATAAAATTCATCTTTTACAGGAAATATAGCGGGTCTTGATTCCAGATTGAGCAATGCTGAAGGTAGGTCAAAGTTATTAATTACATTTACCTATATATATATATATATATATATATATATATATATATATATACACACACACACATACATATACATGTCACGAAGCAAATTTATTATATCACCACAATGCTATCTCCAGTACGCAGTGTTGACGATATGCAGGAACAACATTCAGGATAAGGCAGTTATTTTATAGACATACTTGTATAATACATATCAAACCTATGACTAACTTAGTATATATTGTATGAAGAGGCATTACGGGCATTAAAATAGTTATAGTTCTAATTTTATTAATACAATTATGACGCAACGCAGTAAGCACGAGGTGTATATAGGACATTGTGTAAGGTTTAATTATATAAGTAAACACAAGTGTCATGTAGCGCAGTACCGTTTTGGTATGACTATCAGCAATGCATATATAATTATGTGCATATTTTACTACAGGAAGACAGAGGTACACAGCCCAGGATGTGAGAGCGGTGAAACAGAGTATGCACTATATGCAAGGTAGGTGAACATACATCAATACATGTCGTACATCAAGATTGACAGAGACTACCTTCATTGACACGTTAGGGCCGCTACACATATACCCAATGTATACGTCATTGATATGCTTCACGTATCAAAAACACAACACAGTGAAGGTAAAGAGGCACAAGTATGTAATATAAAACCAAAACAAATATATATGTGCAGGTGGGAGTCTTCTCATGTTTGAACAACGAGCTAATGTTACTAGTTTTTCTTAATATGTAGAACATATGTAACTCTTCCCTAAAGTGTACTGTTTGATTGTACAAGATATTTGACTATATACGATGCGCACGTAATGGATTAATTAAACTAGTGTATTACCTTGTTCACTCACTCATGTCGGCCACTGGGGTCGAACATTGGTGGCTTCAATCATCTGTCTCCAGATCACTCTGTCTGCCATTGCCGTCTTCATTTCCTCTTACTCAAGACCCACACCTTCCTTTAAGCAATCGATGTATGTTGCTGCTGGACGTCCTGCCTTTGTTCTCCCATGTGTCCGTTGCCACAATATGGTCTTAGTTGTCATTTCATCCATGTCTGTATCAGTGTCCGGTAAATCTCAGTCGTCTTCTTATTTTATCAGTGACTTTACACATTCCACTGTATAGTTCTATGTTTATCAAACGCTGTTGCCAGTGCGTGTTAAATGCGGCTCGAAGCATTCTTGAATAACATCCGTCTAGCTGTTTGTCACGTTTTTCGTCATTGTTCATGTTTAGCATCCGTACAGTAGCACATACTCTGCTGTTGCAATAAACAGTCGCTGCTTGATGATGCGTGGGAGTGTAGATTTCCATATTAAGTTTAGTTGATTGAGTGCTCTCCACGGCATTACCTTCATTGTTTTGATGTCTTTGTCTGTTGTGCAGACCCAGGAGCCAAGATATTTGTAGTCTTCAACCTTGTCTAAAACAGCTCCTTCCCTGGCAACGATGGTGGTGTTTCCTAATCGGTAGAATGCGATATATTTGGTTTTTCCAGGATTTATCTTTAAACCAGTCCTTGCACATGATGTTTCCACTCGTGTTTGAAGCTTCTCTGCCGATTGATCTCTTCTGATAGTAGAGCAATACAATCGGCAAATTCGAAATCGATGATCACCCCAGGTTTAATACGTTTACTTTTCCTTCTTGTTATCTGGAATCCAAGTTCATCTTCTCTTCCGTCCATAGCTCGCCGCAGTGCATAGTCAAGGACTATCATAAAGAGGTATGGCGTTAGCGTGTCACCATGTAGCACTCCCTCCGTGATACCCTAAGAAGCTCAGTTTCTCCATACGGTGATTGTACTTTGGCACGAGTGTTCCTGTGCATGTTGGAAACAGAAGAATCAAGAATCTTCATCATATTGCCACGATGCACCATATTAAATGCGTTTTGGAAGTCTACGAATGTCATAATAGCAGGAAGATGCTTTGCTCTAATTCCTTCTATCAACCTCCTCAGGGTTAGTGTATGGCGTACTTTTATCCTCCCTGTCCGGAATAAATTTCAGGACGTATTCTGTTCAATATCATCTTGTTGAATGTATTTGCCACAATGAAGCTCAGTCTAATGGTCCTGTTATTCCCTGTCATGCTTAAATCGTCATTCTTAGGTATTGGAATAATGTTAAGAACTGTCTACTGTAGCGGTATTTTCCCTTCAATGAAAGCGTTGTTGCAAGATTCTATAATGATGCTGTTCAAATAGCAGTGTTTTAGCACTCCAGGTGGTATACCATCATCCCCGCAGTTCTTTCCATCATTCAGGGATTCCGTGGCCTTCTAATACTCATCTAGTTGAAATGGTCTTCTTAGATGTTGATATTTGTAATTACAGGGTGGATCTTTTCATCCTCATCTTCTATGTCAGGTGGACTGCCTAGTAGTTTGTGGAAGTGATCGTACCAGTTTGTCACCCTTTGTTCTGCAGTTTTGCCCTTTAGTTGTCCTTTACGAGCTGTCCTTCTACCACTTATCTGGTTTATAATCTTCCAGCTCTGTCCGTGTCTTCCATTAATATATGCACTTTCGACATTAGCAATGTTGCTGCACAGTTGTTTCCATGTTCTTCTTGGCCTGTTCATATATCACTCTGTTGTCAGCTACAGTGTTTTGCTTGTAGGCCCTATAGGCTTCTTTAACTTTCTCTCTGGCTGATGTTACTCGTGGACCATCTGAGTATATTTTCTTTTTCTGTTTCTTACTGACAGGAATAATGTTCTCTGTCGCAGCGCTATTCGCTGAAATGAAACAATCATATCGCTCCGTTTCTATTTCATGTCTCAATTCCAAAATATGAAATCTGTTCCGTTCTTCACATGTGTTCTGTTTTTGCAAGTCACAGTCCTTGCTTAGAGCACTCCAGTCATACTTCACTTTACGTGGTGGCGACTTTTTCTTACGTAAACTAAGTCGTATTGTAGCTGTGACAATGCGATGATCAGATCCGGCTCTTGCAAAGGTACTATACGGTTCACAGTTCATCACGCTATTTCTCCATTTTTGTTGACCAGCATATACTGAAGTTGTCGTTTTCTTCCATGTTGGTCCATAAACGTCCAGCGCTTTCCATTTCTCTTGCGGTATCTGGTGTTCGTGACCTCAAGATTGTTCTTAGTGATAAGATCGATAAGGAATTCCCCATTTCGGTTTGCATTGTTATCATAAGGGTCCGTGTGGGTAAATTTGGCATCCCCCGGACCAAATCGTGCGTTAAAGTCTCCTACAACCAGCAACTTGTCGTGCACTGGTACCGATTTGGTCGCCCTTCTTAAGTCGTTGTAGTGGTTCTCTACGCTATGTACTTCAGCTGAGTTGGTCGGATAATACGTGACAATAACTGTTGTAGTTAGATTGCCGCTGAAGGTGGCAATCAATATTCGTTTACTGTACGTATTAATGTTTTCTAGGGCTCCCGTGCCCCTTGTGTTGAGCAGGCTGCCTACTCCTCCCTCTGATGTGTGTTGTAATGTTCTCTAGGGCTCCCACGCCCCTTGTGTTGAGCAGGCTGCCTACTCGTCCCTCTGCTGTGTGTTGTAATGTTCTCTAGGGCTCCCACGCCCCTTGTGTTGAGCAGGATGCCTACTACTCCCTCTGATGTGTGTTGTAATGTTCTCTAGGGCTCCCGTGCCCCTTCTGTTGAGCAGAATGCCTACTCCTCCCTCTGCTGTGTTAGGTAATGTTCTCTAGGGCTCCCATGTCACTTGTGTTGAGCAGAATGCCTACTCCTCCCTCTGCTGTGTGTTGTAATGTTCTTTAGGGCTCCCACGCCCCTTGTGTTGAGCAGGCTGCCTACTCCTCCCTCTGCTGTGTGTTGTAATGTTCTCTAGGGCTCCCACGCCCCTTGTGTTGAGCAGGCTGCCTACTCCTCCCTCTGCTGTGTGTTGTAATGTTCTCTAGGGCTCCCACGCCCCTTGTGTTGAGCAGGATGCCTACTACTCCCTCTGATGTGTGTTGTAATGTTCTCTAGGGCTCCCGTGCCCCTTCTGTTGAGCAGAATGCCTACTCCTCCCTCTGATGTGTGTTGTAATGTTCTCTAGGGCTCCCGTGCCCCTTCTGTTGAGCAGAATGCCTACTCCTCCCTCTGCTGTGTGTTGTAATGTTCTCTAGGGCTCCCATGTCACTTGTGTTGAGCAGAATGCCTACTCCTCCGTCTGCTGTGTGTTGTAATGTTCTCTAGGGCTCCCATGCCCCTTGTGTTGAGCAGACTGCCTACTCCTCCCTATGTTGATCTAGTAATGATATTTCTCCAGGCCGTGGTAGTGATCAAAGTTTGACCTTGGGTCATCTTGTATTGTACTGGTTCGTTGTGTACTATACGGTGCTCTTGAATACCAATTACTTCAATTCCCCGTTTCGTCATGTTCTTCACCAGTTCTTTTCTGAACCTGGGTGATCGTATGGGTCTAACGTTCAAGGTTGATATTTTGCATTATACTAGTTTCACCCCTTTACACCCACAGTTGTCAAACTTATAAAGTCCTTGTGGCTTTAGTCATAAGCTGTCATGTGACCCTTTCGAGAATCAGTGGTCTTACCAGAAGACACGTCGGTAACGCTGGTGTCGTACGTTGTAGCCATACTGTTTTCTTTATCTCTAGCTGGTGTAGGCGCCACTCCTGTCACCACTGTGTTATTTCGGAGTATCCCTCTCCTACACCACTCGCCTACCAATGCCAATGAGCGAGGTTTACCCATTGCTATTTGTCCATAGCTGGAAGCTTGATTAGTGAGCGTCGAGAAGTGTCCATGCACAGGTGGGCCTAGCACACTGCACCTAAGGGCTCCAGCACTGCTCCCAGATCCCCAGCACATTAGCCTTGGGCCGCAATGTATCAAGTATCCGTAGTGTACCACAAGGCGGTTGTGCTGGGGTCTTGTCTGTGGAGAGGCTATGTACCAGCAGGGGAGACTCCCTTTTCAGTTCCAACAAGGGAGTTAGCTGGTGGCTGAAGCTGAAAGCGAATACCATGAAGCGCATGCACTATATACAACACATTATACTACAGAACTAGACCCGTCACACAGACCTGTGCTTTTCGCACCACACCACCTTGTTAGCGTAATGAAACTATATAAGTCTGATAATACGAAGGACTTTTCAATATAATATTCATTTGTGATTCTGATTGTGATGCGCATTTTGGCACTGCTAAACAATGCATTTATTTTCCAGGAGAGGTTCACGCACTTGATTCACAATTGACAGGTGCTGAAGGTAGGTCAACAAGTCTATACTACAGTTTAGTCAACACCTGTGTGTTATTTGGAAGGCATCCAGTAACACAATGTTCAATAAATCATATATCTGACTAGAGATATTTGCCCAGGCTTTGAATACGACAGTATACGGCTATGGTAATTTCATGACGTTAAACAAACTGTAATACATGCTCTTTTGGATTCAGGTATGTAAGTGGGAGTATGCGAGTCGTATAAAGCAGTAATGATTATGTTACATGCACATCATATATGTTACTTTTTGGTTGATGCCCCTGTGATTTGATAGTGAAAGTTATCACCCCAACCACCCACTAAGCAAGGTTTGCGAGCGCACTGCACCCCAGTCCACCTAATAGTACTTATCTTCTTAACACAAATGACGAAGTACCTCTTTAGAAAACATTGTTATAGTAGAACCTATCATTATTATCCATCACAACCACCAAGGTCCATGTGTCTAATGTATATATCTTAAGCTTTAGTTATATTAAGGAAGACAAATTTCACGTTAGTGAGACTGTTATTAATGTGACTGTAACATCAATACTATATTCGAACGAAATCATGTGTATATTATATTCCAGGACTGATTTACACATCACAAACATAGTCTGGCTATATCTTGAATTATCAAGCAGCTTAGTCCAATTAACTGTAATTGTAAACGTTTGATATAACCAAGGATGTAGCTAATTCATGATTTATCACTGAAAATGACTGCGTCTGTTTTTAGGGACCGCTCATGACCTTGATTCGAGACTGACAGAGGCTGAAGGTAGGTATACCGGGAATAGCAGAAGTAGTTCAAGCGAGTGTTTCTTTAAGTTATAAATTTAATATAATGTAGATTCATACCAATGCACAAAATGTTATGTAGGTGCAATGTTGGTTGCAGAATTGTAATATTCACAAAATACAGCAACTAATAGCGTGTGTAAGTGAATGATTACTCGACTGCTTATCTTGATTTCAGTGTAGCTATTTAGACTTATGTTAACTGAGTTTAACATTTCTCAATATGGTTATATATATATATAACCTTATTGAGAAATTTTAAACTCAGTTAACATAAGTCAAAATAGCTACACCGATCATATATATATATATATATATAACCATATTGAGAAATGTTAAACTCAGTTAACATAAGTCAAAATAGCTACACTGAAATCAATTTTGGAAGATGTTATTGCGTCATTATTGCTATTATAATTATTATATTTATTAATAGTAGTAGTAGCAGTAGTTGTAGTGGTAGTATGAAGCTCTACTTAATGATAAGTATATGTTTGAGTTTAATTGGTACTGACACAACATGCTATTTTACAGGAGATGTTGCTGGCCTTGCCATCAGAGTAACTGGAGCAGAAGGTAGGGCAACAACCACATATTTAATACTGGTGTATTTTTTACATGTTTTTGTTTTACCATATTTATCTACATTAAAAAAAACCATAATATCTCAAAGTTGCATGTATATGTACTGTATATTAAATCTCAGCAGGTTTATGGCCCTGTTGTACTATTATAAAACTAGAAAAACGGTAGTGTACTTTGTATAGGTCCTAAAGCGTACACGCATTTTTAAATCAAGGACTATCAACTAATTACCTCATACCCTATTTCAATAACTTAAACTCTGTGAACAATAGTTCATATTACAGTCTATGCTTTTATTATTAGAATCATTAACTTATTAAATAAACATCGCTGCTGTTGCTGCTTCTGCTTAACAGTGCTGAATAATTATAATGTGCATTTAGTTGTCAGTTACATAAATTGCATCTTTTACAGGAAAGGTAGCGGGCCTTGATTCCAGAATGACTGATGCTGAAGGTAGGTCAAATTTTGTATATATAAATTGTTAGTTTTAATGTGAATGTATTATGTAAACACCAAGTAATTACACTTAACTAAATGTGTATATCAGCAGCTTGTATAATATATATGTATATATATATATATATACATATATATTTATATACATATGTGTGTGTGTGCATATGACGTTGCATCTGTAAACTGTTAAGTATGTTTTGTAATACTAAAGAGCTGTAACATACAAATGAATCTGAATTAATTTCTTATATTCAGCACAATTATGTCTTACACACGCGTTTCCAATCCAAGTGAATAGTAAACAGGCACATCAAATATTCTAGATAGCCGCAATCGGTCAGACTCTAACACTGCATTTATAAATATAAAACCTTATGAAGCACGTTTAATAACACCTGATGAAGCTGAATGCTTCCCAGAGAAGTCGAGATGGTGTTAGATTGAACAGGTCTGCCAGGGAGTAAAGTATAAAGTGTTTTGAGCAGTCCTGGGGACTGGATACTGCGCTATATTAGAACTTACCTTTTTAATTTACCTTAGATGTTTTACTTATTATAGGGTTAATGTGCACCGAAACATAATTAATGCGTCATGATTACTAGAATGAATTATAATATTAGCATATGTAGCTAATTCATATGTTTAATGTATCCGAGCTGAATGAATAAGCAAATTTATTATATCACCACAATGCCATCTCCAGTACGCAGCGTTGACGATATGCAGCAACAACATTGAGGACAACACAGTTATTTGATAGACGTAATTGTACAATACATATTAACCTATGATTAATTGTTGTATTAAGAGGCATTATTGACCTTAAAATAGTAATGGTTTTGATTTGATTAACACATCTACGACGCAACGCAGTAAGCACGAGGTGTCTGTTGAACATGAGTAAAGTTTAATTATATAAGTAAACACAAGTGCCTTGCATCTGAGTACCGTTTTGATGTGACTGTATCAGCAATGCTTATGTAATTATGTGCATACTTTACTACAGGAGGACAGAGGTACACAGCCCAGGATATGAGAGCGGTGAAAAAGAGTATGCACTATATGCAAGGTAGGTGAACATACATCAATACTTCTCGTACTTCAAGATTGATAGAGAGTGCCTTCACTGATACGTTAGGGCCGCTAAACATTATATCCAATGTCGATATCAATGTTATCACCTATCCATAAGACAACACAGTGAAGGTAATGAGGCACATATATATATGCACTTTCAAACCATGTTTTTTTATATGATATATGTGTGTAGGTGGATGTCTTCTTATGTTTGAACATATATATATATATATATAAGATATATATATATATATATACATATATATATATATATATATATATATATATATATATATGTGTGTGTGTGTGTGTGTGTGTGTGTGTGTGTGTGTGTGTGTGTGTGTGTGTGTGTGTGTGTGTGTGTGTGTGTGTGTGTGTATGTATGAATGTATGAATATATATATATATATATATATATATATATATATAGAATACTTGTATCTCTTCACTAAAATATAGTGTGCATTGTTTGACATTGTATCTTTTGCACCATCTATACGATAAGTAGTGGATACAAAATAAAGAAGCATAAAACCATGAAACTCCATCAGTTTGACAATAAATGGGACCTTATGATATAATTTTTATTTTTGATTCTACGTGAACTGCTGAATCTCATGTGCATTTGTGGGGTACTGATAAAAATGCATTTCTGTTCCAGGAGAGGTTCACGAATTTGATTCACGATTGACTGGTGCTGAAGGTAAGTCACAAAACCATATAACCTATTAGTCAACCTATTTTGTTTGTTTTCATAATTGGCAACGTCAATCTAAGCGCAGGTACTCCCAGTCCTACATACACATACACAGTACACACACACACACACACACACACACACACACACACACACACACACACACACACACACACACACACACACACACACACACACACACACACACACACACACACACACACACACACACACACACACACACACACACACACACACACACACACACATGGTACTCCCCTGTCTACACCACACACATATGATTGTAAGCAATTTAAATGATACCACGCAGACTTATATATAGTACTACCTAATATTAAAATATTATCCATCCATAATGTATATTGTTTAAAGTTTTAAGGAAGACAAATTTCACGTGAATGAGACTATTGTTAAAGTGACTGTATCAGCAATAATATAGTCGCACTTAATTATATGCGTATTATATTCTAGTACTGGTTTACACTACTTACACAAACATAGTCTGGCTATATCATGAATTATTCGTCCAATTAACTGTAAATGTAAACATTTGATGAAACCAGGGATGTAGTTAAATACATATGTCTTACTGAGAACGACTGCGTCTGTTTTTGTTCAGGAACAGTTGATGACCTTGCCACCCAACTGACAGGTGCTGTAGGTATGTAAACTATCCACAGCAGAAGTTCAAGCAAGTGTTTATTCTAAATAATAACATTTCTCATTAATATTATTGTCCTTTGAACCTCTGTGCGGAATAATTTCTGTTTGATTTCATAAATGAGTTATGTGCAAGTATTATATTATTACTATTATTAAAAGTGTTGTTATTATTAATATAATTGATATTATTATTACTATTTGTTATAGTAGTAGTAGCAGTTGTTGTATTAGCAGCAGCAGCAACAGCTGCAATAGTATTATTATTATTTTTATTATTATTATTAGTAGTAGTAGTAGTAGTATTAGTAGTATTAGTAATATGAAGCTCTGTCTAATGAGTTGTAGGTACACTAAACTGAAACTGACCCAACATGCAATTTTACAGGGAATGTTGCTGGCCTTGATGTCAGAGTGACTGATGCAGAAGGTAAGTCGAAATCCCCATAGTTAATATTGTGTATTGTGTATTGTTAACATTAGTTATGTTATCATATATAGTTAAAACTTAAAACATAATGTCTCATAGCTGCAAGTATATGCACTGTATTGTACATTGCGTATTGTACATGGCCGTGTTGCCCCTTTATAAACTTAGCCCCTTTATAAACGGTAAAGGGGTAAGGCGTGCGTGTACATATGCATTTCTGAAAGAAGGACTATCAGATAACTGTCTCGTGTGCTATTTTCCATCTTAACCTTAGTGAACAAGAGTTCATTTTACAGTTTACGCTGTTATTTAATATGATTAGCAATTTATTAGGTAAACATTGGTGCTGCCGCCGCCGCTGCAGCCATGCTGCCGCTTCTGCTGAGCAGTACTGAATAATTATAATGTGCGTTTCGTTGGCAGTTACATAAATACATCTTTTTCAGGAAATCTAGCGGGCCTTGATTCCAGATTAACTGTTGCTGAAGGTAGGTCCACTTTTATATATAATGTGGTGATTGTAATGTGAAGGTATTTGGCAAACATTAAGTAATTACACTATACTAAATAATTTATACTAGCTACTAGTATATGCTTACCATTTGGTATGCATACCAATGGTATCTTGCACGCGCTTGTTTCTTAATCCAAGCGAAATGTAAACAGGAAATATTATATATTTTACTCATGCCCATAGTTCGACACGGCAGCACGTAATTCGAACCCTGGTTCCCTCGATTGAGTCTGGTGCTGTAGTCGCTGTGGCAGCGAACTCCACGCCATAACATGTATTAGATTGCCTAGAGGGCTTTTTAGTTACGTTTACACCAGCCTTTGCGCATCACATTTTTTTTGTTTTGAGAACGTGGCTTGTCTTGTGATTTTGTGCTTTTAGTAACACTTAAACCTGTCCATCTCCAAATCTTCGTCTAGTTTTGTTTTGAAGGCGATGACGTTTTCAGCCTTCACTGTTTGCAGAAGAAGGTTGTTCCAGTCTTGGAAGATACGTTGATATTTATAAACATTAATAAATTAGTTATAATGGTACTTACTTGTAACTAATGAGAACTTGGTTAATGTGACTGTATTAGCAGATCGGAAGTCGGAATTTTTTTAATTTTTCTCCACTAATTTACGTGATTGTGTCGTCACGCCAACTTCACCTCAACACTGTCACCTTCGCGGGCACTCGCACAACATAATGAAAGTGGGTGGACCTTAAGAATTACTTCAAGAACACATGAAGTACGCATGACTGAAATCTATGCTTAGAAAGTTGCGCTTCAATCAGTAGATTGTAAAGCACTGTGGCGCAGTGTGGCAGTGGGCAGTGGGCAGTGGGCAGTGGGCAGTGGGCAGTGGGCAGTGCGCAGTGACGCAGTGACGCAATGACTCAGTGGCGCAATGACGGAGTGGTAGAGTGATGCAATGACGCAATGACGCAATGCCACAATGCCACAGTGCCACAGTGCCACAGTGCCACAGTGCCACAGTGGTACGAACATCGGGCACTCAATCGAGAGAATACGTATTCGAATTCTAATAGACCTTTCAAACATTGGGCAAGTTCGTTCACTCTACGTTGCTCCAGATCTCCCAGCTGCATGGATGCGTATCTGGCTAGCATAGGCAGTTGTAGATATTTGGGGACGAATAGTTTTCGCGCATTCATTATAGCGTGGCTGAATGCTTCACATAGAAGTTGAGGTGATTTTTGGTTCAACTGCGCATTGCACAGTCCTAAGGACTACGCTATTATGTAAGTACGTACATTTTAGATGGATGAATTGTGTCGACGAATGAATTTCGTTCGGCACTCTCTAAAACACCGAAAACAACACGATAGGTCATTTTAGGTCAAACTTAGAACAATTATCGAGGAACATTCGTATGTTAGAATGACAGAACGTGTAAGCGTACAAACGATACAAAGATTATTGGGAATTAACGACTGTTCATTGGAGTGTTTGGGAAGTGTTTTGAGTTGCTCGCTTATACATACTGTGTTATTATTTATGTCAATTGATATGTCGTCTGTTCACATACATGTATGTACACCAAACAAATCAATGAGGCACATGTATGAAAACAAAGCCAAATCCTGTAAGTATAGGAGTGGCTCTTATTAAGTTTGAATATGATAACACGGTTATTAATATCAATGTAATATTTGTTTTATTTCCTAGAATACATCATTCCATCTTAACCTCTATCTATGTCGTCTATACGCATGTTAAGGTAATAGATCAATAAATAGTTAGGCTTACTGAATTGACTGTTAAATCCAAGAGAAGTCGAGATGGTGTTGGATTAAACAGGTCTGCCGGGGAGTAAAGTGTAAAGCGCTTTCAGAGGTCCTAAGGACTGCATACTGCGCTATATAAAAACTTAAATTTACTTTACTTTTACTTTAAATGTACTCACGAATCTGAACAACGTTAAGTACATTGGACATTATGTTTTATTTGCCTCTTACACAGCTCGCGGGTCCATAATAATAATTTGACGCAACAGTGTTTTCGTACTTCGTTTTCTGGATAGATTAAGTACATTGAAATAATGTTATTAACGTACTTGTTGTAATGATGAATTGCCATAACGAACGCGATGGCAGTTATATTAACGTGCTTGTTGTAATGATGAATTGCCATAACGAACGCAATGGCAGTTATATTAACGTGCTTGTTGTAATGATGAATTGCCATAACGAACGCGATGGCAGTTGTATTAACGTGCTTGTTGTAATGATGAATTGCCATAACGAACGCGATGGCAGTTGTATTAACGTACTTGTTGTAATGGTGGATTGCCATAACGAACGCGATGGCAGTTATATTAACGTGCTTGTTGTAATGATGAATTGCCATAACGAACGCGATGGCAGTTATATTAACGTGCTTGTTGTAATGATGAATTGCCATAACGAACGCGATGGCAGTTGTATTAACGTACTTGTTGTAATGGTGGATTGCCATAACGAACGCGATGGCAGTTATATTAACGTGCTTGTTGTAATTATGAATTGCCATAACGAACGCGCTGGCGGTTGTATTAACGTGCTTGTTGTAATGATGAATTGCCATAACGAACGCGATGGCAGTTGTATTAACGTGCCTGTTGTAATGATGGATTGCCATAACGAACGCGATGGCAGTTATATTAACGTGCTTGTTGTAATGATGAATTGCCATAACGAACGCGATGGCAGTTGTATTAACGTGCCTGTTGTAATGATGGATTGCCATAACGAACGCGATGGCAGTTATATTAACGTGCTTGTTGTAATGATGAATTGCCATAACGAACGCGATGGCAGTTATATTAACGTGCTTGTTGTAATGATGAATTGCCATAACGAACGCGATGGCAGTTGTATTAACGTGCCTGTTGTAATGATGGATTGCCATAACGAACGCGATGGCAGTTATATTAACGTGCTTGTTGTAATGATGAATTGCCATAACGAACGCGATGGCAGTTATATTAACGTGCTTGTTGTAATGATGAATTGCCATAACGAACGCGATGGCAGTTGTATTAACGTGCTTGTTGTAATGATGGATTGCCATAACGAACGTGATGGCAGTTATATTAACGTGCTTGTTGTAATGATGGATTGCCATAACGAACGCGATGGCAGTTATATTAACGTGCTTGTTGTAATGATGAATTGCCATAACGAACGCGATGGCGGTTGTATTAACGTGCTTGTTTTAATGATGGATTGCCATAACGAACGCGATGGCAGTTGTATTAACGCGCTTGTTGTAATGATGCATTACCATAACGAACGCGATGGCAGTCACCATTGTAAATGTTTCTACAATGTTTCTGCACTTTGTTGCACAGTGGGCCAGGCGGAAATGAAAGAACAGCAGAAGGAGGCGAGTCAAAAAGTCCTGACTTTGGAAGGTATGTTAAAATATGTAAGAACAAACATAGCATTACATTTTTAGTATAACTGTGGTTGTTGGAATGTAACTTAAATTTATATGTATTTATGAATGTTGTAAAAACTTTGTTTTTTAAGTTGCCATATAAAATACAATTGTGTGTGCTAACTGGATCTGTACAGTCATGTACACTGCATATGATCTTGCAATGCAATTTCTTATACCACTAAAGAGGTGATCAGGCGATGCCTGCATCTATAGTGCGAAGACCTAATGTATTACATATATGCAAGGCAATGCATTGGTGTAAAAAGTGTCTCGGTATTTCTATTGCCTTTGATGTTGAAGGCTTATTCAGCCTTGATCGCTTGTTACAGTCGCTGAATATTATTATTACAATACCAACACAAATTGCAGACCAGGGGCTGGTTTCATGAGCGGGTGTAAGAACAATTATTATAAGCATTAAGATTGTCCAAGTAGGCAGGTTGGTTATGACAAGCAAACATAGGAATTTTCGCAAATGCGTAGTAACGCTCAGTAACTGCATACTTTTTAAGTGGGCTTGTGAAGGTCATATGTTACGGCACCTCAACTTATGCAGCATTTCGTTACTTTTTGTGTAAATGTTGATTACATGTCTGACAATTTCTTGTCCGTCTGTTTGTTGCGATGTATGTTGATGCTCGCGTAGAGGGTTTTTGTCAGTTTTCAAAACATCACATTTACGCGTGATAACCGGGTAGAGGTAAACGTCGTCACTATTGCGCGTGACAACCGGGTCATAATTACGTCATAGGAAAGTATGAGCGTATGACTGTGATTCTCGCGGTAAATGACAATATCTTTGCTGTCGTAGTTTTAACGTGGCCATTTTTTTGCAATACTATACGTGCGTTTCTGCGATTGTTTCAATATACGCAATATGTTGCGCTCAATCTACACAATTGAAGTATCCATCACGAGACCCTTGGCCCAGCAAAAGTTCCGTCAAACCATTAAAAAGATGGACGCCAAACATGTTGAGTGTTCGTACATTCCGGTGTATATTTTGTTGAAATTAGAGCCCAATAAGTCATAGTTATGACAGAAACCCAAGGCAACGTTTGTATAATTAAATTGTTTTGAGCAAAGTTTGATCTATCATGTATCATGCTGCAATCGTAATGTAATTCACATATATAACCGTTATCAACATTATTAGCAATAAGCAAGGCTTGACGGCGGTTACGCACACAATTTTATGAGTGACGTAGGCAAATTGCAACGATGAAGATTCATTAGTGTATATTAGTGTCACACTCGCAACGATGCGCATGACCTTCGTAAAGCTTTCCCTTGCCAACAATATTGGTGTTCATAAGATACAAAAATAATGAATGTTCAAGAATTGCATGAGTGAAATCCACTTCACTTGCAATAAACATTTAAATTGTCTATATGCAAGTGGAATATAAATGTGAACAACGTTCATGTGTTTGGGGAAGCAAAACATGTTCATAAAAAATAATGTGTATATCATCATGTTACGCCTGCGCGTTCAACACAAAATCTAGGATTGATAGTTGATGATAATTTCAATTTCAGAATTTCCCAAATGTGTCGTTATCATAATTATTGTTGATTTACGAAGTATCCGAAAATAGTTGTCTCTTTCTGTTGCAAAAACTACTGACTTGACTATTACAACGAGCACATAATTAATTACCAAGGATTATGACACAAAGTCTCCTTATTCAATGTCACTTGTGAGGTCTTTGACACGCCGCCATCATAGGTCGACGACGTGGCGACATCGAACTTGACCTACTTAACCGAGTCTACTTCGATCCGAAACGTGTGGTGAGCAATAACGGCGTCAACGCGTTCTACCGTGCGACCTAACTGAGCAGTTCGTCAAGCGGTGTTGTTGGAACAAGCCTCTTACACCATTAACAAACCGGTGAGACGCTGTTTCAAGCGCCATTGCATCGTACCAAGCAGACGAACCCAGCAATGGCAGGCCATTCTCGTCGATGTAGTTAGCGTGAAAAAACACAAAGACTGAACGACGTTCCTGTTGCCGGTCATCAACGTCTTTTCGGGGTAGGCATGGTGCGTTCCTTTGAAGAGTAAAGCCGGTTTGGCTCTCATGACGGCCTTCACGAGTTTGCTGACGAAGCCGCCGCCGACAGTTCGACAGACAGACAAAGGTATGGAGTTTCTCAACAGGTCCTTTCAGAAGTTCTTGAAGGAGCACGGAATCCACGACTTCGTCGAGACGTTGCCCGGGTTCGTGTGCTCGTACAACAACATTTACCACCAAAGCATCGGTATGT
The DNA here is from genome assembly GCA_963995525.1 of Escarpia spicata. Taxonomy (NCBI): domain Eukaryota; kingdom Metazoa; phylum Annelida; class Polychaeta; order Sabellida; family Siboglinidae; genus Escarpia; species Escarpia spicata. The sequence goes on from OZ023205.1 coordinate 89,449,000, forward strand.
CCCCGGCGAATGTCGACGACTCTAATCAGAAGACAGTATGGCAACGGTTTTACGGGTGTAGAGACGGTCAGAGCAAGCCGCAACTGCGTGTGGGAGACCGCGTGCGTATCAGTAAGGCGAAGAGACTTTTCAAGAAAGGGTACATTGCGAGCTGGAGCGAAGAACTCGTCACCGTCGGAGAAGCGTACCCATCCGGCCCGGGTACAGGTGATAGTGAAATGGTGCGGCTACCCGGACTCCTTCAATAGCTGGATCGATGCCAAAGCGATCGTGGTATATAAAGGGTAGTCGCGTCGTTCCGCGACCTTCAGTCGGGGCATGAACTAGGTGGACGAGGACGCGCGCAGTAACGTCGGGAGCACCGGGTCTGGTAGCTGGCGTATATGTGGTAACGAGTGTCCGAAAGCGGAAATCGTCTTTCTGTATCAAGTCGTCACGGTCATTGTGGTCAGTATCTAAAATCTGACGCGAGGGCCACGCGATTCGAACCTGTAAACGGCCCTATTGAGTACCTGCCCCTGTGAGCAGCTGTCGAATTTGTCTAGGAAACGCGATGGAATCGTCTGACCTTTACTGACGCTGCCTAACAACGCATCTATGAAAACGCACCCCAACAATACGCTGACGCAATGCATTAACCTGACAGGTCAGTCGGAGTGCGGTCTGGTGGAAATACAATACCCGCACTGTTCGTACAATGTGAGAGAAGAGGACGCGTGGTTCGGTATAACGAATAGAAACGGCGAGTCCGAGGTGACGAAGGACATCGCGACGGTAAAAGGCAAGATCGAAGCCGGGTATTACCCCGAACTCCTGACGCACGTTAAACGGTAAACAGAGCTATCGGAACAAGCTCATCCGATAACAAATGTGTGGGGAACTGAGCTACAGACCCACCACCCATAAGATAACCATGCATATGACGTCGGACATGCTATTCCTCGCGGAAATGAACACCACCATATTCGGCTTCGGTAATGACTTGTTTGTTAATCCGATATCGAGGGATCCGCCACCAGAAACAGACACGGTCCTGTTTACCCATGCAGCCGCCGGCGTGGTTGATAGAACGAGAGGGTTGCAGTCGCTCTTCGTCTACACGAACGTCGTGGAACCGCGAGTCGTCGGCGACAGCCTCGTGCCGCTGCTGCTAATCATCACGCTGATCATGTAGAAGAGATTCCAGAAAACCCAGTACGTCCCTTTGTGTTGCAAAGTGTTCGGCACGATCGAAATTGATATAAAGGACGACACCGGTCGACCGGTACCATCGAACTGGGCAGCTCGTAGTGATGCTTCATTTTAGTCACAGCAAAACGAGACTAGTTTTAATCATGACGATAGCCGACAGCAACGTGTACGAGGACTACTACATCCGGCAAGTAGGAGGGAACCTACCGTTGTTCGGCTGCAGGGAGGCACGATTTGGAAAATTTCTTCGGGAGCCTTCTTCGAAACGCAATGCTTCTCATCAAGAGATATACCTTGGTATTGGGAAGACAAGCTCTGAACACGGGCATGCGCGTGGCGGAAGATGTCGCATCCGGTCAGAACCCGAAAAAGGCGATCAAACGACGCAAGAAAGAAGCGGGAGTCGACTGGAAGGACTACTGAAGAGCAAACCTACGGGGCGACTGGCGACGATGCAGTAGCAGCGGGTTATAAAACGACCGGACGGAGTGTTGAGGGTGATTAAGCCGAAACTTCGTTGCATGGAACAGGCGCCATTGAGCAGCGACTTATTCACCGGTTAGAGTAGCGTTCGTGTATCGGCAGTCGTGCGAGGGTCTAAAGAACGAACTGATCCTGTTCAGCGTACCGACGCTCCAGACGAGCATCGATAGCGTTCAGTGGGTGGAACGCCAACCGTTGACGCCTCTCGATGCGGGGGATCCCACCAAGTTTCTCATACCGGGCTCGGAAGATGAATACTTGGACGTGTGAAGGCGAACGGCGCGGACCTCGACGACACTAGTCCCGTGGGCCCGGTCAACATCTGGCTTTACTCACAGTTCAGTAAAGTCGACGTGTCGATGAACGGTACGTTCGTCACCCCTTTCACAAATACGTGCCTGAACCGGACCTACATCGAGACGGTGTTAAACGACGGCTTGGAAGCCAAGAAGAGCCAGCTCGTGTGCGGTTTGTTATAAAAGGCAGGCGGAGAGGATCGGCGAGGATGAACAAGGCTATCGCGCGCGTACATGAAGAAGAGCCGCGAAGTGGAGCTGTTGGGGCGTGTACATACGGACCTATTCATGCAAGACCGGTACCTGCTGAACGGCGTCGTTGTGAAGATTCGTGTTGTACGCAGCATGGAGGACGCGTTTGCACTGATGGCGTGTGGCGCCAACCCGGGCTTCAAGATAATGCTGACTGACACGTTCCTGCAGGTGAGAAAGGCCAAACTGAACCCGGCCGTACAGCTCGGGAACATTAAGGCATTGAGAAAGGGATGACCAAGTACCCATTCCGTTGAGTCGACTGCAAGGTGCTCTCAGTCCCGCAGGGGCTATGTCTCGCACTCATGAGAACGTCTACCTCGGCGATCTGCCGAAGAGGGTGGACCTGTGCATGATCGACAACGACGCCTACAACTGGACCTTCACAAAAACCCGTTCAACGCTAAGCACAACTTCATAATCTTCTTCAAACATTACGTGGGCGGTCGTCAAGTAAAGAGAGAGCCGCTACAGCCAAAGAGTGCCAAGGGGGTTATGTCAGAAGCTACCTGGACGTGTTCGCGTCAAACGGCTAGGCTTTCGAAAACAAGGGTAACGACATGACAAGGTGTAGCCGGCTCATAAGTCGGCTACAACTTGTTTGGTTTTGAACTGTTACAGGATTGTTGCCAAGATGATCATATCAGTGTCACCAGAAAAGGCAACCTATGATTGGAGGCGCACTTCGCAACGGCACTACCGCAGATGGTGTACGTCTTCGTGTGCGGCGAATTCGAGACGGTGCTGGCGATTGACAGGAACCGCAACGTCGTGTGCGATTACTGATGGACACGTTCCAGCTCGCGGGCCGACTGGCGGGCGACGCGTACACTAAACAGGTCATCATCGCCGTACTGGCCAAAAACGAGCTATCGAAAACGATTACCGCTTGCCCCGACAGCTTTCGTACAACACCCACGACGTAGACGAGCCGGGCGAACACTAGATCGCTGTCTACGTGAGCGCGACCCGTCACGGCGAATACTTCGAATACTACGCCACGCCGATTTCCGAGCCTTCATGCGTCGTAACTGCGAGGGCTGGACGTACAACAACCATATACTACACAGCGGGGTGTCTAATGTATGGAGTAAATAATGCGCCGCCTACATGCCGTTCCAATGCCGCTGCGTACCGCTGAAGCTCTTCCAGAGTATGGTCGGATAAGACTTGATGGACAACAACTCTCGTGTATTTGACTTGTTAAAAAGTCTGAAGTAATTAAAATAGTCGTGTTGCTCTGGCGCGCTAGTAATGAAAGCTTGAAATTGTGTAATGTACTTATTATAACTAATTTTGATAGTGTTACTGCTGTGACGAGCTCGTAGCGGTGCTTGTTATATCTAATTATAACAGTGTTGTTGCTGTGACGTGCTTGTAGTAAGAAAAACGATAAAAACGCAGATCGGTGTTCACGTTTTTATTCAAATGTTTTATAGCCGCCAGTGTCAGCCTCCTCCTCCCGCTTCACACGAAAAGAGGTGCCGTGCTGACACCGTCGTGGAGCACACGGCGCTTGGAGTAGAAATAGGGGAGTGCGGCTCGCTCTTGGACGTACGTCAGCGCGACGACGCTTTCACTTGATAACCGCACTTCCACCCGCGCGCGTTCCGCCATCCTATCAGCACGGCTATGAAGGTGTCCTTGTTGACGTCGTTCTGTCGGTTGCTCAGTCGCTTCGTGATTTACTTGTCAGACAAACCGAATCAGTAGATCTTGCTGCAGAGATCGATCATTCCGTAACCGGAGCAGTCCTCATTGAATAGTCTGGAAGTTCTTTTTTGATACGCACTGCGGGTGGCATAGCACTTCTTGTCTTCGGTATGTCACTCTCGTCCATCGATTCGGCACTGCACGTAAGCGTCCAAGTGAGCGTCGCATCACTCCGACGAGGGCTACTCCGCAGGTACAGCTCGCGCTTGGAGGGTTCCTCGGGTTCATTACGTACAAGTCGCTGCACGAAGACCTCTCGCCTGTCTACATGCAGAAACTCTTGCGTGTCTACATGCCAGCCAGACGTCTTCGGTCTGCTGACTCGAACGCACTAGTTGTTCCGAGAACACGCAGCAGAGCCGGTGACTGTACATTTGCTCACGCAGCGGCAACAGTGTGGAACGCTCTGCCGTCAAGCGTTACTAACAAAACATCACTGGAATCATTTAAATATGTGTTGAAGACTCATCTGTTCACTGCAGCGTATATGTAGCTCGGACCCTTACCAACACTGTTTTACCATAACTGATTGATGTTTAACGTTTATTTATTATTTATTTATTTATTTTTCGTATACATTTTAGCCTAATTTATTGATGTTTACATTAATTTTAGTTTAATTATATATCTAAAAATTATCTTTACAATTTTATTTTATGATATAATACATCACATTCCTTTTCTACTTCTACTATATTTATTGTTTTAATTGCTATTGTTATTATTAGTTCATTTTATCTATGATATAATAACTATTGTTTTTATTCAAATGCATTATTTTTAACATACACTTGTATATTGTTGTAAAGCGCTGTGAACAATATTGGATGTGGCGCTTAACAAAATAAAATATTATTATTATTATTATTATTATTCATCTACGCACTGACCGGAAATACTCAAGTAGGCGCTTTCCGTGTCCATTACGAAGTAACGGAATAGGGGTCGGGGTACGCAGACGTCGATCAGATCTGGAATCTTCGCAATTTGGCGTACTGGTACACGGAATAGCTGATCTGGATGGGTAGACTGTAGGTAACGGTCCTCTTGTTCAATTCCACCTCGTACACGTTATCGTTGACGACGACGTCGAGTTGACAGAAGCGTCGATCGTTGATCAGAGTCGAGGCGCCGACGTTAGTGCAGTACTTGACATCAGGTGGCGATCATCCTTTCGTTATCAGAATTCCCAAGAAGTTTCATCGTGTCTACGATGATGGCCTTGTCGGGGACGGCATCGCCAGCGTAGCGGTCAAAGGACACCGAGTCACCGAAGCTGCAAAAGCACATGTCCGTACGCGTCGATATCTTACACGCATGGCGAAGAGCCCATGCTCCAGATACCATATCAGCAACTTCATGGCGCGAAGGATGGTATTGCCGAAAAAAAAACGTTCTACGAGGGTGCGCTGCTGTCTATTTATGAGGTTCTGTTTTCGGCGTGTCGACGCGTGAAAGGACTGGCATAGTTGCGGGTAATGTAGGCGTTCATTAAATCAGGTTGTATCTAGATGAGTCGATCGCTCCCCGGCACACTGATATCGCGTTTGAATCAGCAGAATAGAGACCTGTCGCACATGGTCTCCAAGACCTGCAAATGGGTGAGCTGACGGTTCGCGATGTAGCGCTGGGAAAAGGCCGTCTCCAGAAAGGCTTTCAATTCCTGCTCTATATTAGAAGCTCTTCACTCGAAGTCAAAAGTCTCGACAATGGTGACGAAGCGACGCAGGTACAATGTGGTGGCACGCCTCTTGACTCAGAGTTGGATCATGGCCACACCATTGACCCCATTCTTCTCCATACCTGAACACAGACAGCCAAGGAAGAAACAGCCTTGGAACTGATACACCGTTCTCGTTTAGTAGCACCACCAGTCGAACAGGTACTTGCCTAGTCGCTTCTCACGACCGTCGAGCTGGAGCCGTGTGGGCACCCCTGTCCGAGCCGCTTTCCACTTCAACCACTCCGTGGCCGTAAACCGTTTCGGTGCACCGGCACTGGGCGAACGTCGGACTGTTCGCGGCGGCGAGTGTACCAACACGTCGGCATGTTTTGGGTGAGAACCCAAAGGTAAAGTGCGTTGGCGTCGTCGCAGACTACGGACCGGCACGTCCGGGTGGCGTCTCTATAGTCGATCTGACGTATCTTGTTGATTTCCGAATCGTGATGTCTTGAAAACACAACGGTAGTTCCGCCTTAGATCTGATCTCTCATGTTGAATAGTGTGAACTGATTCGTTGAATAGGTAGAACAGAGTTATACCGGGTATACTGATACCGTCTTTGAACGTATCGATGCGTCGTTGTTGGTAGAAGGCGAATTGCTTGTTGACTGCCTCCAAAACGGGGACACGTCTCTGTTGTTGTACAAAAGTCCCTCAGCGTCGTCACACCTCCGTCGCGCCACTCCCCTGGCAGCACTCATAGTCTTCTTCAGAAATAATTTCTAGGTTCCGGTGGATGTAGAAAGCTTCTTTCTGAGGCAGATCGGTGTCGTCCAATTTTAGCAGATCGTCTAGACACTCGTAGGGAAAGTGACCATTGGTTACCTCGCATTCGTTGATTTTCATAAATTTGTAGTAGCTAAACCCCGGAGCGAGGTATTTGGTTATGTCCAGGAACTTGGCGGTAGGTAAGCTTCGACAGACACATTATATTATTCTTACTCTTGATGCGAACACCAACGACATGTAGAAAACGACGCCAGCATCGTCGCTTTTGGGGAGGGGTGTAAGGTATGTGTTGACTACGTTCAACTTGTAGTTGCTTGCGTTGAACCCGAGAAAGGGAAACTGGCCTAGGTATGCATGCATGCAAACACCCTATGATTATGTTGTATGGATTCGTTTTCTCCTTCGGCCCTTTTCCGGTGGCGTACTCTACAGCATCGCGAATTTGTTTACACATGGCCTGGAGTGAGGCGAATTCTCCGAAAACGGGTCGGTACGAGGATTCCAGCGCTTCCGGCGTTGTCGAGCTCAGTTCTGCCACTGCCGTCATCATGCGTTTCATAAGCTTTTATGCGTTTCATAAGCTTTTACGAATCCCCAGTCATGATGAAACACTGCGCCGACTGTAACCGTGAATATTACTCGCTAGACGCTAAGAAGCTCGTGTCTGGCTAGCCACTGGAGCTTAACGCTGTCCAACGGTAGTAGTTCGGTAGCACTCGAAATTGAACGCCGCTCTGTACGGGTAGTAACAGAAGGTAATTTTTCACGTAGATGCCTTCGTCCTGTTCTTGTTGGAAGAAGGAGGGTTTCGTGTGGTAGACACCGCTGGGGTAGACATGTTGGACACCTTCGCACGTACGGTCGTGTCGTTGCTTTGACTTTTGTTACACAGTGTGTCAACGCACATAGTGCATCGACACGTATGACAGTACTTATTTACGTCTTATATAAACGAGTATTGAGGGTGGTACAATTTCACGTTCAAGGTGGTAGAGTAGAAGCACTCCGATCGCATTCGACTTCTCGGCTTCCAGTTCGACCAGTCGATACACAATCATGTTCATTTGGAACACCGTCTCCGTCCGATTGAGATCGTCTAACGTGACACCACCAGTGGATTGCACGTCTACCGCCTCTTTGGCTTCCTGAATGTAATCGGCGTAGAGTTTGGCCGTCGACGCCTCCATAGCGTATATGGTGCAGCCTCGATTCAAAAGCAGGCGGAGAAAGATACACTGATTATCGATGTAAGGTCTATGGTTCTTCTGCATAGTTATGAATGCCTTGTACGTCTTAGATACTCGAGATGTTTCACGCCGATGCAACCGATTAGATGCTTGACGATCGTGTTAAAGAAGAAGGTGGCGTTAGCTACCAAATCAGTCGTGCAACCCAAGTTTGGGCGTTGGGCTGTGATGTACTGCAGGACGTCTGGCTGACATATACCTTTGAGAAAGGCCTCGGAATGTTGGGCGCTAGTAATCAGGGGAGTCTCTTGGAAGTACAGATCGCAATAGTTGCTGATGAGTCATAGTACTAATAACGACCCGTCTGCTTGTGTTTCACTATGAAATCGAAGCTCATGTTGATCTTGGAAGCGTGTGTCTGTTCTTCGAACACGAGGAACAATCGACCGTCTAGAACACTTGTGTCCAAGCCGGTCAGATGGAAATTGTATATCGACTGTACGCGTACCCTAGTCGCGGACGTGCGTATCAGTGCTCGCGATCGAACGTCCCCAAGTCTTCTGATACACCGTCGTTACGTAACGGAAACGCAAGGTCGTCCTCAGACTCGTCAGCAGGATGGTGACATCGACATTGCGGATCTCTGTGGATGCGACTTATAATTTTCATGCACTGGCCTATTACGATACACCAGTGACGCGGGTTGAAGACGGCTTGGTGATAATATATTCTAAACTGACAAGCTTCATTCTTGTTTAGCGTATGTTGTATTTGTTTGTGAGGCAGTCGTTGGAGCATTGTGTTGCCTACGTTAAGTCATTATGTATGACTTGCTCTGTCGCTACCGTTGTTAGATTTCGTTTAATTCTTGAGATGTTGCGCAGAAGGAAAATTGCTGATCTGCACACAGCAGTCACATATGTCTCAACCCTCATTTCAGCACCAGACTGCACACCAACATTGAATACGTCATGAGTCACAGTGACCAAACAATCGCTAGTGCTTACTGTGTGTAGCTCAATTTTTGTCAGCTGTTGGGAAGAACTCAACACGATCACTTCTGTTTTCGAGTCATTCAGCTTTAAGAAGTTTGCGGTCATCCACGTTGTGATATCCGCTATATATTCGTCGATACGCATGACGGCAGTAGCGATGTCCTCTTGGCGGGGTTTCAGTGTAACGTAGATTTGAGTGTAGTCCGTATAAAAATGACACATCACATTTCCTTTTTTTCTGTTCTGTTTCTGCACCACCTCTTTCGAATATGCTTCCTCTTACTGCTATATCAGTTATAAATACAGCTGTCATTTAAAAACTTACCTTGCCTATCCACCACACCCTTCTGGTGTATATCCATCCATATGTTGACAAATTGTATACTGCTTATGACAAAACCGTTCGTATTGATATGCCTCTGAGTTTGGTTTGTAAGTTTTTTTTAGCCGCGAAAGAAATTATCTTGTTATTACTATTTGTATTATTTGTGTATTCCTATAGGAGGACTTAGGGACACAACCCAGGAAGTGACGGGTTTGCAACAGCGAATGGACAGTGTGCAGGGTAGGTGCAATAAATTGTTATTTACATCCAACTATTTTTTGTAATGCGCTGTACGAACACGAAATTTACCTGCCTTAGTCCAAATTCACAAAGCTACTCTGTGAATTGTCTCGTACAAATTCTTGATATAATACCAGTATGACGTGTTGCTGAATTATTGTTATTGTAAAGATACTATTATTTTCGTGCTACCCGTTGATAGGGGTCAGCATCATTTCATTTGAATGCATTATTGTTGAGTTACGATCGGACCTGAAGCCACGCCTTCGAAAGTAGGGCGCTTTCGTGTTAACAAACGGATTCTGCAAGAATCATTTAAATTTCAACATAAAGGTTCGTTAAATCATATTTTGGAGGTCAATATGTTATAATAGACAACATTTACCACCCATTCTTTTCTTGGCAAGACCTTGCTTGCACAGAATTTTTATTTGCTTTCAATACCATTATTTCGTTCATGTGTTTCCACTAATCATGGGATCATGCTTCTTTCGTTTCTGCAATTTATGTTTGGTAAAGGTCGTGCTTGAATCTCGAAGCGGCCCGAGTATCCATAGTATGCATAATTTTGGCTAGGTTCAAATTACTGCTCATGTCAGCCTGCTGTCTTTACGTGCTTATGCTCTGAACAAGTTTGTAATCCGTGGTTTATCAACCGTATGACGCGTCACGGTAGGAAAGCATATTTCCATGAGGCTGATAATAACCTTGCTAATAACCGTTTGATAATACAAATGATGATCTTGTCATGAATCAAGCATAATAAAGTTCTACATTTAATAGCTGACAAAACTGTAACAAATGCGCCTTTTTCATTGAACCGCATACTCCTTACAGTCAAACGTTTCTCATACCCAGTATCAGTTAATTCATTACATCTTTTCATCAGCAATACCATATTGTGGTTTTACGTCCTTATTTCAGAAATAGTAACTGAAGAGGCATATATATCCTCCATATTCTTCTATCACTTATCCAATGACGTCTGGTCGAGTGTTACTAGGTTTACTACCTGAAGAAATCGATTCTCAGAAAAATGTCATGTAACTGATCGTAATCTCATGTTGTAATAACATCGCATTGTGGATGTGTGCCTATCACAATACATATGCTCATGATTATAATTCTATGGTCAAGTGTCTTTAAGTAGTCCGTTTTTTGAATTTACTTTACACATGCTACCAGTATACATAATCATTTTGTAGGCATAATCTTAATCGATATTAAATCTAACTCTTGAACCCCAATGTCAGTTAACCTCATCAGTTTAGTTTATTTATTTTTATAACATTGCAAGCTACACAGCTAGTTATTCAATTACCCATACCTTCTTATCTAAACATAACCCTTCATTGGGTGTTACTAAAATATAAACATTTCATGTGCAACATGTATCTGCTAATTACCTTTTAAAATTAATTATTACTGAAATACTACCAATATTTGCTTTTTAGAAAATAAACTTTCTTAGTAAATTAACATATATGTCACATGTTTTGGAAGTTACTAGTGTTTTGTCCCATTGTATTTTTAACTTAGGTTAACAGTATACTTTGTCTTAATCAACTATCATGATGCGTATACAGAGCACGAAGTGGCCTGTATGGATTACATCTGCTTGCGGTATGTTGTGAATCACAGTTGAGTATTTCTGGGAAATGGGTCCCCGGTGTTGCGTCTGAGAATTTATGTTCTGATAGGTACATAGAACACTGACTATTGTCATTGGTGTTGATGTTTTATTTTTTACTTTGTATTTTGGTGTATTATAGTGGGTACATAAACGTTGTCTAGGTTGTTGTTTAGGTCGATCCAGTATATGAATACTAATGTGATTTATTTTAGAACAAGTTCAGCAACAAAACCAAGATCATGATGAGAGGATTGCTCGGGTGAAAGGTATGAGTCAGTTCACTACATAACTTGCACAGGCATATAAGCTAGCACAGCGATGTCGATACAATCTATTGAATGTGGAGCACTGGAACAGTGTCTCATTTCAGCCCACGACGGCCGCTTGTCTCTTTCTATGTGCAATGTATTCATTTGACCATTAGCGTCTGATCTAAATATGGCATTGTATTTATAAAACATAAACACATATATATATATATATATTACATAACTTATGTGTTTGTGGTATGTTATGATTTTGTTTCTTTTTTATTCTACCTTGTATATAAATGAATGGAGATCCACTCTGCTCCTGTGCGTGCCATCGTTGGACCGAGTGTTAAAAGATCAGAGCATGGAAATGACGATAACTGCAGCTGCTTGTTTGTTGTTCCGTCGGTAGGGGTATGTTAGTCTAAATTACTGTAAATGCTAGACAGTATTGGTCTTCGGTAACGCAATTGTCAGCTGCATTCCTATTCGTTCTAGGGATACATCATATGTAGCAAACTGCACGATGACTGGTCGTGGCTACGTGCGACGTCTCGTGTCAGGACAGGACTTGTTTAACCTCTTCAGTGAGACCGGAGTCATATGTAGCAAACTGCACGATGACTGGACGTGGCTGACGTGCGACGTCTCGTGTTGTTTGATGGATGTATACAGCTTCTTTAGTGTCTTAGTCTTTCTCCTATGTCTATTGTTCTCGTGGTCTAAACTAAAAACGTGACATCTCTCATTTGTCATTAACAACCAGCGTTATGCATGTGTCTTCCGATCAATGTCATGTCCAACAACATTGAAGTACTGAGTGAAACACCTGCAAAATGTGGAAACGCATTGCAAAACATCTGTAACAGCACACATCCTCAACTGCTGTCAAAAGTAATTTTCACCATGCGGTAGGTTATGCGTTGGTTACTTTCGGTTTCCGGGTGAAATCCTGTGACCGAAGCTAGTAAGGTGTTGAGGTGTCAATTCCCTGTTTCCGAGGTTAATTATTAATTACATAATGTAATGCCTTTATATAGTCTGGTGTGAAGTTATTGATCTTCCAACAGGTGGACCGTGGCGGGTCAATACCTTTTTGCTGGTAGCTGTCCAGCACATTGACAACATTCTCTAACTTCCCTGGACGTTCACTCGTAACTGTTGCTTCCAATGTTGTGTTGCCGCTGGAACATGCTTTACAAGAATGATGTGTGGAGATCCTGGGCTCAAGGCGGCTTCACTGGTGTGATCGAAATGAATGTAAACTATACAGGCTCCATTCCTTGATGTTCTGATAGTCATGACGTCACTTGCGTACCACGGCTAAATATCATTATTTACGCTGCGTTGCTTGTCCATATATTGGGATTGTAATAATGCAATATAGCCACATATCCAAACGCGGTGAGCCATGCACACTGTACGTTTGATGTTGCTGTGTGCTCCGAGATACTTTGCATAGTTATCTGACATAGCAAGGTACCAGAGTATCCATATATTATGCTAGAGTTACTGGTTAGAGGGTATATATATATATATTGCCGAATTTTTCACTCAATTTGGAACAATCTGCAACATTATTTTTACTATAGTGTTTTCTAAGAGGTCTCCACAACACCACACCAAATGTCACAACACTAAACGACTTAATATGTGTGGGTTTGTTTGTGTGAGTGCGTGCGTGCGTGTTCGTGTGTGATCGTGTGTGCATGCATGCGTGCACGTATGTATGTATGTATGTATGTATGCACGTACGTACGCGATACCCTTTAGTTGTTTGTTTTATATGTCAACATTTGATGAACAAAATGAAACTACCGCCTTGCAAACTCTCAATTAAAGTGCTTTTAACCTAATACAAAATTCTTCCGCAATAACGTGACTGGTAATAAACTTGATAGACACCCCGTTGTTCCGCCCATTCTGTGTAGGTGCGTGTGTGTGAGCGTGTGCGTGTGCGTGTGCATGTGCGTGTGCGTGTACACTCTTATCCGCGTATCAGCTGTTGGTGTTCATATGTTAGCCACATGTCTGGCTTCGTTATTGAAGAGTGTCCACGATCACAAACAGAGACAGATGTCGGTTTCACTAAGCATTTTCTTTTCAGATGAATTAAAGAAGTTTGAGGAAGATCTGAAGGATGTTCAAAAACAGAGGATTGAAGATTATCTACGTATGAAAGAAGAAAATGAAAATTACACCGTCAAGGAATTATGTGACCTGTTTGTTGATCTTCGCATCCACAAGAAAGATTCGTACAAAAGATCGGAGAAACGAACTTATTATGACCTACTTGAATTGCAGAAAGAAGTTGACAGTTGTGGACGGATTGAAGTAAACGACTTGTTCAAACCTGAGCGAGAAGGCTCTTCTACTCCAAAAAGGGTGTTGGTTGTTGGAAAAGCAGGAATTGGCAAAACCATGCTAACAATGCACATATTAGACAAGTGGGTCAATGGTCAGCTGTCACCCATTTTTCAACATGTCTTCTATTTCGCATTACGGGACCTACCACGCATCGCCAAATCATTACTAACAGACTTGTTCTTCGAACATCACGATAAGGCGATACCAAGACCTAGTGATGACGCAATCGACACATTCGTCAAGTTGATATCTGCATCTCCTGACCGATGTCTCTTGATCTTTGATGGCGCAGATGAATATGCAAGAATGGATTTGGATGCTGTCCAATCGGAACCACAGCAAGATGCTGAACGGTTTGAAATGCGGAAGCTTGTGTCCTCTATCTTGAAAGGAAATAGTCTTCCGCGAGTCTCCGTTCTTCTAACATCTCGGCCCGGCGGCATCAATGACTACAGCATGTTCGACAAGACGGCAGAAATATATGGCCTGACGCAAGATAAGATCTTCGAGTATGTCTCGAAATTCTGCAGAGATCACGACCACTTAGAGAGACGCATAAAGGAGTACGTCGCGGAGAACACAAATATAGCATCACTTTGCTATATTCCAGTTCAATGTGGTCTTGTGTGTCGCATTGTTAGAGCTAAACTGGATCACCAGAGTGGGGAACAGTTGCCAGCAACAATCACACAGTTGTACATCCTGGCTGTAGAAAATTTGGCAATGGAGCACCATCCTTACTTCAAAGGCAAACCGATCAAAGACGGCACCGATGTAGTTGGCAAGCTCAGTGAACCGCTTCTCAAGCATGCCAAACTCGCAAGAGATGGAATGGGAGAGTCACCAGTAAAGGTGACGTTTTCAGAAGAAGAAGTTGCAGATTTGATGAAATGTGAAACTGCAACGGAATGTGGTCTCTTAACCACATCGAACGAGAAGAAAGGAACTGTCCGACGGACTGTGTACCGGTGTACATACAGTTTCAATCACCTGACGGTTCAGGAGTTTCTCGGTGCAGTGGAACTGGTCTTCAGGCCACAAGAAGCACAGTCGATGATGATGGAATCAACAAATGATGGGCAGCTAGACCTGATGCTTATGTTCCTGTGTGGACTGTTAGGTGACCCTACGAACGAGAAATTCTTGCTCTCATTGAAACCGGATTATCAGATACTGATGACTGCGAAACATCTACTCAAGCTTGTCGTTGAACGGGAGACTGAAAACACAGCAAGGGAACACAAGCAGCGCGTGCTTCTACTGTTGCTGCTGGTTTTGGAATCACAGAATCCTGAACTCTGGTTCACGGTAGCAGACTATGTACTGGGAGATGACAAGACACTTGATCTCTCTCGCCAGCACATCAGTCCTGTTGAGTTGCAAGCCGTGATGTTCATATTCCAGAATAACGATGTCATGTCACTACGGTAAGACCACGCGCGTTAATTACCATCAGCCCTACTAAGCATACATTGTCATTGAATTCAAGTTAATACTGAAATATACTGGTATATTGTTCTCAAATTTCATTTGACGCAGAAGATATATTGTCTAAAATGTATTATAATGTATGTTCTGCTAATTTGTTAAGTAACAAAGTGTATTATGTCGTATGTGACATGTTTGATCAATTTGATACTAAATTGTATACTGATCCACTCGGTTTCTGCTGTACGCAATCATAATACGCAGTTTTCACAAACAATTGTAGAAATCATTCTGCATCGTATCGATATTATTAATAATCAATAATCATATATAATTTATAAAAGCAGCACCACCCGCATATCATAAACTTAAACATTTGACACAAGTTAAACTTCATAGCTGTGAATTTCTATTAAAAATGCATATGTTACCATACTGCAGCACCTACTAAATTGTGGATCCCAACTCCACTCAAAATCAGATCACTCCGCCCTACCAGGAATATTGCTAAATTGAATATGTAAGATGTGTAATCTCAACCTCATCTATACACTATACACCGAAACAAAAGTATTAGTTAAATACAATATTCAGTAAGAATTGACTAGCATATTGTATAAAGCACACAAGGTAGCAGCCCAATGATTGCATAATGTATAATGCCGCAGTGTGATAGTGATTCATAATACTTCAAACACAATGCAACAATGGATCATCACATTTAAAAGACACGATGATGTGTTACAGCCTGGATGTCGAATATGGGGAGTCTGGCCTGTCAGGACAAGAGACGAGAAGACTATCCAATGAACTCTCAAAGCTCACAAAGTTGAAATCCCTCTGGTGAGTCAAAGTGCTATATTTTGTAATTTTATATATGTATATTTACGTAAGTCTCTCGGTTCTGCGGGTTTTCCGTGTATATATATATGGCTTGAATCTAAGGGCAGGTTCTTAATTCGCAATAAAGTAACGCCCGTATATAAAGGAATTTCTAGTAATAAACGTAGCAAAGGGTATATAATAGAACAAAAATAATATAAGGAAATAACCCTCAAAATGGTCACCGGATTTGCGTCGCAGTATGTATTAACTAACACAATACGAGGCGATTCGGCAGAATGTACAATTCAGGCTTTCACAATTCTTACGGGTTCTCGCATATACATCATGTACCAGTTGAGCATGCGTCGTCCCGGTTACGTACGTCGCGTTGAGGTTATGCCCGCCCTGTCTCGGCTGGATGCGTTCGTCTCGGTTGTGCATGCCTCGCCCGGGTACATCACCTTGTACTTTTTTCAGGACAATTTTAAGTGATCAATAGCGTTTCCAAGGAATTCCGTGCGAAAATGATCATAATGGTGGTGACAGTTATGGTTTCGATTAGGCTGCACTTAACTCGCTTTCAGTGAACTGGCGTTTGTTGGCTAGCGTCATGAAATCATCAAGAGCCTCGTTTTGTTTTTTGTCGATACGGCATCAGGTGGAGCCTGTGTATTTTGAAATTCACGATGACCTTGAATTGGTTCTCAAACAGTGTCCACAACGCATGTGGATTGTTCTTCTGTGGTTCTGTTTAATGGCTGGAATTACGCCGTTTGTGACCATCTAAATCCCTATATATTTCTGGGCTTTTATTTCGTCGTCAGTGATGTTTTCGTCGTCCAGGTACAGAGTCATTTTTTGCTTAAACAGCCCCGATGCCTCAGCCACATAGGCGCGGGGAGGGGGCAGGGGGGCAGACATATGGTTCTGCCCCCCATTAAATGTGAGAATGAATGTTTGTTTTTGTTGCTAGCGTCAATGGTGGGTGGAAATGTAAATGTTATGAGACGATTAATGCGTAATTTGCCGACTGTGAAAGGTGTATGCAATTGGAGGGCAGACATATGGTTTTCTGCCCCCCCCGCAGTAATAGGCGGCGCAGCGGCAAAAAAACCAACAGCACCTCCCCTTCCCATCTTCCGATGTTACAGTCGAGCCAACCGAGACAGCCACAAGGTGAAGGGAGATGTGAAGATATCGGCGGCGCAGCGGCGAAATTTTTCAGTGGTGCTGTGCTAAAGCGCCGGTAGCCCCCAGTAAGAATTTCGTTCCCGTGCCATTGCTCAGCCATGTATGCGCTGGCCCAGTCCACGGTCGGTATTGGCAGCATAAATACTACTATTATATTTGTTATTTATCCGAAGACATTACCATGCACGCAATCACGCCCAGACGCACGCACACACGCACACACACACACACACACACACACACACACACACACACACACACACACACACGAACACACCCACTCATACACACACGCACACACACACACACACACACACACACACACACACACACACACACACACACACACACACACACACACACACACACACACACACACACACACACACACACACACACACATACACACACACACGCACACACACACACACACACGAACACACCCACTCATACACACACACACACACACACACACACACACACACACACACACACACACACACACACACACACACACACACACACACACACACACACACACACACACACACACACACACTCATACACACACACACACACACACACACACACACACACACACACACACACACACACACACACACACACACACACACACACACACACACTCACAAGCAGGTATTGCTTTCCCTCGATTTCGAAAAGATCGGATGCGATGTACTGCCAGGGTCGCGTTGGAGGAGGGTGTGGCATGAGGGTTCCTTTAAAATGTTTCATATTAATCTTTTGACACGTGAGGCAGGACAAGTTGTTATGTCCATGTTGATGATGATCATTGACATATCATGTTGAGACTTCCTACGCAATGTATCTCCTCGCCGCTCTATGCTGATAATATGATGTCGTTTGCTGAGTTGAGCAGGTTGTTGGTATTTGCCTTGCTACCAAACATTGCTTTAAATATCCTCAGTGGTAGGGAATCTCCGGAAGCGACTGTTTCTATCTTCAGTCGAAGCGCGTATCCATTTCCGTTGAGTCCGGGTGGTTGCATGTCGAGCACACTGAACACTTCATCATGACATGAAGACAATGTGTGGAGATGTTGGCGTAAAAGACTTTCGATATGTTTCGCCATCTGTCTCATAATCAGTATCAACGGTGTCCACTCTTGTGCTCCTGCGTTCTGTGCTTGGGTACGTTTCTATTTGGTTTGCTTCTTCGGGCCCACCTCTCCTGATTGGATTCCATCCACGGCGTAACCACAAACTGCATCTTGTACTCTTGCATCTTTGTTTTTATGCTAAAGCTCCGGTAGCCCCTCAATATGAAGTTCGTTCCCGCGCCACTGCTCAGCCATGTATGCGCTGACCCAGTCCATGGTCGGTATTGGTGACATAAATACTGCTACTATGTGTGTTATTTATCCGAAGATAGTTCCATTTTGCAAGATTGAAAGCACTGGTGTGCCACGTGCTCTGTGCTGTCAGCGATATTTGGGATCGCGGCGTGTTTGTCACGTTTGGGTTGGCTTCGTGTGTCGCTTACACATTTTCGTCTGTGCGGTTTCTTCTGTTGTGTGTTGAAATCAACGCCGATGCCACCATGAATTGATATTAACGACACATGACGAACATATATGACATTGGTTTGATAGTTATTTAATCAGTCATGGTACAGTGTATCATGCCGAAGGAGGGTGGCATGTATATATGTATATTACCTTTTTTTTTACAGCTTAAATAACAACGATTTTGGAGAGCCAACTACTGGCGAAGCCCTCGTCGACAGTATTTCAAAGCTGAGAGCACTCCAGACATTGAGGTTTGTAAAACGTTTGTAGTAAGTTTGAGTTCTTTCTGACAACGTACAATCTCCATTAATTAGTTACCCGTGATGTGATGAAATACATAGAAATTGTTTCCGTTAAGTGTATACTGGAAGTATAATTACGTGTTATGACAAATCTGCAATGTCTAATCTAGCTTGAGACAGCTGTTGGTCATATGGATGTTTTTGGGAAAGGGTACGGCGCAATGGATAAAAAGTCGTGCCAGCGTTTCGTTGTCGTCTTGTGACCGTCAAGTTAAGCGGATTTATGTTAAATGATGACAGGACAACTAATTTTCGCAAGCTGCTTGATGTAGCGAACAAAATAACTTCTATAGACGATTTAAAAAAAACGCTTTTTAAAAGAGACTGCACTCATTACAAAAACTATCAACACTACGCGTTTGGACGTAAAACGAGAACTGGATTCGCGATGGGCAAACGAGCTCAGGAAGCAACTTTATAAGTAAATATTTCAGCATTAATCTACGATTAAAATGACACATGCTCTAAGAGACCTGCCTTATTGCCTTATCAGGAGTAATTGTGAACAGATCGTGCTATTTTCTGCAGTCTGGCATGGAAGCATAATTTAGAACGTTACCTCTTCATATATAACGTGTGTGCTTTCCCGCATTTCGTGGCTATTGCAGACCATGTTGACAGAATGTCATTCCATGTATGAGTAAGATGACGTTACTGTAGTTGATTTCCTGTTTACAGTGAAGCAAATACAATATATGTGCCAAAGATGTATTACTAATATTTGTAAATAGGACAACCACTGTTGATTAAAGGAATTTCGATATTTGCTTAGCAATTCCATCCGTCCATTTTAATCAGACGTTGCTATGTTAATGCAAACCCATACATATTACCTAGTGCACTTTGTTACTTAGAACGTGTAAAGCATACACATAATTTGCACGAATCGTAAACTGTGTGGCAATTGCAGACCTGCCCACCATTGGGCCGGTCATATCCCAGGTGTGTCTTGCTGTCATACACAATTGTGTTTATTATTATACAAACCGCAAAGGATGTGAAGCGGACATTCCATTCTACACCCAACTTTACATCTACGCAGACTCATGTGTATGCATTCCAGTCCATATTATGTTGTTGTCCTTTTATTATGTTAAAATGGTTAATTGTGTTAAAATTATTATATATGTTACAGCTTGGACTACTGCGGACTATCTGGGGTAACATCCGAAGCCTTAGCCAGTGCATTGGGACAACTGTCACAGCTGACAGAACTCAGGTAGGAATAAAACTCATACGTTGTTATTATTATCGTGTAACGTTGACCGATTCGAACCACTTGTGTACATAATAATGGTGTATACCACGGGGGCTTCGCCATACGTTTAATGGAGAGCTTGCAGCTTAACAAAGTCCATCCATGACAACCAGGGAAATTTCAATGGAGTTGCCGAGATACGTATAATGATAATCACAAATAACATAAATATGTTTAGCTAATCAGTTAACATGGTGGGTTTAAATCAGTATTTGCCTTGACTGGAGAACTTACAAATATACCTTCATCATCACTGAAATTATAAAAAGGAAACACATCAGTGCAGGAGGGATATTGACACAACATTATTTTCCTACGAATTAACCTCATTTGATGTTGAGAGAGGTTAGCACAAAGTACATTAATTTGTTGTAATCCGTCTTTAGCTAAGTTATGTTTGACGTCCGCTTATAAACTAGCCATCAGTCAAGTTTTTTTATTGTGCGATGTTACTACCTAGAAGACACAAAATACATAGTCTTAGACATAGTCATTGTCATAGGAAATTTCCAAGACGAAGACAGACGCATTAGGTTCAATTCACGGAAGTCATGTGAGTATGATTATACGTATCTGGAGGGACTTTAACAAATACCTTACATTTCCTTGTCCAGGTCAACTGGGTCTTACATTTCTTGAGCAGCATCTTGGCTGTCGTGCTTCTAGCGTGTTCTGTCTGTTTAGATCAGCGGTATTTAAACAGTTTGGGTCTGTTAGCCTCTTGAGCGACAATAAACCCATAATTACCGCTCAATTTTCAATTAAAAAAACTCGATAAATGGACAATTTTGTAAGAACGTTTAGTAATTGATATACTATTTTTTTATTTATTAGTAAAATGTAGCACTAGCTTTACCTTGGTTTCACAACTTTTAAAGTAAGATATCAAACACGTGACAAGCAATACTTTACAGAAAGGAACTGATTGTGGTTGAAGTTGCATCTTTTTGATAAGCGTTGAGATGCCAGGCATTGTCAGAGCGAAATAGCGCGGAGTATTTGTTTAGAACTGATTTTTCTACCACATTTGCATGTTGTGATGTGGGTGCATCTGAGTAGCCAGAGTTTCAGTTGTGATTGTAGAAGCTCCTGACATCATGTATTTGTAGATGATTTTATTAAGCAGAAAGATATTCGGCAGCAATTGGGCTATTTGAACCTTTAGCGGAGTACTGCCTGCACCATTCATACATATTGACTGGTGTCACACATACATGCATATTACGAGAGCTAGAAATACCTAGTGTTGACTAAACTTGACCAGCATGTCAACGAGACAATGGTAACAGCGGGTAAGACATTTTAGATTTTGTGTAGGTCACGTTTTCTTATAATCACATCACACAAAACCCTAACATGGTAGCCAATGGGAAGACTAACTGCAGGCTGACCATTACAGTACATGGTACGTCGTCAGCAAGATCCACTACATTTGGTGTCATGTTTTTATGATGACCCTTGTGGTTTAAGAAATGCCAGTTCTCCATAGCAATACATTGAGAAAAGGAATGCGAGGGCTTTGTAAGAGCGAATTGGATATTCACCACCAAGTTACCACGTCTGAATCATGAAAGTATTCTTTCATCGTGCTATCTATTCACAGACCAAGTTACCACGTCTGAATCATGAAAGTATTCTTTCATCGTGCTATCTATTCACAGACCAAGTTACCACGTCTGAATCATGAAAGTATTCTTTCATCGTGCTATCTATTCACAGACCAAGTTACCACGTCTGAATCATGAAAGTATTCTTTCATCGTGCTATCTATTCACAGACCAAGTTACCACGTCTGAATCATGAAAGTATTCTTTCATCGTGCTATCTATTCACAGACCAAGTTACCACGTCTGAATCATGAAAGTATTCTTTCATCGTGCTATCTATTCACAGACCAAGTTACCACGTCTGAATCATGAAAGTATTCTTTCATCGTGCTATCTATTCACAGACCAAGTTACCACGTCTGAATCATGAAAGTATTCTTTCATCGTGCTATCTATTCACAGACCAAGTTACCACGTCTGAATCATGAAAGTATTCTTTCATCGTGCTATCTATTCACAGACCAAGTTACCACGTCTGAATCATGAAAGTATTCTTTCATCGTGCTATCTATTCACAGACCAAGTTACCACGTCTGAATCATGAAAGTATTCTTTCATCGTGCTATCTATTCACAGACCAAGTTACCACGTCTGAATCATGAAAGTATTCTTTCATCGTGCTATCTATTCACCACCAAGTTACCACGTCTGAATCATGAAAGTATTCTTTCATCGTGCTATCTATTCACAGACCAAGGAATCTTTATTCCCTGAAAAAATATCACTATCCATGCATTCGTGTTAATATTACGTTC
Source organism: Escarpia spicata (assembly GCA_963995525.1). NCBI lineage: Eukaryota > Metazoa > Annelida > Polychaeta > Sabellida > Siboglinidae > Escarpia > Escarpia spicata. Next base: position 89,471,300 of record OZ023205.1, read on the forward strand.
GCATGGTGTGGCATTACATTAGTTGTTACAAGTGTAACATTGAATCGAAGTGAATACGAGAAACCAACGTATGACATATTTATATACATGTCCAGGTCACGGGGATATTCGACGCGTCACCGCAGCATCATGGGGAAGTAAGCTTTTGTCGCCTATCAGTCAAGCTTCGGGGCGTGTCTCAATATCAGGCTTTGGGAATTGTGATATTTCTCTAGGCTATCGTACGGTGAAATTACATTCTGAATAAACCACAGGCGTAATATTGCTGATTGTAATTACAAATGGTTAGTTTGTATAAACTCTTTTTAGGTGCTACATATGTTCCTTGTGTTTCCCGTTGAGACATCTGCATTGTACATATTGCAGGTTTTTTTTCACCATTTTCGGTTGTTGATTTTAATTTTAGAAATATATATATTTTTTCTTCTCAAGTTGAATATATAGCGTGTGTTGTATGGTAACTCATCTCAACAGCTTAATTGCCTACAGAGTGGCAACGTTGTATTAAAATAATGAATACGTAGCAATTATATTGTGGATAACAGGGGCAATAACAAAAATTATACATTTCTGGATGTGCATATCTTTCATACGAAAATATATTTTCTTTAATTATGCAGAACAATCCACGTTCTCGTGTGTTGTGTTCAATGGATATACTGACATTATGCATGCATGTTGCAGCTTGTGTGACTGCAAGCCGTCAGCAGAAGCAATAGAAGCATTGGCCATCTCATTGCTTCTGCTGCCACTACTCACTAACCTCAGGTAGGAAATTACTCATTCATCGAGTTACATTAATCCATACAGAGCATCCACATACATATTTTAATGATTCGATCACGTTAACGTGGTTGACAAGCCTTCCTTAATGAGCAATCAGTTATTTTGAAAACTAACTAATAATGCACCAATTTCGTCTGACCAACAGTTGGGATGATGTTGAATGACCATAAGTTATAATATGATCAATGTATACATGATAGCAAAATTCATTTATTGTTATTATTATTATTATTAACATAGTTCAGTTAGTAATAGAAAATATATTCAATACATTGCATTTAAATAACATGTTGCAACACATTTTCTCTTAAGGTGTTCGATCCTGCGACCAAAATGATTACTAGACGAGCGGTCAAATATGTATGGATTTCTGATACAAGCAACCAAACATTTTATATATTTATCTTCATGTGTCATTGGTTATCGTGTGGTTTGTTAGTCAATCTGGCTTTCTATTAGTTTAAAAAAAGGGTAATTTGTTAACTAATTATTTTATATATTGGACGGATTTTGTGGTAGCATCATGCAAACTAGGTAGAGTTTCTCTACATACTTCAGTGATTAAACTAGAACCTTATATAGAGAACCATTTGCTGATTGACCGCCAAGCATATTTATATCCATTGCAAACTCCTGTAAAAAGCCTATCCAACTTCGATCATCTTATACTGATTTACTTTTTGTTCCTAGAGTCAATACTAATATTGGAACTAGGGCATTTTATGTTGCTGCACCAACACTCTAGAATATGCTCCCTCTTAGTGTTAGATCAGTTGAAAATATTATACAATGTCGCAGTCATTAAAAAACTTCCTTTTATAACCTTGCGTATCCACCTTAGCTCCCTGGCGTATCAATCCATATGTTGATGACTTTAATATGGTTGATCGATTCTTATATTGTATTTATGCGCCTCTGAGCTTGGTTTCCGAGTGTTTAGGCGCAAAAGAAGTTACCTTATTTTTTATTAAGTGTGCACAGTTATTGACTGACAATCATTACGTCATATATAAATTGTTCTTGAGCATTTACACAGTTCACATCCACCTGACCTTCATGGCATCGTGGGAACCAATTCTACTAGATTCAAGTCATTCAGACTAAGCCCAGACAACACACACAATTCAAGCCATCATGTGACTCAGTTCGAACAACGATTGTATTGACTCTCACCTAAACCAAATATTTAGAAAGTGTCATAAACGAAATAGCTTATGAATTCATGTTACAGTTTGGGGATGAACGACTTCAGTGATGTACCAAGTTGTGAAATCTTCGTTGAAAACCTGCTGAAAATGACGTTGCTACGGCAGCTTTCGTAAGTTGAATACGTTGCCTCAATTATAAATATTCTGTGCAGCGGACCTCCTATATTTGTAGAGGCAATTTTCGCGAAGTTTGCATCAAGACCGTTATATTGTTGTTATGTTATCTTCTCCCCTGATAGGGCTGTTTTATTCATAGACATGATTGACTTTGCCCACCTCCAATTCAATAGTGGGTTTCGTTTCCTGTGTTAAAAAGGATAGTCCACGATATTGTTTCCCGTCATCTCGGATTGCAGTACCTTTACAAAAATTAATATGGGGCCTTAACGAATTCCCAAGTGAAAGTCCTATATCAGGATTTGGGTAGTATCTATCGAAGGTCATCTGTGCCAAATTCGGTGATTTCTTCCAAAAGTGAACATTATGTAAAAAACTGACCCTAAGACAGCAAACTATTTTACTGACTTATTATTTAGTGTCTTGTATCTATCTACAGTAACTTTGTTTTGTTTTGACATAAGTAGATATGTAAACGTCTATAATGCATTTCCTTTATATAGAACACGCACTTTCTAGTTTTGTCTGTTTGTTGTGGTGTTGATCGCGTTATCGTGTCAATAATTTGGAACGTTTTGGAGATGATCGTACATCTATTATGTTCTGTCGCCATCAAAGATCCCAGTATTGAAATAAAGATTGCAAATAATGACTTGCCACACTGCAGGGATATTCTCTGTATAATAAACATCACATTTATAACTAATAACAATACTACATTTATAACTAATAACAATAATACATTTATAACTAATAACAATAATACATTTATAACTAATAACAATAATACATTTGACGATAACAAAACATTTACGTCATCCTTTTTTAATTTCAATATGGCGACGTATGCTTGTATAATTTGGGATAGCCCAATATCTGAAAATTAGCCATATACCTTATTCTACATACGTACCTCGTTTCGTTCTTTTATTTCCTGATGCACAATTGCTATGGTGTGTTGAACTATGCCGCTCCACTATCTTCTGTAGAACGCAAATGAAAAAGTGAAACATTAAGTTCTACTTCTAATGTGAGGGACAGTTTTTTGTTGATGCACACAGTTTAAATCACTCGTGTCTATCAACGAATAATAAATCTGGAATTTTATGTCTTATGCCTTTAAGAATTTCCTGTGAAGACGATATGCATAGGCGTCGGTACGTAGTAAATATACGAGGGTAGAGGCTCTCCTAAGACGCCTACCTCCCCCTTGTAGCTCTCCAAACACCCCAACAGCACCCCTTGTCTAAGGCTAAGCTGAACCAGGCATGGTCATGGACTATGGTAGTCAATGGCCAGTTACTGTGACGAACAAAACCTTCCTAATGGCAATCTACAAAATTTGAAAAATGAATGCTCTTGATTAATTATTATAAATAAACATTTTACATTCACTGTTTCGTGTTACAGTTTAAGCAGCTGCCACATCCCGGCCATTGTCATGATGACCCTTGTCACCGGTCTGCGACAACTGATATTACTGGAGGATCTCAGGTTAGTAGCCTGTTTACATATTTATCCAGAGATAAGTACGTGGTACGTCTACAAGAAAGCTATAATACTATTCAACTATGCTACGGGTGCATCAATAACACATTTTCGATTGTGTCTATGACTATGCAATAAATTATGTAATATGGTTGAATATTGTTAGTTTGTACATAGTGTGTTTTACAGTTGTATGTAAATGTTGCTGCGTTAGTTCACGGATGTTTGTTTTACAGCCTCAGTGGGAACACATTGACTTCGGCCATCGCATCCAGGCTCATCGAGAGTCTGCCACAGCTGACACAACTAAAGGAACTCGGGTGAGATTTTTAATAACATGACGTAGTTTAAAATTGCTATCTGTCTATATGTATGTCTGTATGTCTGTATGTCTGTATGTCTGTATGTCTGTATGTCTGTATGTATGTATGTCTGTATGTCTGTATGTCTGTATGTCTGTATGTCTGTATGTCTGTATGTCTGTATGTCTGTATGTCTGTCTGTCTGTCTGTCAATCTATGTATCTCCCTATGTATCCGTCCGTCCATCCTTCCCGTCTCGACTGCGTCTCGTCATTAAGTCCCCGCACCGAGTCTTGAGACAAGACGAGGTGGAGACGAAGCCAGGACAACGTCAAGACGCGTTGAGACGTTCCCAAAATAGCCTCGAGACATGGCGCCCCAAAGACCCCGCTAATCAAGGAGACATATATATTAACAAAGAACCTGTCAGGTATTATACCTGTCTAAATAGCATCATGTTGATATGTTGTTTGCTTGGTTAAAATATAATATTTACGTTCACATCACCTTTAAGGACACTATCTCCTTGCCATCATTCAATGTGTAACAACCATGCTACACTACACAATGTGACATTTATCTTTAGGTTGTCATGGTGTCACATAGACGATGACACGGCCGTCGACATCGTTGGCGCCGTTGCAGACTCGCCGGAACAAAACTCGTTTGTCACCCTCGAGTAAGTCATAGGTCTTGTGTTATTTCACCGCCATTCCCATCTCTTCCAGGTAATTACCCCGTCTAGTGGATCAACTTCGTGACAGCCTCCGCCGTGTTTATATTGTCGTCAAATGTCGTTTGTCAGATAAAACGTAATAATTTTCTGTTTTTCGTAGTTCAATTCAACTCAACAGTCTTTTCTTAGAAACCTGTCATCATGCAATAGCCGCTGCAACACTCTGGACCACTCTTATGCAATTGATATATGTATCAAGTGAACTGTAGCCTAGAAAAACTCAGCCAAACCATCAAAAAGGGTGGTGGGTGCGGATATTACATTGTATATTCTGTTGAAATTCTGGTCCCAAAAATGTTTCTTTATGAAAAAAAATAAGGTAGAGTTTTTGAAGTGACAACTGTATGCGGGAAGATTTTACTTTTGTGATGTAATGCAACAATAGCAATGTAACGTCGATGGCACATTGACGCGTAAACGATGCATGTTGCGTATTTGATGTCCGTAAAACGCATCCGTTAACGCACATGTGAACTTGTGTAACGTAACATGTCAGGAATGAGCAATTTGTTTAGACAAAGAAAAATACAGATTCATTCTCCAATTCACGTTACACCACGTGAACTGAAATTTAGCACGGTGACCTATATTTGTTGTTGACATTCCAGTAATACATTACCATCTTTGTAATATGTCAACATTTCAAAACGATGTAATGACTATTAGATACCTGTATTCAATTTTAAAGAAAATAAATGTAAAAAACTCAATAAAAAAAAAAAAATAGTGTTTAATTATATTTTAAGCACCATAGTTAATTGTTATCTTTGTTGCATGGTATAAAAATGTGTCTTTTATATTGTTGATGGATGCTCAGGCATAACAAAATTGTTTAGACAAGGAAAAATAGTTTTCATAGTCATGCATTCTCCGATTCATTTTATGCCCCATTAGTGCGGTGATCTATGATTTTTTTTCGACATTTCAGTAACACATTTCTAGAACATTTTTAAAGGGTGTAAATACTTTTAAATTTTCATATAATACTATGGTTTGGCTTTTACGATTTTAAGAATTAAATAACGAAATTTTCACAACTAGAAATGTTCGACTCACATCGACGTTTCACCCGCCTTCGGCAGCCTTCACCAGGAACTGTTCTTCTTGTGCTCGCCAGATGGTGAGGCGAGCACGATGTTCCACGTGTGACTTAGTCGGTATCCCCCTCATCTCTATTCGTCGAGCACAGGTAGAACAGTTTCTGTGAACGTTAATTTATTTTGATGTTAAATATGAACTTAAATATGAATACCTGTGCTTAAAGTGCAGTGTACTTCAAGAGAAATTATATTTAGTATATGTGATGAATGATTAATGGTACCCAGAAATCTGAAATTTTTTATTCCGGAATGTACAAAACTCCACCTCTGAAACTTCAACTCTGAAACTATTACCTGAAGGCAAGAACTTAAGTCAGCATAGTAGCATAATAGCCTAATATCTTCAAATTGAATCAAGTTATTAGCATTCAGAAAGTGTTCAAAGCCATTTGCAGCAGTTGCGCGTGCGAAACAGTTAAAACGGGTCCTTTATTCAATCAACAGAAACTTCATAACTAATTGGAATTCCGGAATTTTGCATAAAGCCATTATATATAAATAGTTGCACACATGGTTGAAATGCCACAACAAACGGAGATGGTCACGGAAATTGGCTGATTTGGTAATGAATGACCCATATGATGAAAGTAAGACTCAATGAAAACAATGACTATTGAGCCATATTTTGAGTTTTATCTGGCATGGACCTAGCATAATTGAAATATTTTACAAGATGCAGTAGCAGGTCAAGCAGTGTGAGGTGTAGTGGTTGGGTTAGGTATACAGGCGACGGTTGGTAGCGAGGGTGATAGCGTAACGGATGACAACTTTGTGTTTGTTCTAGTCTCCAAGTGAATCACCTCTCAAAAGACTGCAAGAGACGGTTGCAGAAACTCAGTCGGGAGTCTGTGAGACTGGTTGTAAGGTGAGTACTTTTTTGTCACATACACACACACACGCGCGCGCGCGCGCTCACACACACACTCCCGCGCACCACACACACGTACACGCACACACGCCCACGCGCATACACACGCCGGATCATGCACACACACAGAAGCACGCACGCATACGCACACACCAAACGACCCCCCCCCACACACACACTGACACACATGCGCACGTACGTACGCACCGACGCATGCACACTCATTAACACTCGCTTAGTTGTGTAACAGTTGTAACGTGTTTGTTGTAGTCTGAACGAACAGTCCCCGCCGTCGGCATCCTTGGGTTGCGATAGCTGCGGCTGTGAGTCATTTCTCAGGCGGCCTCCGTCACCGGAACACAGCAGCAGCAATGACGACAGCTTTTCTTGGGGTGAAAGCAATGACAGCGATGATTACATCTCGTCTTTAGTTGACACCAGATGCAGTAACAACTGCTCGTATTCAGATGGCGGTAATGGCAGCGAGCACAACATCTTGTCTCCGGGTGTTGGCAGTAATGACGATGAATACTCCTCGCGTTCAGGTGGCGGTAGTGGCAGCGAGCACAACATCTTGTCTCTGGGTGATGGCAGTAACGACGATGACAACTGCTCGCGTTCAGGTGGCGGTAGTGGCAGCGAGCACAACATATTGTCTCCGGGTGATGGCAGTAACGACGATGACAACTGCTCGCGTTCAGGTGGCGGTAATGGCAGCGAGCACAACATCTTGTCTCCGGGTGATGGCAGTAACGACGATGACAACTGCTCGTGTTCAGATGACGGTAGTGGCAGCGAGCACAACATCTTGTCTCCGGGTGATGGCAGTAATAACGTTGACAACTGCTCGTGTTCAGGTGACGGTAGTGGCAGCGAACACTACATCTTGATTCCAGATGACGGCAGTGACAACAATGACGACAATCAATGCACGTCCATCAGTTGTTGTCGCTGCCAATGATGTATGACATATGTGACACACCGTTGTCACCAACGTCCAGAGTAGTATATGCGGTGGTCCAGCGCGTACGCAATGATTATGATAAGAGGAAGAGAAATGATGTCATATCTAGGTCAAGGTCAAATGTCAAATAGCTAGGTCAAGGTCAAATATCAAACAGCTAGGTCAAGGTCAAAGGTCAAGTGGCGCCCCTTGGTACATAGGACATGAACTAAATAGCACCCTAGCGGAATTTTTATTAACAAAATAATATCTCTAGCGGATTTTTTATAAACTCAATAACTAGGCCAAAGTTCTAGGCCAAAATTTGAGAGGTAACTAATTTGATAGGTAGTTTGAGAGCTATTTTGAGAGCCCTCTGACGGATAAGTGATGAATTAAATAGTGCTCCCTGCTGGATAAATCGTGAACTAAATATGGATACTGCCTAAATCGGTGCGTCTTATGAAAATTGGCGCCCCTTGGTGGAAAAGTCACGAACTGAAAAAGAAGTACAAATATCTCCCCCTGACGGATAGTCAGTGAAGTAAATATCAATACTATTTAAATGTGTGCCTCTTATATATTTTTGTTATAAAAATAGGTCATAGACGTCAATAAATAGGTTTTTGCGCATGCGCAATTGTGTCTTTTCTTATGTCCGTTTTTGTCTGTATAGCGCCCCCCTAGTCTATACATTTACATCTATAAAATACGTCAAATCCTAATCTTTTTCCGTATTGTAGTGCTTAAGTTCGTCCTTCTTATCCAGTGAACGACAAACAATAGGTCTGCAAGCACCCTTTGGTGATTATGTCGTGAACTATTTAACGAGGTCAATAACGTTATTAAGAAAGTCAACAACGTCATAAAATAGGTCATTGCTGCAATGGTGTCTTTTCTTATGTCGCATAGGTTGTGGGCCATTTTTATGTATAGCGCCCCTAACCTATACATTTAGAACTATAAAATACATCCAATCCTAACGAATAGACAGTGAAATAAAAAATAGGTAAAATTACGTCATTTCTGGTTACCATACAGGTCTTCGAACCTCTCATCACACTGTTTGTAAATTTATTTATTCATTTTTGTGTGTCGAAATTGGTTTAACTACTATAATACTGCGTGTCTCACAACTGGTTCAACTACTATGGTACCGCATGTTTCAAAACCGGTTTCAACTAGAACAACCTGTAGTCTTGCCATACTCACTGACAGCGTTTTCTACCTACAATACAGGTCTACAACCTTCCTATCATAGTATAACGCTTTAGTATAACAACAGTTAGTGTGGCAGGAAAGGTAACAATAACATCATTTCCAGTAAGGTCACTACCTTAGCCCTACTTCCCTTTACCGTACAGGTCTACGACCTTCATATCATAGTATAGCGCTTTTCTATCAGAATACTTTGGGTGGTAAGAAAGGTGACAAACAACAAAGTCCACATATTCATGTAGTATGCAACACCTTTATTTAAACACAAATGAAAGCGACTACGACTATATAGTTTTTAGTCTTCTATATTTGAACAAACAGTTTCAAAGCGGCTTCAACTAATAGTCATCACGGTATTTCTTCACGTGTACTTTCAGCGTTCGTCCATAGCAGCTAACCTCCTTCTTACAAAGGTGGCAGACAAATACTTTAATGTCGGTGTGCTTCAGCATGTGACCTTCTAAGTTGTTGTTTTGTCAAAAACCCACGACAACAGTATTAGCACGAATAGGGATAGTGTCCAGTGTGAAGAACTACATGCTGCTCCAGTCCATGTTTGGTCTTCAAACTTTTGTTGCACTGAGAACACTCCCATGTACCTCTGCCACATGTCTTTGTTTTCAAATCCTGGTGATTCGGTTGCTGGTTCTTAACAACAGCTCCTTGTTGCTGCTCAGTCTTGTTGTTATCTGTTCCACGGCACAGCTGCTTGTCGACTGTATTTCTTAGGCTTTGCAGACGAGACTGCTACAAAAAAAAACGAAGCAATATATCGTGAGATGTACATAGGCACGTATTCAGCACAATGTGTTAAATGGTGAGTGGTGCTCTATGTAGCATGCTACGAGTAGTGGCCCTCTAAGATAAATGCACTCAAGACCAACACATGGTGTATATAAAGATACTTACTGACAATTCATTAACTTCTTTCTGTATTCCGGTACAACGACCGACAGGAGTTAATCCGGCTATATCTATGTTGCAACATCGGCTTGACCCAATTTTTTTCCCCAAATTTTGTGACCAGCGCTTGGCCTCTGTTGCTGTTAGTGGGTACTGACTATCGATTTTCATCTTTCTTCGTTGTGAAGTGTAATGAACATCCAAACAGGGTGTACCAGCACTTTGATATATTTCAGTAGCGTTTCAACTTGTATCATTGTCATAGTTTAACCTATTGCCCTAGCCAGAAGCGCCTCCTAGTAGTTGCACTAACAAAACTTAGACAAGTGACGTGCCATGAACCAAACTTTAGACCACTGAGTTCCAAGAACTAAACATATTAGGGACTGAGGCATGAAATTAATCTAGATAGACAGGTCAATTCAGGCAATTCAGCTGGATAGACAGGTCAATTAAGGCAATTCACCTAGATACACAGGTCAATTCAGGCAATTCACCTAGATAGACAGGTCAATTCAGCAAATTCACCTAAATACAGAGGTAAATTCAGCATGTTCACCTATAACCAACACGCTAGACTTGTACAAGTGTCTTACTTTAACGAGCATGCATCGTAAATTCGTGCCAGTGTAGTGAATTTTTAGCTTACGAAGGCACGAAAGTTGTAAATTTTTGCCATTTTAGAACCTTCAATCAAACGTAGACCAGCGAGTTTCATGAACCAAACAACTGGCGAGTTCCATGCGTAGTAAATCGGTCAAACTGGTAGTAATTTGGTCAAGACAATTGGAAGTATTTGCTTCGGTAAATGTATCACTGTTGAATGACCACGAGTGTGTTCTGTTTACGCGGGAGACTTGTTGCATGAATCAAATTTAGACCAACAAGTCGCACGAATCAAACTTAGACTACCGACTTCCAAAAACCAAACTTAGACCAACAAGTTGCACGAACCAAACTTAAACCAAGTTGAGAGTCCGAAGCTCTATCCATTGCGCCACCACTATACTAACTGCTATCATCACTTCCACCATCACCATCATCATCATCACCACCACCACCACCACCACCATCATCACCACCATTACCATCACCATCACCACCGCTTCTGTAACTGCTATCATCACTTCCTCCATCACCATCACCACCACCACCACCACCACCACCACCACCATCACCATTACCACCGCTTCTGTGTGTACTAACTGCTATCATCACTTCCACCATCACCATCACCACCACCACCACCACCACCACCACCACCATCACCATCACCACCGCTTGTGTGTGTACTAACTGCTATCATCACTTCCATCACCATCAACACCACCACCACCAACACCATCACCACCACCATCACCATCACAATCACCACCACCACCATCACCACCATCACCATCACCACCACCACCACCACCATCACCATCACCACCACCACCACCATCACCATCACCACCACCATCACCACCGCTTCAGTGTGTACTAACTGCTATTATCACTTCCACCATCACCATCACCATCACAATCACCACCACCACCACCGCCGCCGCTTATGTGTCAGTTTGAGAGTGATAACACTTAGACCGCCGAGTTTAAAGATCAAAAATACTTATACCACCGAGTTCCAAGAACCAAATTTAGAACAACGAGTGTCACGAACCAAACTTAGACCAAGTTGAGAGTCCGAAGCTCTAGCCATTACATCACCACAGCTTCTGTGTGTACTAACTGCTATCATCACTTCCACCACCAACACCACCACCACCACTTCTGTGTGTACTAACTGCTATCATCACTTCCACCACCAACACCACCATCACCACCATCACCACCACCACCACCACCACCACCACCACCACCACCAACACCGCTTCTTTGTGTCTGTGTGTGTACAACCTACCCTCACCACCACCACCATCACCACCGCTTCTGTGTGTCTGTGCGTACAATCTATCCTCAACACCACCACCAGCAGCCAGCCGTCACAGTCACACGATAGTGTATAACTGGATTACTACTTTACGTGGGGGCGCCATCTCACGGGTAAACAATTGACTAGTCGGAATTTATACTTAGGCCAGAGAGTTTCAAGACGAAACAATTTAGCTGACCAACTCGATAGACTTGCACAAAGTTCTTATTTACATTTTAGTGCGTAACATTCATTTCGCAGTTCATTTTATACTTGACATTTGAACGATAAACACCTACATCATGAGCTTCACGACTATTCTACCGGCTGCCAATAAGCCCCCACCATCACCATCACGGGTGGTTTTCCAGTGCCCAGATTGTAAGAGACATTTTACACGAAAGATAGCTGGAAACGGCACTGTGTCCACAGTCGCTGTGAACCATCGACAAACACCTAGTCACTGAATAATTCAGTTGCCCCGGCGCCCACTATGACACCTACGCCTCTGGCCTCAAAGACAAATTCGACGACACCTTCGCCTCTGGCCTCAGCGACAAACTCTAGGTGTTGAGTCGGTACAGTGATCTTTGTGTTGAGTCGGTACAGTGATCTTTGTGTTGAGTCGGTACAGTGATCTTTGTGTTGAGTCGATACAGTGATCTTTGTGTTGAGTCGGTACAGTGATCTTTGTGTTGAGTCGGTACAGTGATCTTTGTGTTGAGTCGGTACAGTGATCTTTGTGTTGAATCGGTACAGTGATCTTTGTGTTGAGTCGATACAGTGATCTTTCCGACAAACGTATGCAAACATTCCAATGAAGGGGAAAACAAAGTATTACCTGCTATTGAAAATGAAATCATCGAAATTGAGAGCATCGACAGCGTTCCAAAAACTATGAAGCAGAAAGCACGGTGACTCCTCGATAAAATGAAAGGTGCCGTAAGGTGGAACGACCGTGGTGAGATGGTGTACAGAAACAAGGTGATTCCCGGAAGTAACATCGTGGACCTTGTGAATGAAGTACTGAGAAAACGAAAGTCATTTGAACCAGTGGGATGGTAAGTCTTCGCTCGTGGTTTCAAGGACGTCAACACGTCAATGGATTTAGTTGGGAACTCTGATCGTTGGATTTACATGTAGACATCGTCAGTGGACGACGACACGTCAAAGGAAACCAGCATTCCGTTTCACAGTGGTCGTCATCGGCATCGTAGACGACCTGCATCGTCGCGGCGCGCAGGTCTTTCGGCGACACCTTCGGGAACCATATTAGTATTACCGATTGGTGACAAAAACAGGTTCGCGTGGGACATACAATCTACAGGAACAACGTGCAAGGGACATGTCGGGAATATTCTGTCTATTATTTATCAGAAATATATGAAATTACAAATAAAATATCAATATCATATATGACTGGAATAACACGCTGAAGAATAAGACAGCAACCGAATGCTGGAATATCTTAAATAGTGAAATTAAGTGCATAGTCGATAAATTTGTACCTTTCAAAAAACAAGGGAAACGGTCTAAAAAGAAACACTTATCGAAAGAAGCCATTAGAAAAATTAAGTATAAACAAATGATGTGGAAGTCATATAGATGTACTGGAAATGATGAAGACTACAACATTTATAAAGAAGCACTTAATCAAGCTACAGCTGAAATTAGAAATTCAAAGAGAAGCTATGAAAAAAAATTTGCTAGTAATATAAAACATGACAGTAAGAGTTTTTATGCGTATATTCGAAGCAAACAGAAAGTTCAGGATAAGGTCGGTCCTCTAGAAGATAGTGCTGGAAATACAATATCAGAGGGATTCTTAATGGCAGAAGACCTGAATGAGTATTTTAGTTCAGTGTTTACCAGGGAAGATATTAGTTCACTGCCAGTACCAGAGGCTAAGTTCAAGGGGGCAGATTCAGACTATTTAGGCCAGTTAGTTGTAACCTCGGAAATGGTAGCTAAGAAAATAAGGGCTATGAAGGATAATAAATCACCTGGAGTGGATGGGATTCCGCCCAAACTACTATTGGAAATTGTAGAACAAATTAGCGCACCGCTTGCAACAGTTTTCAATTTGTCATTAGAAGAGGGAGTGGTTCCTTTAGAATGGAAAGAGGCAAACATTATACCGTTATTTAAAAAAGGTTCGAGAAACAAGTCAGAGAACTATAGACCAGTGAGTTTAACATCAGTGATTTGCAAATTATTAGAAAGACTAATTAAAGATCACATGGTGGATTTTCTTGTTAAACATAACTTGATAAACCCATCTCAACATGGGTTTTTAAAAGCGAGGTCATGCTTAACAAATATGTTATGTTTTTTGGAAGACATCACTAGGTGGGTAGATGAGGGATCACCAGTAGATATCATCTAATTAGATTTTCAAAAAGCTTTCGACAAAGTACCACATCAAAGATTACTCCTTAAGCTAAAGGCCCATGGCATAGGAAATGTTATAATAAACTGGATAGAAAAATGGCTGAATGACAGAAGACAACGTGTAGTAGTTGATGGGGAGGCTTCAAACTGGAAATCGGTATTGAGTGGGGTACCACAGGGATCAGTACTAGGACCTATATTATTCTTAATATATATCAACGATTTGGACGATGATATAACAAACAAGGTGTTGAAATTTGCGGATGATACAAAAGTGTTTAGAAGGATTAAAAGTGATGGAGACAGACAGCATTTACAAGATGATCTTGATAGGTTGATCAAATGGTCTGAAAAGTGACAAATGCTGTTCAATTTTGGGAAATGTAAATGCCTCCACACAGGTCATGGGAATGAAGAGGTAAAATATAAAATGGGGGGTACTGTTCTAAGTACTACTGTAAAAGAAAAGGACTTAGGGTTAACCATTAGTGCTGATATGAAGGTTTCAGAGCAGTGCGGAATTGCAGCGTCAAAGGGAAATCAAATCCTTGGATTAATTAGGCGAAATATAGCGTATAAGAAAAAAGAATTAATAGTACCGCTGTACAAAACAATAGTGAGGCCTCATTTAGAATATTGTATACAAGCATGGAGGCCATATCGCAAGAAGGACATAGATATGCTAGAAAGAGTACAGAGGAGAGCGACTAAAATGATACCAAATCTGAGGGATCTTAGTTACGAAATACGCCTAAAAGAATGTGGTTTAACAACACTAGAGACCAGGAGATTGAAAGGAGATCACATAGAAGTGTTTAAAATATTGAATGGTTATGAAAATATTGATAGAATTTTTTTTTTCTCAGTTAAGAAAGATAGAAGGACCAGAGGACATGAAGTTACATTAGTAAAGGAGCAGTGTAGATTAGATATAAGAAAGTTCTCATTCTCACAAAGGACTGTAAATGAATGGAACAGATTATCTCCTGATTGTGTTGGTGCTAGTAGTGTGAATATGTTTAAAAATAAAATCGACACACACCTTAAAAAGGCGGGATACATGTAGATAAAAAGTATTGGACTCTCGATAAGCCAAAAGGCTTCCTTGTCCAACTGCCATCCAGAGTAATTTTCTGGATGGCAATCTTGTTAAATCTTGTTAAATCAACGATTTGGACGATGATATAACAAGCAAGGTGTTAAAATTTGCGGATGATAAAAAAGTGTTTAGAAGGATTAAAAGTGATGGAGACAGACAGCATTTACAAGATGATCTTGATAGGTTGATCAAATGGTCTGAAAAGTGGCAAATGCTGTTCAATTTTGGGAAATGTAAATGCCTCCACACAGGTCATGGGAATGAAGAGGTAAAATATAAAATGGGGGGTACTGTTCTAAGTACTACTGTAAAAGAAAAGGACTTAGGGTTAACCATTAGTGCTGATATGAAGGTTTCAGAGCAGTGCGGAATTGCAGCGTCAAAGGGAAATCAAATCCTTGGATTAATTAGACGAAATATAGCGTATAAGAACAACGAATTAATAGTACCGCTGTACAAAACAATAGTGAGGCCTCATTTAGAATATTGTATACAAGCATGGAGGCCATATCGCAAGAAGGACATAGATATGCTAGAAAGAGTACAGAGGAGAGCGACTAAAATGATACCAAATCTGAGGGATCTTAGTTACGAAATACGCCTAAAAGAATGTGGTTTAACAACACTAGAGACCAGGAGATTGAGAGGAGATCACATAGAAGTGTTTAAAATATTGAATGGTTATGAAAATATTGATAGAAACATGTTTTTCTCAGTTAAGAAAGATAGAAAGACCAGAGGACATGAAGCTACATTAGTAAAGGAGCAGTGTAGATTAGATATAAGAAAGTTCTCATTCTCACAAAGGACTGTAAATGAATGGAACAGATTATCTCCTGATTGTGTTGGTGCTAGTAGTGTGAATATGTTTAAAAATAAAATCGACACACACCTTAAAAAGGCGGGATACATGTAGATAAAAAGTATTGGACTCTCGATAAGCCAAAAGGCTTCCTTGTCCAACTGCCATCCAGAGTAATTTTCTGGATGGCAATCCTGTTAAATCTTTTTAAATCTTGTTAAACAGTTGTCGGAGAGCCCCAAGCCTTCAAATTGACTTCTACAGAAAGGTTTTTCTAGAGCATTTATTTGCCGGTCGCCACTCTCATGCTCCCATCTGGATGGAACGTGGAGGGTTTATAGGCTGCTAGCTCGGTTGAGAGTACTTGCGGTAAGTCGAGCAGAAATTACAGAAATGGGAAATCTAGCTACATTCAACTATAGCTTATACATTAAACTAACAGAAACGTATTATTTTAATATGGATGCCGCGTAAATCATGCGCTTACAGATTCGCATTCAAAGAGGACTGTCAACTCAGACAGCCTGTTTTGGCCTACCAGGCATACAAGATTACCCCTTATGAAAACATACATTTGAAGAAATGTCACATTCATTTTTGCACGCACCTATACTGTAAGATACATGTTTACACTGCGCAATAAAAATACATTTGGTGTCTTGTGAAATATAACTTTTATAGACATTCTTATGCATCGGACAGGAATTGATGGTCTAAGAGTATAATGACTCAAGTGCAGAGTGTGCTATATTTCGTATACATTATTTTGCAGGTCGTGTTTATCATAGTAACTAAGATTCATGGAATGCAACAAGGTGATGCAATTGTGACAACTGCAGCATACTGAGGAGTCAGAGATCACACAGTTTTACCTATTAATGGTCTAGCTATGGCATTATAAATATTCTAGGACGCCAAATGACCTTGACCTTTGTTTTAGCATGTGACTTTTACCCTCAGGTGTACAGATGATGTAGGTATTTGGATTCGACATCATCAAAACCCCCACGAAAGAGGCTTTGATTTGCTTTGCTTCACCTTTAGTGCTCAAATTCTAAAACATTTTAAAAAGAGTTTCAGGACCTCAAATGAACTTGATTTCGACCTATTTTACATGATCTTATCTAAGCATCACCAAACAAACCCCTATGAACATAGCATCCTAAAACATGATTTTGATATCATCACTCAATATCATATAATTGTAAAGTTATGAGAATTTAAAGGAGATTTGGGCACCCGTATTGGGTTTTTCTGCAACAAGAACTCAACCAATCTTGACGAACACCTCAGAAATAGATTCTTTGTCACAAAAAGCCTATGTCTAGACCCCAAGATCACTTTCCTATGTCAATTCCTTTGATCAGAAGTTATGTCTTTCTAGCATTTCGGCGGCCATCTTGTCGGCCATCTTGGATTCTGAAAAAGGCAAGCGGGTGTGAAGTCTACACCCAGTGGATTTTGTTACGAGATGACATGGATAAATAGTAAAAAATGCAACGAAATTATTTTAGGGAGACATGACAAGGTTTTGGTAAAATACGGGGTTCTGCCACTGGACTATAAGGAAGATTATGAATCAAATTACCACGGCATCTACCATTTCCAACGTACATATAATATTTTAAAGCTGATCATTGTGTATTGTAATAATAAATTGGTTACGTAATTTTGAGTTTAACAATAACAACAATAGCATAAAAAACTGGTTTCCTTTTAAAAATCAATAGAAAATGGGAAGACAACTACAGAAAACTATAAACCTAGAGACAGCCTCAATGCTCAACCTTGGGCAACTATTGACCGTTCATAAGGTAAGTATTTGCTGTAAGGTAAGAACTAAGAATAAGATCACGACTGATCGTCAAAACATCTTTATTGCATTGCATATTGTTTATTGTAACATACAGATGGATACAACTTCATTATTTCAGGTTAACATCACTCACTCAAAGAGACCGAGATGACTGGCTATACAGGTTGAGATGACTGGCTGTACAGGCCGAGATCACTGCGGCACATGCAGAGATCATTGCCGCACATGCCGAGGCCATTGCCGCACAGGCCGAGATCACTGCCGCACAGGTCACTGGCCGAGTTCACGAAAACAGGCCGTGTTCATTCGGGCCGAGATCGCGAAAAGCCGAGATCACTGGGTACCTCTGGAAGTGGCGCCACACGGCGGACTGTCTACGGTTTCTTTCACTTAGTGACAGAGGCGTCGATGGAGCAGCCGCAGGATTGTTTACCTTGATTACAAGATGGCGGACAACGTGAAGGTAGCGGTGAGGGTTCGCCCTTTCATATCCTTTTTCTCTAAGTTGATATTAATTTTATGAAATCGTCACATCGATAAATGGATGCCTGTTTTATTATTATGTTGGTAGCAGCACGGAAGAGCTGTGTCGGCGTGAATTACTGTCACGGCACGCGTCAGCGGCGTGGGTGTTTTCGCGCACTGCCACTGACTGAGACTGAGTGAGTGGCTCTGACTCTTGAGTCCGACATAAGTCATAGCCAAAATCTTAGTCGCAACCGTGGAGGTGGGGTGGGCGCCGGAGTGCTGATCCCCCAACAATTTTAGAGGGGGGTTAGCCCACCAATATTTAGGGAAGGGGCGTAGTGTAATTTTGTTGGTGGGGGGCTGGATGAGAGAACTTATCCTTTGCTTTGGCCTTGGCTTAGCAGCTTAGCCTAGGCTTCTAGACTAAAGACTAAACTTCTAAAGACTAAAGTCTATAAAGCCTTAGTAAAGGCGCTTATTAATATTATACAAAGCCTTAAGCTCAGGTCTAGGGCTAGCCCCCCGATATTTATTTTTGGGAAGATGGTGTGTGTTTTGTTTGAAATGGAGGTTTTTGGCGAGTGAGAAGTTTTTTGGGGGAGACCCAGGAGGGATGCAAATCAAGGTTTACAGAGAGCCTGAAGAGGTAAGAATAATTGTTGAACGTCACCAAAAATTGTTGAGCAGTACCCCCACTCCAGCTTCTGAGTTCCGTTGTGATATGAACCAACAGCGGAGAAGCCTAAAGTCGTAGCAGAGAAAAGTCTTCAACAGCATCCCTCCCGATCTTCCGATGTCATGTCCAACAGTGCGCGGAAATGTTGAGTGGAGAGCAACAGAAACTTCTGCTCAGTCCAATATTAATTTTGTTCCTTCATCTATGCCATATGTCCGTAGACATTGCTGGTGCTTTATTTGGGACATTATTATAAGGACAGTTACCCAACTAAGTCCAAAGCAATTATATGCTTCTGTCCTTGATATGTTTCATATACACAGTGTATATATATATATATATATATATATATGGATGTTTCTTAAGCCTAGTTGGCGAAAGTGGGGCATTAAACAATGCCTAGCATAGACCTGCATTACATCTGGCAAGCCACCCAGACATGAAATCAGCTAACTAAATTCTATGTTTTAATGAACAATTGCATTAAACATTCATTTCATTATCCCGATTATACATGTGATGGTACCATGATAAATAATATGTTTAACAAAATATGTGTCAAATTTTGAAAATGATCCATAGTTGAATTAACAAAATAATAACACCAATCGCAGACTAGATCATGTGTTTTCCTTGCAATTCTCTGTCAGGGATATTTGGTGATTCCATGTAAAACTGGTCTCCAAAAACACTATGTCTAATTTTGCTAGATTTGTTCATGCCTATCAGAAGCTGTTTCACAAACGACCATGCCAATATTTAGAACATTTGGTTGTATAGTTTTCAAGTTTCAACCCGTCAAGGAATGGGAATATTATGAAAGGATTGGTCGTGATGGCCGGTTTGTTTCACCCTCCGATTGTATTTGTAGATCTGTTATCACTTTACAAAAATATAAACTGGTTACTGTGTAAGTTCTGTTATTTTATAGTGTACCTCTTTGTGACAATTATAATATACATGTTTCATTATTTGGAAGTTTTGTATCGGTACTCGAAATGTATTTGCCCTTAACTGATACCACAATACCCGGGAGAAAAACCGGAATTCCACCGTGATCATTGAAATGAAAGGAAAGAACACAGAAATCCAGGACCCGGAAAACCCCAAGAGTGAACCAAGGATATTCTCATTTGATTATTCCTACTGGTCTCATGATGACTACACGGAGAAACCAGATGGATACCTCGAGCCCAAGACTCCCAAGTATGCTGACCAGGTACGTAAACGGTAGCTCCGTGCAATATGAACTCTATCCATACTGTAAATTGACCATGTAAAGATGCCACTATATGTCAACATCTTGAATCACATGGTATTTTCGTAACACAATATTTTATGACATTACCTGAATATATAAAGCATGTACATCTAAGCTAAAGTTAAACAAGCCTTTTACTGGTAGTGATCAAAACATTGTGTGTGTTACTAATTTCATGAGTATTAATTAGATTAAGGAAAATATTTTTGTGATCAACAGAATAATGTTCACCTCAAATGGTACCATCTTCTGTCATGGAAGGAGCTGGTTATAGCACTCAAATTGTGTGTACCTGAAAATTAATTGCTTGCAATATCATGCGAATTATATTTAATACCAGAGTAGAAATGTAGCTTTTTAAGTGATATCCATTACATATTTATGCTCAAGTTAACAAAATGCAATATCAATTTTTTGACTACAATAATAGATTTTACTAATACATTTAACTTCACCAGAAGTGTTCACACACACCCTGCTCACTAGCGCCAAGATATTCAGACAGCTTTGCAATTGCTAATACATTTGTCATGTTACATTTCTTAAATAAAGAATTTTTATTTTATTTGTAAGAATTAATTTGATGTTGTAGCTTTAATCTAGATATTTAACGTGTATTGTTGCATCACTTCTTAATCTGGCCTTAATCTAAATATGTAATTTGAACTGTTCTGTTACTTTTGTGTGAGGCAGAACCAGATTTATTCCAGTGTTACAAATACTACTTGCGTTATCGACACACATTAACTGTATACATGTCTGTATATGCAGTGATGTGTCATTAAAATGGAATCAAGAATAATTGTGTATGTATATATACAATGTATATATATAAGCTAAATAGATTCTATACGCAATCTTGATCGAACGACTCAAGGAACAAGAAAAGGCATCCTGTGAGAGCAATGCCCTGTCAGTGTCAGGACTGGTGCTCTGTACTCTGTAGTCCATTAAATTGGATAGTAGTCTATTCAAGACCACTCCTGCCACTTAGACACACCTCAATAATCTCAGGTGATATTTACATTCACTGTTCACTGTGGCAAATTACAAGTCTAGGCAGATTCCACACCAAGCTTCAGTCCAGTGACAAAACATTAATTTGACTTAATGGTGTTGCTTGTTTGCTAAGCACTTAATGGCTGAATGCAGGTGTGGAAGTGTAGTTGATAATGGTTAAGAATTAGCATATAAATCATTTATGGCTTGTCAGGTAACCATACATATAGACAGTTTGATTGGTTTGGTTAATTTGTAGATGATTGATTCCTTGCAGTTATATTAGGTTCACATTATCAGTAAAACAAACATGTATTGGTGGTCTAAAAATTGTTGATCTGTGCATTTAACCTGCATATTTATTCGCTCAAAGAACAGGCCTCTGCTGTGTTTCAAAATATAAAGCAAGAGTCACTGAAATTAACATTCTGTGCATAACAACTGAAATAAACATGTTATTTACTACTAGCAGTTAAATTTGGCTTACAGTTTGTATACAATTTTAATGTTATACTGGCCGTGTACAGTATATTTGGTTACCTTAACCAAAAATTGCCAAAACAAATCATATCATAATGATTGCTCACAACTTTGGTTCTAATTGAAATATACTCATGTTGTAAAGTTTGTTTCTTATGATTTTGGCATCACCGAATTAAATAAATGTAACATTAATATTATTTTGATAGTTTTTATAGGTACAATTGTAATAGAATTAGAGTAAAGTATTTGATAATCGTTATGTTGAGGACAAAATATAGGTCAAAGAAGTATAATATAAATATACCCGACACCAGATCATATACATGTATAATAGTTTTGTATTCTATAAGAATAATATTTGAGTTTCCAGTTACTCAACTGTGTCTATGAAGTCTAGCTGACACTAAATATTCTTAAGACATCACAAACAATTAATGCATATCTCTTATCCTGATACCCAAAATATCTAAGTACACGAGTCTGTCAAAATACAGGAAATGTGTGTATTTTTTTGATGGATTGATGTAACAAAACTGTGGGTGACATATTTAGCAATAATACAGTTATTGAAAAATACTTAAATGACTACCTACCCTAGCGCACTAGTGTAGCGGAAGACCTCCAGACTCTCGACTGAGAGAACGCGGGTTCGAATCCTGTGCGGCGGTGTCGAACCTAGGGCAAGTTCGTTTACTCTACATTGCTTCAGTTCACTCAGTTGTATGAATGAGTACCTGGCTATAGATAGTGGTGGATATTTGTGTACGAATAGCCTTCGTGCATTAATTGCAGCATGGCTGAATGCTTCCCAGAGAAGTCGAGATGGTGTTCGATTGAACAGTGTAAAGCGCTTTGAGCAGTCCTGAGGCCTGGATATTGCACTAGATGCTGTCGGTGTGCTGAGGTGAAAGAGTTTCACTTGCGGGAAGTACTTCTGTTTGGAGGGAACTATAACAGCATTATGACGATGTCCAACACTGCGCCCGTCCTCGACTGCAAAGAAACTCCAATGCTACCGTCATCTACCACAAAACGTTTCCGACACTACCCCCCCTTCATCACTACTAAGTTCTCCTACACTACCCCAAAAACACCCCCTTGAGTTGAAATCTTATGGATTGGTTTTTGGAAATGTACAATCACAGGCCGAAATCACCCACGCTACATATCTGCCCTCAAACTATTGTTTTTCATAATGTTAAATTACTGGAAACACAATATCATGAGTTTACATTATTTGTTTCGACTTCTACACCTCATTAACCCATCCCATCGTATCCAGGTTGTACTGGGCTGGGACATCGTATCCAAATTATGACGGCTTTTGCCAATATTGCTTAAAATGCTGCGCCGTCTAGATAACATATTTGTTTGGAAATATTTACTGTTACTTCATCTCTCTTCCCATCGACCAAACGACTTCTAAACAACACAGATCTAACATCCTACAAAGTTATAAACTTCATGACACGGAAACTGCTTAATGCGCCTGTTTGTTTACGTCTTTCTGTGTGCACTTGTGAGCTACTTGGGTTTGTTGGAAAACTTAGCGACCTCAGTTTAATACCACTTTTGCACGATGTCTCCGGTTCGTATTGGGCATATCGTGGAGAGAACACGCCACAAATGAAGAAGTGATGAGGAGGGCAGGTCTGGATAGCCTGCATTACATAGTTAAGTCTTGACGACGAAGAATAGCGGGACATATCCTACGCCTACCAAGAGAAAGAACAGCACCTGTAGCAATGGAATGGGTGCCTGAAGGTGGAAACAGAAGGAGAGGCCGACTAAGACCTGGCGCAAGACGTTTAAAGAAGATCTGGCAGAAATGGAAATCACCTGGAATGAGGCCGAAGAAATTGCGAAAGACCGTAGTAGATGGAGAAAGCTCATCGTCCGATGTCCCGAAAGGAACAGGAGGAACTAAGTCTAAGTAGGTTTGCACTGCAAGAAATGAGGATTGGAACTTTCTTTTTACACAGTATTCTGTGATCATAATACAAGTCGTGATTTTATATAAGTTTGTTTTCGTTAGATGTTTAGTATTACTACTACCGGGATACTGTTCTTTCTACGGGCTGAAATGTTACATGGCTTTAAAGCCAGTGCCTTGATCACTTGGGGATCATGTATTATTTAATAGGCAACTTTGACTAATGCACTCACTGGATATATGCCAAGCACAAGTGCAGTGCCTCATATTGGTTTAAACCTTATAGATAAATGTCTGCACACATGTAATCGGCATTTTTATAATTGCTAGATACAGTGTACATCAGTGCATACAAAACTTTCTATGGTTTTGTCTTTATGTGAAGGAATACTACATTTTGTGTTTGTAAAAAAAATAATTGCTGCTCCTTATACTAGTGGCGTAGCAAAATAACAAAATATAAGAACTATTTCAATAACAGGGACTTAATTTATAACTGCATTTTCTTGATTTAGAACTTCTTTATAACATATTTTTTGCCCAAAACAGGGACAGTCAAACTGTATTTACTGTTTAAATATTTATTTACTTCCTGATCACTAATCTGCCTAATGTACCTATATATAAATAATTTCTTTGGCTGTAGCACCAGCATCATCCTCGCGTGCCAGGGGTCGCTGCTGTTGATTACGTCGGTGCCAGCCAGCAGTACCCCCTGGCTGATCACTTTGCAAAACTCTGAATTTAAGCTCAGCCTATGAAATTGCTCACTAGATCAGTGGTTGGCGGCAGGTCAGGTGGTCATAATAAAACTAATTTCAACCAACCGTGGCTTGTCTTATGTGCAATGTTTAGGAAGTAGAAGCAATTATTTGAATACACAATACCTCTCAGCTGCTCATGCTAATGGGCGAACGGGTCATTATACATTGGGATTCCCAGAAGTTGTTTATCCGTCTTCAAATTGGGGCGGGTATTTGCAGTGTTCTCGCGGGTGACGCAGTCGCGACTGGCGAAGTCAATTACTAGTTTGACTCAGCTAACTTCCGCACTTCGCGTAGGAGATCTGCAAGGCGCAATTTGTTTGGCAAACAGCCCTGGCTTGCGAGGATGACCAGCGTTAAAAAATCTAAATTACTGCCCATCTGTAAGTCAGAGATTGGTACCTTTGGTTCCCTGGTACGGGTATCTCTGACTTTTCAGTTCAGGTTTCAGACACCGTGTTTATACGTTAATATCTAAACCACCAACTTTTGCGTAGGCCCATCAACTTTACAAATTTGAAGGTCCAATTGATTTTTCAGTTCAGTTTAAAAACACCGGGTCATTGCATTTATCATGTACGTAAGGTCCATCCTAACTATCTGTTAACAAAAATCATTACAAATTCACCCGGCCGTCACCCCATGCTCATGGATGCTTCTGTAGGAAGAAATAAACTATTCTGGACATACGTCTCTATTTTACTGATATAACCCTGGGGAATTCAAGAGACACCGGATACAATTGTATCCTAATAACAAACTTAAAACAGTCACTGTTTAGTTGTGTGTGTCTGTGTAAATTAACGGAGCGTTATTTGCACTTGGCCACATTCTACCAGAGAGTATTACTATTAATACACACAACTGTAATTCTAACACAGACATGAGTAGTCATATTCAGTTAGGACCAATTATGAATGTCTTTACATGACACTGCAATCATGCTAGAATTTCTACAATTAAAGTACTTTTGAACGATGTTATTGCAGTGTTTGTTGAAGGGAAACAAAAGGCAATATACACCTAATAGAGTTAATTCAATTGATACGCTCACTGATTCTAATGATTTCTAGCTACAATCAACAATATCATGCCAAAGGTTTACTCAGAATGTATTTTAAAGATGGGAGATTCTAGTGAAGTCTCACAGTTCGTGACGGCTAACATATTGAGACGTGCCCTTGATGCTTGACCAATAAGCATCTTGACCTTTGATACTGATCCTGCATTGAATGCTCGTTTTCCTCGATGGTATGAATATGCCAGCCTGTATATTGGTTTCTTGTAGTCCTTTTGGATTCAGAAGTCGAGGTACACTTGCAACAATAGTTTTAATGACAAACCATGCACCGTACAGATATACTACATAGCATTTGTACTAGTTAGTAGAGCGCAGTAGCGCAGTGTTAAGAGCTTTGGACTCTTGACTGAGAGAACCCGAGTTTAAATTCTGTGCTGTTGTGTCAAACCTTGGGCAAGTTAGTTTACTCTACGTTGCTTCAGTTCACTCAGCTCTGGATGAAAACCTGGCTATAGACAGTGGTATATTTCTGTACCAATAGTCTTCGGGCATTAATTGCAGCATGGCTGAATGCTTCCTAGAAAAGTCGAGATGGTGATCGATTGAACAGGTATAAAGTGTTTTGAGCAGTCCTGAGGATTGGATACTGTGCTATATATAAGAAATTACCTTAACTTTTTACGAAGCAAAATTGGCAGTCAAAAAATTGCTACTCGTTCATTTATCATTTATTGGTCAAGATTCTGAAAAAGATCAATCTGCACTATGTTTGACATTTCATTAGAATCTTTCACTTTGAGACCGCATTCTGAGTAAACCACTGATATTAACCTTTCAATTGTCGCTGAAAATGTTTAGGTTGTATTAACTCTTAGGTGCATAATAACAAATTAAAATAAAAACCACCCCGCTAAAAAAAAAAAGATTTGTATATGGCCTTATCACTTATGACATCATCATCACAGATCTGATTACTGTATGGAACCAACTAAAACCACCTAAAGGTGTTGTGTGTAATATATATAGCAGACTAACTACTCGCGTAGATTCTGGCCTCCGAGCCAAGCACACAACAGAACCACTGGTTGGAACTAAATAATTAACCTGGTCATTATGACTGCGCTTGTTCACAGCTGAAAGCAAGCATGTAACCATGGGTTAATCCTTTGTCTACATTCTTGGCCAAATTACAGTTCACATAAATGGTATATGAGGGTGTTCACAGTTAAATTCCTAAACAAAATCACCATGGGCTTATTTCTTTGACCAGCATGTTAATCACATCTTAAAGTTACACACTAGTAAACAGAAATTAAATCTCATTCCACTTTATCCTGTGATTACAGCTGGGCTGCTTTGTAGGTGCTCCAGAGGAATGACTCATCAGATTTGAATTCTAGACAAGAGCCCACTAATAATAGGGCCCCTCATTTCTGAGTACATAACATAACTACGTTGATTTTATAGCCAAGTTGTGATTGGCCAAGTTATTAATAATTCTGTGGAGAATAATAAATTCATGAGATATATTAATATATATTTGCAAGTAACATGTTGTATGCTATTGGAATATAAATGCGATACTGTTTTTCGAAAGGTCTGCATGATTGAAAGGTATCCTTAGAGTTAGACAGTATTTTGGAATGTCTGATTTTAGCATTGGATATTTGAGGGTGCACCTAATTTTGGCAACATTTTCAACAGTTTAACAAATGTTCGATTAATGCTGTATAAATTTTGTACGCAATGTGTTGTGATCAAAACGAACAAAAATTTATGCATTTTAATACAAATATATACGTGTTTTGAAACCATATACTCTGGCTAAAATGCATTTCAGTTCTTGTTTGTTCCTTCATCTGATCATGTTCATACTTGCCAGATATGTTTCTAGTGTTTCTTATAGTTGTTTCCAGCACTCGGCAACGTTCTATTAACTGACTACCAGGGGTAGTCTGTATATATAGTGGTTACAATGTTATGACCTTATGAGGTCTCATTCAACTAGCCAGCCTTTTTCAGAACATTATCGCCAAGCCGACCTTTCTATGCTAGCACTGAGGGTGGTCTCTGCCAGGGTGCTTGTCGTCCTCTGTGGTTCTTTTATGTCCCAAATTGAGACAGCACCGACATTAACGTGATCTCCGAGTCACGAGGGATACACAGTCCCCAATGTTGAGAGCCAGGTTTTTACACCAAATATACCCTACCTGCCCGATCCGGGTATTGAACTCGGGGCGCCAGCATGTCAGGCGGATGTGCTAACCACTACACTATCGTGCAACCCCAATTTATGTTGCAACCATAAATGTTGTCAATGTTATGACTTAAATGGACATATAGGTGTAGGATACATTCCTTTTGGTTTTAAACATTTTGAACTCAGCTTTGCTATCATTACTTACACGGGATATGACAGGTTTTGACAAGCGCATACATGACATTTGAATAACACGTTATCCAACCAAAGCACATTTAGGTGTGAACAGTCAGCTGAGCCATTACTTCATGGGCTCTAATCAGTATTCCCCCATTTACTTGAGAAGCTCTCCTTTGTAGCATGTACTGCGAACTACAGGGTAGCAGTCATATAAATCATACAAGTTCTTTTATGGTCGAACAAATGTCTGTTTTCGGTCTTACGTAATGTGCATTGCACAGATTTGGAAACTGTACATGTCGATTCACAGTGTATGCATTTATTTTGACAAAGTAAAAGCAGCCAGAATATTAAGTTTGTGTTCTGCTAAGTATGTTGACCAACACTACCAGGCAGCTGTTTGTTTGAGCTTTGGCCATTGAATAATGATTCATTGCGGGATTGGCAGCTAGTCGCAGTTTCTATGGTGAAAATATACACATGTATTGTATTTCAAGTTAAGCTGTAGGGAAAGTACTCCATCTTGCCTTATTTTTAAACCACTTTGTATGTTCATTTTGTATAATACAGTTATTTGTTTTGTTAAATCAAATGGTAGACATTTATTCTTTTGTTTCTTAATAATTTTCAAAATCAGTGTGGTATTCAGGTTCACCATGTAACTGTTTTATATAAATAAATGTTTGATGTGATAATCTTTTGAGCAGAACTAACAACAACTGCATAGCTTGTACCCAATAGGTGTAACTTTTAATGTATACATGAATATAAATAAAACATAAGCTATGCAATTGTGTGCAGGAAGGCAGATTGACCCCACTGATATGGTAGTGATGTAGTTATTACTGGTAGTAGGCAACTGCCATAGAAAGTTTAATGTTGTTGTCATTTCCTTGCATCTCCCATAATACACCAGGAGAAGTCGTCTTATGCCTGTGTCTTCTATGTCAGGAAATTTCACATACAAAAATCACATCATGTCAAACTTAATCTCATACTTTGAGTTTATAAAAAAGATTAATGGTTATATTATTTAATATATAAATAATAAATTTGTTTGTTAAATCAGACACTTTAATGGGCCTACCGGAGTGGTAGTGTCATGTCTGTTAAGACAGAGAATTCCACATGCATACAAATACTCACATTATGGCAACCTTATTCTCATACTTTGTTAGAAAGAATAATTGTTATATTATTTAATATATACAAATAGTGATGATTTGTAATTAAGTCAGACAACAGATTTGTCAGATGTTTTTTTATTTTCTGATTTATATGGTTTCAAATTTTCAGCAAATTGTCTTCAACGACTTGGGACTTGGCGTTCTTGACAATGCGTGGAAGGGATACAACACATCCCTGTTTGCCTACGGCCAGACGGGCAGTGGCAAGTCATACTCCATGGTGGGGTATGGTGTTAATAAAGGTAAGATATCTAAATATTTACCACAATTGTTTATCCACCCTCTGAATCTTGCATCTGTGTTCCCTGTGTATGTGTCTTTGGTGTTAATTTTCTATAAACAAATCAGTTAAACAATACAAAGTTAATATTTTTCCTAGATATAATATTCACTGCGGATTATACAAAAACATGTTTAAAATGTATTGAACCATTTCAGGTATTTTGGTATACAATTTTTTTTAAATTTTATGTTATGACTAATAAAATGGTGCTCAGAATTAATCAAGGGGTTAGTGCCCACTATTCTTGTCACAACTGGGCAAACTGGGGCAATGGGGCATGAACAAAATAGGAAAGGCTTTGAAACCACGGCTAGAGCATTTGAACTCGGATGATCTTGATTGACAGTACATTATACTGTCTTCTACTCCAGGCATTGTACCTTTGGCGTGTGAGGAACTCTTCAATGCCATTGAGAAGAAAAGAGTGGACGCGAAGGAAGGCGAGGAGTATCAGGTAAGGACTGCTCCCTCGATTTACGGAACATTTTTGGCTTCACGAAATCTGTAAATTCAGTGAGTCTGTGTCATTCATAGTAATAATAATGTACAAAAGCCTTACATAGCACAGTATCCAGTCCTCGGATCTGCTCAAAGCGCTGTACACTTTACTTCCTGGCAGACCTGTTCAATCAAACACCTACTCGACTTCTCTCAGAAGTCGAATGTGTTGTTGTATATAGCGCCTAGACACCACTCTCTTGACTCTTACTGCACTATCTGAACACGTCTGTTGGCAGTACCTAAAGCAGCGCCCGTATGAGTTCATAGCTCAAGAACATAGCCTCTGTGAGTCCATGGCAGTTATTTTCCCCTATATACAGTATAATTTAAAGCCTTTTGCATAAAAACCAGGTGGAAGAGACCAAACTCGCTCAATAATTATTATATATAAAGCGGTGGCCTCAGGGAACATGTTATGTCAGTTTTATCTTGCTTCATTTGTAAAATTCTTCATTCATCTTACACAATATTGAAAAAATTTATGTAACTAAAATACTAACTTATTTTAATGTAGTAATTAATATAGATTTAGTTGTGTAATTGTATTTTACCTCCATCATTATGTTACCCATAGTGGTATTTATATCTGTAATAATATTCCTGAGAATGTACATACTATAACTAGCAGTGTTTTATATTAATCAGGTGACATTCAGCATGTTGGAGATCTACAATGAACAAGTGCGTGACCTTCTCAATCCCGCTAGTCTGAAGATCAAGGGAGGTCTCAAAGTTCGACAGCACACCAACAAGGGATTCTATGGTAAGATAGCGAAGTAGACCTATTTGACTTGACAGAAATAAACGGTCAATACCCAGACAGGTATAATAATTATGACTAGCTAACTTCTTTTACAAATAATTTCTTGGAAACCAAGATGTATCAAGACAAAATGATTGGTCAGTCTTAAATTGGATAAAGGTATTAAAGTTGTCAACAGATGTATATGCCAGGAAGCTAAGGTGGATTTAACAAGATTGCCATCCAGAAAATTACTCTGGATGGCAGTTGGACAAGGAAGCCTTTTGGCTTATCGAGAGTCCAATACTTTTTATCTACATGTATCCCGCTTTTTTAAGGTGTGTGTCGATTTTATTTTTAAACATTCACGCTACTAGCACCAACACAATCAGGAGATAATCTGTTCCATTCATTTACAGTCCTTTGTGAGAATGAGAACTTTCTTATATCTAATCTACCCTGCTCCTTTACTAATGTAGCTTCATGTCCTCTGGTCCTTCTATCTTTCTTAACTGAGAAAAAAATGTTTCTATCAATATTTTCATAACCATTCAATATTTTAAACACTTCTATGTGATCTCTCAATCTCCTGGTCTCTAGTGTTGTTAAACCACATTCTTTTAGGCATATTTCGTAACTAAGATCCCTCAGATTTGGTATCATTTTAGTCGCTCTCCTCTGTACTCTTTCTAGCATATCTATGTCCTTCTTGCGATATGGCCTCCATGCTTGTATACAATATTCTAAATGAGGCCTCACTATTGTTTTGTACAGCGGTACTATTAATTCTTTTTTCTTATACGCTATATTTCGCCTAATTAATCCAAGGATTTGATTTCCCTTTGACGCTGCAATTCCGCACTGCTCTGAAACCTTCATATCAGCACTAATGGTTAACCCTAAGTCCTTTTCTTTTACAGTAGTACTTAGAACAGTACCCCCCATTTTATATTTTACCTCTTCATTCCCATGACCTGTGTGGAGGCATTTACATTTCCCAAAATTGAACAGCATTTGCCACTTTTCAGACCATTTGATCAACCTATCAAGATCATCTTGTAAATGATGTCTGTCTCCATCACTTTTAATCCTTCTAAACACTTTTGTATCATCTGCAAATTTCAACACCTTGCTTGTTATATCATCGTCCAAATCGTTGATATATATTAAGAATAATATAGGTCCTAGTACTGATCCCTGTGGTACCCCACTCAATACCGATTTCCAGTTTGAAGCCTCCCCATCAACTACTACACGTTGTCTTCTGTCATTCAGCCATTTTTCTATCCAGTTTATTATACCATTTCCTATGCCATGGGCCTTTAGCTTAAGGAGTAATCTTTGATGTGGTACTTTGTCGAAAGCTTTTTGAAAATCTAAATAGATGATATCTACTGGTGATCCCTCATCTACCCACCTAGTGATGTCTTCCAAAAAACATAACATATTTGTTAAGCATGACCTCGCTTTTAAAAACCCATGTTGAGATGGGTTTATCAAGTTATGTTTAACAAGAAAATCCACCATGTGATCTTTAATTAGTCTTTCTAATAATTTGCAAATCACTGATGTTAAACTCACTGGTCTATAGTTCTCTGACTTGTTTCTCGAACCTTTTTTAAATAACGGTATAATGTTTGCCTCTTTCCATTCTAAAGGAACCACTCCCTCTTCTAATGACAAATTGAAAACTTGCAAGCGGTGCGCTAATTTGTTCTACAATTTCCAATAGTAGTTTGGGCGGAATCCCGTCCACTCCAGGTGATTTATTATCCTTCATAGCCCTTATTTTCTTAGCTACCATTTCCGAGGTTACAACTAACTGTCCTAAATAGTCTGAATCTGCCCCCTTGAACTTAGCCTCTGGTACTGGCAGTGAACTAATATCTTCCCTGGTAAACACTGAACTAAAATACTCATTCAGGTCTTCTGCCATTAAGAATCCCTCTGATATTGTATTTCCAGCACTATCTTCTAGAGGACCGACCTTATCCTGAACTTTCTGTTTGCTTCGAATATACGCATAAAAACTCTTACTGTCATGTTTGATATTACTAGCTAATTTTTTTTCATAGCTTCTCTTTGAATTTCTAATTTCAGCTGTAGCTTGATTAAGTGCTTCTTTATAAATGTTGTAGTCTTCATCATTTCCAGTACATCTATATGACTTCCACATCATTTGTTTATACTTAATTTTTCTAATGGCTTCTTTCGATAAGTGTTTCTTTTTATACCGTTTCCCTTGTTTTTTGAAAGGTACAAATTTATCGACTATGCACTTAATTTCACTATTTAAGATATTCCAGCATTCGGTTGCTGTCTTATTCTTCAGTGTGTTATTCCAGTCTATCTTTGCTAAATATTTCCTCATGTCCTTATACCTTCCTTTGTGGAAATTTCTCCTATACTGCTTTTTACTATTCCTTTCTGATTTTACTTTGATGGTAAAATGTATCTGGTTGTGATCACTACTCCCCAGTGGCTCACATATCTTGACATTGTCAACTAATTCTTTCTGTGAGGACAAAACTAAGTCTAACACATTCTCTCCCCTGGTTGGTTCTAGCACATGTTGAGAAAGGAAACTATCTTGTACTAAAACTAAAAACTTGTGGTCCTCACTCCCCATACTCTGTAGAGATTTCCATTGTATATGCCCATGGTTAAAGTCCCCCATAATAATACAGTTCCGTTTGCTTACTTCCCTTATAGCGTTTTGTATTTTTTCATTCTCTTCTATGCTTATGTTTGGACTTCGATAAACTAACCCAACTGTTAACGTTGAGTTTCCTGTAACTATGTTACACCAAACAGGTTAAGAAAGGTATTAAAGCAGAATTTATTTGTTATATTTTCCACTGATTTTAACAGTTAAATGGAAACAATTCCAAAGACTTGAAGCAGCAACTGAGAACGTCCTAGCAAAAAGTTAATCAGAACTAAGTGATTGAATCTGCCTTCTTAGTATTGCTTGTATTGCTTGTATTGCTTGTATTGCTTGTATTGCTTGTATTGCTTGTATTGCTTGTATTGCTTGTATTGCTTGTATTGCTTGTATTGCTTGTATTGCTTGTATTGCTTGTATTGCTTGTATTGCTTGTATTGCTTGTATTGCTTGTAAGATCTTGTAAGATCAGTGGGTTGTCAGTGGCTTCGATGGTGTTATTGATGCTTTAAGTGTGTCGATTGTGGTTGCTGTTGTATCTCCCCTGGTGGCAGATATGGGAACATATTACCATGCCTCGCTTACAACTTGATCTCATTTTGTGGGCCACCATGTCATAACAACACTAGACTGTACATTGGTGTAAACCCTGGTTTTCAACGTCACGAATATGAACATTTTGTGGATTGGATCTTGTGAGTTCAACCAGTGGAGTGTCATGGGAGATCGCAACTGAAATGACGTGTTTGAATGTGGTTTCAGTGGAGCAGCTGATGACAGTGCCAGTGAACAGTTATACGGAGATCGACTCTAAGATCAACGAGGGAACAAAGAACCGCACAGTGGCATCAACAAACATGAATGCTACCAGCAGGTAACTCAAGCACTGACTTTTATCTCACAACTCCTGTATCTCTATAACTCTGACTAACAGAGTTACTCTCACTTGTCCACAAAATATTCCAAAAGAAGGCAAATTTCTGCTACACATTTAATCTTTCTGATCGTTGCCTTCATCTTCACTAAAAAATGCCTTTATGACCAAAACCATAATTTTATTGATTGATAATAATATGTTCTTTGCATAAATGTACAAGTGCTTATGTTTATACATGTAGTGGTTTTTAGTCCATTACAAGGTAGGGACGAATCCTGTATATTGTTATTGTCAAGATTGTAGGAATGTGGGATCTGAGAAACCGGAAGGGTAACACTGTACAAGAGTTCAGTGTCGTATCAGGTTTGGATTTTAGAGCTCACATTCCTAATAATGTAATTCCCAAATTGGCTGCACGATAAGCAGTCCAACTTCAATAAATAAACGTCATTCATTTGGCCAATTTTGATTCTCTGCTACATTGGACTTGTGTTGCTTATTGCATAAATGTACAAGTGAATGAGGAAAAACATTTTTATTTTCCAGTCGGGCCCATACGATCGTTGCCATCAACTTTACCCAGAAATCTCCAAATGCCGCAGGGCAGAGCATGACGAAGACATCCGTCATCAATCTGGTCGACTTGGCCGGCAGGTAGGGTGCACCACTGGTTCTGTCCAAATTATGGCTTGTTTGATGTCACAGTAGAGCAAGGATATTTGTGTTCCACCATTTTGTATGGAAAAGAACCGTGATATGATAGCTCGATCGTAGTTAGATGGTTCTGTGATTTTATTAATAATTATCCAAT
The DNA here is from genome assembly GCA_963995525.1 of Escarpia spicata. Classification (NCBI taxonomy): domain Eukaryota; kingdom Metazoa; phylum Annelida; class Polychaeta; order Sabellida; family Siboglinidae; genus Escarpia; species Escarpia spicata. Next base: position 89,506,040 of record OZ023205.1, read on the forward strand.
TGTTGCTAATCTTTGACCCATTCAGTGAGCGAGCAGACGCCACCGGTGCAACCGGCGATCGACTGAAAGAGGGCGCCGGTATCAACCAGTCCCTAAGCACTCTGGGTAACTGCATCAAGGCGCTCGCAGACATGAGCCAGGGAAAGAAATCCATCATAGGTGAGGCTTTGTGTCGTCATTTTCAAAATGTACATGACTTCCTCATCGATATCATCTGTCATTTATAATTTTATACTTTAGTACAATCATTCTGATGTAATGCCTTAATTTTGATGCTATTACCTGTGTTTGTTGTACAACAGAGCTGAATGTTGGTGGTCATTAGGACCTTAAATTTGGTAAAGTTGCTGGTCTTTTACCGCTGTTTTAAGAAACCTGTTCACTCTTTCCTCTTGACATTTGTACATTACGAGAGACATATATTGCATGACTTGTGGGTAGTATATCTATTGGAAACATATTGCGCAACATTAATCAAACTTCACTTGCAGAAACTGTGATATATACATATCTATCTTAATAATTAACATATCTCTTGTTGCTCTTCTTGGTGTACATATTTACTATTTAATTATTATTGTTTTTAATTTTCCTACATTTTGCAACAGCTGCGAAAAAAGCAAAGACTATTGTTGGTAACACAGTGGTTTGTTTTGATCTCAATAGATACATTGCATGTTCCGCTTTGTGCTTCATTTTAAGTTGTACACACGACACCCTTTCCCTGCATTGCTCAGTGCCATTTCATAAAGCCATGTCTCGATGAAGTTACTAAAAATAGTGGTAGGAAATGTTTTAATAAATGTATAAGTTCCTGGTTTGTTTTAGGTTGTCAATAATAAGAAAAACGTTACGTTATCTGAGCAGGATATTATACGATATTCACACAAACTCTGTCATTATTAAGTTTTGTAGAATGAGAAAATATTCAGTAAGTGATCATAAAAGCATGAATGAATTATCAAAGATATTATATAACAACTGTACACACACCTGCGGAACAACACATTAATCATATATGATGTCGCCGTCTGGAGAATTGATTGCCACTCAGTTCTCTCAGGTAGAAGAAAGGCCCTCTCTATTAAAGTGTATCATGAATACATAAGTAAATACTATTGTTTTCTTAAATACATCGTCAATTGGTAGATCGGAGACATGTGGTGTAAGGACACAACTGAACATAGAATTAGAGGCGAGAGAACCTCGCTGCCTTACTGTGTGGACGACGTGACGCAGTGACCAACATTTTCTATAAAGAAGCAAGATGTGCTGGAAAAACCGGTGGCAGCTGCGACGATAAGACAGCTATGAGCTGCCAAAACAGACACATACCTAATCGAATACAAGTGTGAATTATCTAATATTGTAAAGGTCAATGGAACCACTTTCTTTTAATAATTGATCATATAGTGAAACTAACTTAGTTAATTATTTCGTTTAGACTCTGCGGTTGTTTTATAATCCTATATGAAAGTGTACAGAAGTCAAAAAGCAGTTCGTGGGTATCGGGATGTTTTGTAATTTGTAAAAAGTCCTGCCAGTTTGTCATAGCCCTTGTAGTTATGTATAGGCAGAGTGTTCAGAACTAGCATTGTCATATATCAGTGCGTGTCTTCGACTATTGTGCTGAGTTATGTAATTCTACATAAAACATCTCAGTATGGCACGATGCACAGTTTGTCACGTGTGCCGAGCAGTACACATTTGCTCTATTGTTTTTATGATGTTATGGGCTTTTTCAAAAACATTTTGAATTAAATCTGTTGATCATAATTTAATTGTGCATTTTCGTCAAACATTGTTGCACATATTGATAATAAAAAAAAAAATTGAATTGACCTTTAAGTTGTGTTAATATCTAGTGCCTTAGGTCATGCGTGCGTACTTATCAACAGATGAGATGGCTGCATAGTTTAATTTAGGTTTTTGTTTGTGGCAGGAACATGGTATTGCTTCAATCTTTATTTTGACTGCCAAATTATATCTTTCTGCCACTGTATTTAGAGGTGCAGCTTTTGTCTTTTGTTATAAATTAGGCATTTATTAGTTAAATTAGTACATTTTACGTTTGACTGATATGTGTTATTTTTGTTTCTGGAGTATGTCTTTGGTTTGCTTATTTCAACACAGAGTGAAGACTGAAAGTTTCATTGTAGGGTTTGTTAAAGAATAGAATAATGATGTGGTGATTATGCATCCATATATTCACGTGAATAACAATTGTTGACATTGACCGAATCATACACAGGTTAAGAAAGAGACCCTTGTATTAATGATAACAAGGTTGGTTGTTTGAGATTTGCATAACCATGCTGGTTATTATTATATGTCCCTTGCAGTAGAAGTTAACTTATTATTATTATTAGGTTAGAACACTATTGTTGACATTTTAAAGTACAGATACAGGGAAGGAGGGGGTCTGTGAATTGCTTAATACGAATAGGTCGACAATTATGAATGGCCCTCCCAGAAACCGGAATTCCACATGTAATAAACCATTTTCACAGGAACGATTTGGATTTGGAAATAAATAACAATTAAGATTAGCGAATTCTTCAAAGATGAATTGAATGGATGCTGGTGTGAAGTGTAAAACAATTGCTTTATATATAGGAATTTGTTATTATAATGTACATATACGTTGAATCAAAAGTCAATATATGCAAATACTGCTGTCATAATTGAAGCAGTTCCTAATTCAATCTTAGACTAACCTATTGGTATGTTAAATTTTAAGGTTTGCTTTTAATGTCAGTTATGTTCATTTTTTAGTTTTAAAACTGGCTGACAAACTGAGGTTTTTCTTGCTTCATGTTGTAAGTTGTTAAATGCACAAACTACCTGATAACGAATAAACATGTAAATGGAATTTTATAATTAATTATTGTATGCATAGCTAATCACATATAATTTGTATGTCCAATTTATATATTTTGAAATATATAATTGCTATTTTATAATTTAATTAAACTGTTTCAGTGATAGCAATACATGTTATACTAAAAAGTTATGCTTCAGTGCATTAATGCTAAGAATTGGACAGACAATCGCATATTAGCATATTTAATGACAACCCACTGTGTCATGTTTTAGTGCCATTCCGTGATTCCGTGCTTACCAAGCTCCTCAAGAATGCACTAGGCGGGAACAGTAAGACCATTATGGTGAGTTAATCTCTCTTGGTAAGTTTATATTTCCTCATGGTGAGTTAATTATGTCACATGGTGAGTTTATATTGATGACCCATTTTTCCTGATGGTAAGTTCTGCATAGTCTATCTACGTAGGTCCATCATTTCTTGTAGTAAATTCATATATATTCCTGGTGAAACTGTCTCTTGTTGTGGTGCGTCATTTCAGCATCCTCGTTAGTATCACACAAACCACAATTGTTTTCCTGACAATTGTTGCTACCATTTTCCTTCTATTACATGTACCTGCCCAAATTAGCACACACCCCTTCTTAGCAGCATCTGACACCGAGACGGCGATCTCCAATGCCAACCTTGACTGTTGAATCCATAATTGTAGTTTAATTTTTGCCAATGTCACACTAGATTCAAAGCTGAATGATCAAAACATATTGCTAGGTCCACAAGTACAAGAAGTTCTCCTGAGAGATTTATGTATCCAATACGTGAGCAAAAGGAAAACAGAACACTCTAAAGTGATCATTTATTTTCCTTTTGCTCATGTATGTGGATGCATAAATCTTGCCAGCCAAACTTAACAGGACCTCCCATGTATGCTTATAGGAGAGCAAAATATGACATAGGTTCACATCACTAATATAAGCATAATGTATGCTAATAGATCAAACACTGAACCTTATTTTCTCTAGTCAAAAAATGTCCCTTTTTTGAAGGCGCTATGTATAAACAATATGATGGTTAACAAATGTGACAAATATGAGCAGTTGTTCACAGTGCTGTGCACGTTTTCTTCCCAAACTAATTGGCAGCAGTTCAAATAGCTCGGAACATTCACAGAAACTTAATGTTGCAATCAATTAACTAATGTCTGTGTAACATCAGATTCAAACCCTTAACTGATAAGAACCCTTAATTTTCAGGGAATTTGTAAAAAATAAAGGCGTTACCTTTGTCGGAGGAGTACGCTACATTGATCATAGTTAAATACTGTTGATTTCTCCTACAGATCGCTGCTCTGAGTCCTGCAGACATCAACTACGATGAAACGCTGTCAACCCTCAGGTTTGGTAAGTCTGTTGCCTGGCAACGCCGCCAGCCAGTTGCTGGTACAATAACCTGTTAAGTATGTCATGAAAGTGGCTTGGTATACGTCACCTGCAACAGTTCAGTAGCAATATAAATTTTAATAAAAAAATCTGAGAATTGAAGAGATGTCACCACGCTCCATTATGTACTGGAATTATACGAGTGATTAAATGTAAATCTTTTCTAATTCTTTAATTGTTTGATTTGCATGAATAGCATCTTTGTTATGTGACCACCAAAATCTAGAAATAGCTCCGGATCATTAGAACTGTTTCTGTTTCAAGTTTATTATAGTGCTGCGTTTTTCAACGAGTAAGATAAACATACGAGTTTTAATAATTTTTGTTAACCTTTTGGGAGCAATACGTCTTGACCCCTGGACATGTGTCCATTCTGGCAGATGAGATTATCTGAACATATTTTCCGTAAATAATAATAAACTTTATTTTGACACTCGTTTCCAGAGTACAATTCTGTTCAAGGGTGTTGACAATGTGTCTAAAATACTAAGACTTTTGTGGCAGCTGACCGGGCCAAAGCCATCAAGACACAGGCCGTGGTGAATGAGAGTCCGACGGAGAAACTTATCCGTGAATTGCGGGAGGAGAACGCACGACTCATGGACATGCTCAAGTCTGGAGGAACCGTGCTGAGTGGGCCATCAACAGGGGGAGGGGCAGACACTGCAGGTGAGACAAATTCTTTTTCTGGTGCACAGTGGCACAGTGGTTAGAGCATCAGTCTCTCATTCGAGAAAACCCGGGTTCGAATCCTGCGCTGCTGTGTCGAACCTTGGGCAAGTTCGTTCACTCTACTTCGCTCCAGTCATAGCAACGTACATAGGCGTCACGTCTTCACTCATCTAATACAACTTGCATCACCAAGCCAATGGACTCTGGTACAACCAAGAACGTGACGTTCCATTACCGGTATGTCCTAGCCACCAGGAGACTAGAGGCAACAGAAGGAATCGCACCATTTTCTCAAGAAGTTGAACTATGTTGGATGTCGTCATTGCCCTGAAACCAGCGTGGAACAAACTGAAGCCAGAAACTCTTCTAAACTCCTACAAAAAGGGATTCGTCTAAGGTGTTGAGCGCCAAGACAAGGATGACTAGTAGAATGGAAACGATTCGTTTGATGTCGGTACGAAACAAACAATACCTCGCCCCACATTTACTGTTCATAGAGTTAAAATTGACTATAATTATAGTCAAAGAAACTTATACTTTTGGTAGCATTGGCAGTGCAGAATAAAGAACGGCAACGTAGTGACGGGCCTCACACTTGATTCGTTGCAGTTGTACGTCAACGGTACATTTATTGTCCGCCAACTGGTCTTTCAAAATACACATGTCGTGGACAAAGACGGGGATAACTTCACACAGAACAATTGACAGTTATTACCGTGTTAATATAGTTTGCCGTAGCGCCCATTTTCCTTCTGGCGGCAGAAATTCAGGGTCTACAACCGACCGCGTTATAACCGAATCCATGGTGTAACGAGGCGCGACTGTACAAGTATCATTTTGCACATTTGATTGGTATCCCGCAGTTTAACACGGTGCCACCAATCACAGAATTGTTACGTTTCAATCATGTGCAGTTTTGCATTGATTTATTAGAACAATAATCATACTAACTAGTCAAAGGTGTTAGTAAGTCTACTGAATCTGTTGGTTTGCTGTCACCAAAACGTTGTCATGTGGTATGATATAGTATAGTGAACTAGTATCTGGTGAATTAGTTTCTGTTGGGCTCTTGTCTTCTGAGCTAGTGTATGTTGAGCTCTTGTCTGGTTAGCTAGTGTCTGATGGGTTCTTACCTGGTGACCTAGTGTCTGATGGGTTCTTACCTGGTGAGTCAGTGTGTGCTTTGTTCTTGTCTGGTGGGAAAATGTTTTTGTGACTAAAATATTGGGCAAAGTTGTCAAAATGAGAACTGTTGGGCTCTTGTCTGATGAGCAAGCATCTGTTTGGCTATATGTCGGGCTCTTGTCTGGTGAGCTTGTATCTGAAGGACCCTTGTCTGGTGAGCTAGTATATGTTGGGCTCTTGTCTGATGAGCTAGTGTCTGTATGGCTTTGTCTGGTGAGCTAGTATATGTTGGGCTTTTGTCTGGTGAGATTGTGTCTGTTGGGCACTTGTCTGGTGGGCTAGTGTCTGTTGGGTTTGTGTTGGATGCTTGTCTGGTGAGCTAGTGTATGTGGCCAATGTCTGGTGGGTTGGTGCATATTGGGCTCTTGTCTGGTGAGTTGGTGTCTGTTGGGTTCTTGTTTGGTGACCTAGTATCTGTTTGTGTTCTTATTTGGTGACCTGTTGGGATCTTGTCTGGTGAACTAGTGTATGTTGGGATCTTGTCTGGTGACCTAGTGTCTGTTGGGATCTTGTCTGGTGACCTAATGTCTGTTGGGCTCTTGTCTGGTGACCTAATGTCTGTTGGGCTACTGTCTGGTGACCTAGTGTCTGCTGGGCTCTTGTTTGGTGATCTAGTGTCTGTTTGGTTCTTGTTTGGTGACCTAGTGTCTGTTGGGATCTTGTATGGTGACCTAGTGTATGTTGAGCTCTTGACTGGTGACCTAATGTGTTTGGCTCTTGTTTGGTGACCTAGTATCTGTTGGGATCTTGTCTGGTGACCTAGTGTCTGTTTGGATCTTGTCTGGTGACCTAGTGTCTGTCGAGCTCTTGTCTGGTGACCTAATATCTGTTGGGCTCTTGTGTCTGATGGTCTCTTACCTGGTGACCTAGTGTCTCATGAGCTCTTACTTAGTGAGTCAGTGTATGTTGTGTTCTTGTCTGGTGGGAAAATGTTTTTGTGACAAAAATATTGGGCAAAGTTGTCAGAATGAGAACTGTATGCAAGACAGATTGACCTGGCAGACATCTCGCCGCCCTCGCAATGTAAGGCACTTTGCTGGCAAGGCAAACCTTGTTGAAGGTCATGTACATAACTATGGTTGTGTTGTCTGGTGAGCTTGTCTGGTGAGCAAATGTTCTTTGTGATTAAGATGTTGTATCGGGCAAAGTTGTTAGAGTGAGATTCCAGAGCCATCAGTTGCAATGATGTTGCAGCTGTGGACGAGATGAGGACACAGATGGAGGAGGAACTACGGCATAACCAGGAGGAAATGGCCTCCATGCAGGAGACCTGGCAACAGAAAATGGCCGAACGCGAGAAGGAATTTCAGGTAAGAGTACATTCTTCTTTCATTTCCTCTCATATTCATGTTAGCTACGTGTAAATGTGGCTGGAGTATTGTCTAGTGAGAGACTTCCAGAGTGGAAGTGTCACTTGTACATAATTTATGTTAACATCTTCTTATGGAATATTGTCAGATATTTGTGAATACAAATAACAGATGTGTAGCAATACATCAAACTATCGATGATGAATGAATGAATAAAATTTATTAAACCAAAAACTATAAATACATATTATAATAGAGTACATACGATAGCTCAGGAGTCTCCCGATAGTCCATGTGTAGGTGGTATATTGTCGATGATAAATTAAACTGTCAATTCCATGACACTATTGCAATAGTTATGAAACTATGGAAACGCTATCACTAATATATACATCTTGGGGAACATTCAACCATTTGGCCAATGCACGCACAATGCCACCCACGGTTGACTTGCTGACTTTGATGTTCAGTGTTTTGTCAGCCCAGGCTTGAATGGCAGAATACTTCAGCCATGAATGTTCCCTCTTGTATTCACATATATGGCATTTATGCAGAAGGAACAATGCAAGTCAGGTATTGATTGAATTAGGCCAAATTAATGACATGCAATTTTATTGACTGTATATTGTTATAAATTGTTACATACACATCCATTGTGACAACGACAGCAAGCATGCCGGCCCCTGACTGCTAAGCACTACTGTCTACTACGTACAATTCATCATATGTGTGTGGGTCACTCCACCAATATATACACTATTCACCACATGTGTGGGGGTCACTCCGCCACCAGGTCACCCCAACTATACAATGTGACCGATCCCCACCAAACCGTTCGGTCAACCCCGCCACTGTCAGGGCTGCCATAACATCCTACTAGGGTATACGCATACTATGAGCAAATAATCAAGCATAAATCATGATATCTGAAGAAATCTGCCATTGTCAGTCTAAGCTTACCTGTTGCCATACACTACTAGGGCCATATATAGAGCTGCATCATTCCTAACTGTTGAGATATTAGCTTTTGGCTCCGCCACTGTCAGAGCCTAAGCCATATCTCACTACTAGTGCATTCCTAACTATTGAAACATTAGCTTTTGGCTCCGCCACTGTCAGAGCCTAAGCCATATCTCACTACTAGGGCATTCATAAATGTTGAAATAGTAGCTTTTGACTCCGCCACTGCCAGAGCCTAAGCTATATATATATACACCAACCTGCTTTATGTCACAGACGACATACCTAGAGACTCCGCCACTGTCAGAGTTTCCGGTACATCTCCCGAAACCATAAACCAGATTAGTTATGTTTCTTATGAAATATGAATATACTTCCTAAAGGCAACTGATGCCCATCTACCTGCAGCTCTAATCTGAGCATCCAATTCGCCCCTTAATGCAGCTGATGTTGCTGCCCCAATTCTAAAGCTATGCCCTTTGAAAACCATACTACTTAAACCATAAAACTCGAGCAGCCGCTTCAACAGTATATCAAACTCGCGTCGCAGCATCGGAGAACCATCTGCATATGAAAATAGTGAAGCCCTATCTGTACCTCTTAACACAAGAAATTCTCTGCGCAACTTAGCTGGATATATTGCAGTACCAATCATACACTGCCCATCTACCTGCAATGACTGAGGGCCATGTCTACTGCTGTGTTTAAAATGTCGAAAAGAAATGGTGATCAAATCCCCATTCAAAACTATATCTCTGAGCTGCAGGCAACCTTGCATCATTTTGTTAGAACAGGGGACCATCTCTCCTACCTGTAAGTAGGCCCTAAATGCTAGGACCATCATAGCTGTTAACATGGTACGATTATAATGTGACGTAACTACATGTGGCAGTGCGCTAATTAGACGAACTAGTATTGGCTGTGTCACTGGCAATCTGACATCAGACACCGTTCCAAGGTTTTGTGCCCCTGTTAAAAGCTTGGCAACAATAAAATTCTTAGCGGGGTCCTGCAAACCGTTAAGCTTATGAAAGTAAGAAATGGCAGAGATTGTAGAAATAATGGAAGCAGGTGCGTACCCTGCATTATGTAAATAAGCAATAAAACCCATTATCATGGCAACAGGCACAGGTAACCCAGGAACGGTGCCTAATGACTGGAAAAAGCCTACCAATTTTGCCCATGCTCGCTCGTATTGCGCTTTCGATGACGATGCCAGGGACACATGCATCAGGACCTCAACAGTGTCCCTAAGGCGGCTGGGGAGACGTGGAATGGCACCATCGCTGGCTTGGAATTGACCCATGGAGCCAACGTCAGAAATTCGTGTATCTGGCAACGGGATAATTTGTCAGCCAAAGTATTGTCCCGACCTGGTATGTGACGAGCTGTGAAGTTAATATTGCGACGCAAACAAGACAGAATTAGCTTTCTTAACAACGCCATCACACATGGCTCCTTGGATGTTTGTTTATTAATTATAGCGACCAAGGCCTCATTATCAGTGAAAAAGCACACACTATTGTTAGCCCAGGAACCTCCCCACATCTCTACAGCCACCACAATCGGGTACAACTCAAGCACAGTGATATTAAGGGCACTCCATGACATGGGCCACCTACCCCAAAACCACTCTGGACCACATACCGCCCCAAAACCTATGCCCCCTGATGCATCAGTGAATAACTGCAAGAAGTCCCCAGTAAGGAAGTTATCATCAATAAAGAAGGCTTTCCCGTTAAAACCTGACAGAAATTCCTGCCATGTCAACAAGTCTAGTTTCACCTGCCTAGTCAACCTAATGTGAAAATGTGGTTACAACACTGACCACATGATTAACTCATCCGGTCACTGCTTACCTCCACATTGCGGATTTTCAAAGAGATCTATAGTGACTGGTTATCTGAAGCAGAATAATACATTATTGAACAGCTGGTCGGTTCCCCAAAACAGCATGCAGAACCAGAGTCATGAATAAACGGATTAACGGAGCAACTAACATGGTATCAAGGTGGTTCCCACACAAAAACATGTGGGTCACAGAACAATTGGATTATCGAAGAGTGAATAAACGAGAGATGACTACCTCGATACTCTTCCCTATATGAAATAAAAAAGTTACGCAGAATAATTTGTTATGTATAGAAACAATTTTTGATCTGCGCAGGCTGAGATTGAGGCGACAAAACAGAAGAAGGAACAGCAGAAGACGATTCCTCATTTCTGGAATCTCAACGAGGACCCAAGTCTGATGGCCATGATCATCCACTTCACCCCCAAAGGGAAGACAAGGCTGGGGAGCAGTAAGGCTAACCCTCCGCCGGACATCACCCTCGCAGGACTCAGGTTTGTTTGTCAGTCCGTCTGTCAGTCAGACCGTCTGTCTGTCTGTCTGTCAGTACCTTCGTCTGTCTGTCCATCAGTCCCTCCCTCAATCTGTCTCTGTTTGTCTGTCTGTCTGTGTGCCTGACTGTCTGTCAATCTGACTGTCTGTCTGCCTGACTCTCGGTCGGTCTGTCTGTGTTTGTCTGTATGCCCGTCTGTCTGCGTGTCTATCTATGTGTCTGTCAGTCAGTCTGTCTGTCTGCTGGTTTGCTGCACTTGCTCTAAAGGATCTTGGTGAACAAACTGAGGCATATTAATTGGATTTTGGCATAGTAGACCAAGCACATTTGAGGTATACACCAGTGTCTCTCTACAAATATGTTTGGATTGGTGATACTTTAGGTTTTTTCCAAACAAGTTTTGTGAGGAGTGTATAGTATTTGATACACACGTTATTTTTTGCCCCGTTGTATACTACGTGCTGACATTCTCTGCAGTATTCAACCAGAACATGCCCAGGTGGAAAATGATGGCAAGAAAAAGGTAACCTTGCTTCCTCTACCTGGGGCCAAGGTCGTTCTCAATGGGAATGAGATAAAGGAGAAGAAAGAACTTCACCACAATGACAGGTACAATTACGCTTGTTAATTTCCAAAATTACTTAATTACAAAATTTGAAACAACTAGGATCCAACTTCCAAAGAGACAATTTTTTGAGTAATTTTCCCCTTCAATAAAATACATGTTGAAGAAAGTAGTTTTAATAGGATTTTTGTTTATTAGTAATATGAAGGTTGCAGGAAGTTTAGGTATATTATATAATTTAATCGAATATTTGTTAATGTCATTGTCCCTCTAAATTAACGTTGTTCTGTTCTATGAGTACTCTTAATTGCTGTACCATCAAGAATAGTATAACATTTGACAGAACTATAAATCATCCTTTGAAAAATCCTATAGGTCACCTCTAACAATGACATTTTAATGGCTCATTTAGAACTGTTTTAGTGATCCTGTAGATTTATTGTAAAACTGGTATGTTTTATTCCGTCACCGAATTATGTATTTTTTTATATAACAAGAAATAAAATATGAAGACTGTAACACACTTTGGATGGGTAGTATCTTTAACTATTTAACTATTTTTAACTTATAAATTCAATGTCTGTAAAACATTCAGTTATATAACCAATCCGTTCGGTTGTATGGTTTCTTATATCCCTAGTTTCCATGACACCTTTGTGCACCTGTTGTTTTTTCAGGGTGTTGTTTGGTTCCACAAACCTGTTCGTCTTCCACCATCCGCAGGATTTTGCGAAACAACAAAAAGACAACAAAACAGTTCCAGCTCCTTCATATGATTCGGCTCAGGAGGAAATTGCTAAGAACTCTGGACTCAGCAAGTTCACAAGTGGCGGGAAATCGAAAGGTTTGTTTTTAAAGTCATCATTTTTTTTTTTTCCATTTGGTCTTACTTTTAGTTGTCACAAATGCAAGAGATTTTCAGGAGTATATGGATTGACAATTATGGATTGCTGCACTGTGTTGTCGGTGGTGTGCACTCTTGTAGCCAATATCCTTCCTGGATCATATGAAACATTGGTAATATGAACAGTGGTGTGCTGTTCCCATTCCCAGTTTACATTGCCAATTCTTGCGGCTGCGTTGCCAAGTATTGCTAGGTCGGTAATAATCTATGATTTGTTATGAACAGCTGAACATTTCACATATTTGTCTAAATTTGAATTTTGTTTCTTGCAAGAAATATGTTCATAGATTTGAAATTAAAATATATGTTATGTTTATACATCATCTACTTACGTTGCCTTGTTATCAGTACTAACACTTCTGATCAGATAGCAACACTTTAACTGTTTTGTTACACTGCTGTCTTTTCATTGCAGTTAGCACAATACGTAAGTTGGAGAATCAAAAATACATAAGTTCACCATATGGTGAACTGGCCAGAAAACACCCTCCTGCTCTTACACACCTACAGTTGAATGGGCACCATTTTATTGTTTTTATATATCTGATTGGCTGACATTTCTGGAGACAAAATGTGTGATTGCTGGATATTGGCTGTATTTAATGGCAAACCCATGTCGTACTTTGGAGTGGCATCATTTGTATTGATTTAGATTTTTCCATATTTCTGACAATAAACTTGGCAGAGCTGTTGTATAATAAAAATATAATTGCAACTCAGATTCTGAAGTATGAAACTACCAACCAATACTGAATAGCCATATGCCTTCAGCACATACTGGAGTAACAGGGAACCAGCCATGAATATTTGATCATATTCTGTTGTATATCTATATCTGGCACAAATTGAACGACTAAGTCAGTTGATCTAGATTTGTGTTGCCATCTATTGACCAAACCCTTAATTTTTGGCACTGGAGTAGATTGCCCTAGCAGAAATTAAATATGCAAACTACTGATTATATTATTTGCTTTAAATTATTATTTAATTAATACAGTTAAACACAAATATCCTGAAGTGTCACCAGCACTGTGATTTTCACAAGACAATATAGTTTGCTCATTATCTTTTCAGATGCTGTGATGTTTTCCTACATTCATTCCTATGTTTCATTTTTGTTTCTTTTTTTGCGTGTTGCTCTGAACACATGGCAAAAAACATTGGAAATGATTTGTTGATTTACTATATAGCTGGGTTTCAAATATGTTGTCTGCACATAATTTTAAGTTGTTCGGAAACCGGTTGCCACAAAATTATCAAACACAAATGGCAGTGACTAAAGATGCACCAAACCAGCAAACTGAAATTTTTTTTCAATTGTTTACATATTTAACAATGAAAGTAAACACAGATGTATTCAACAATGTGCAATATTGTAAACCAGCCAGTTAATCTATTTCAACAAGATAAAAACAACCATTGAATAAATTACTTGTAGCATGTTACAGTTGTTTCTAAGTTTTAAAATAATATTCAATCAAAATAAGTGTTACATAATCATGACACCATCAGTAGCCAATCAGAGATGTTGTTCTATGTTCTTTAGATGACCTCATTCTGCAAGAGGATCTAGTTGAGATGTTCCCAATGGTGAGTGAGGCAAACGCCATCTCAGAGGAACTCGATAAAAAATGCAAGTTCGAGCTAGCGCTTATTTCCCCCCAGGCTCGAGGGAAGAAAGACGGAAGAACCGAGGTGAGAGTTTTATTATAATAACTATTCTACACATAGATATATTTTAAAAACAATTTATAGTTTTTGTTATCATTATTATTTTATTTTGTTATCTTTTTGTAATTATCAGATCATGATTTTACTCATCTTACATTTTATTTGCAATTGTGCAATATTAATGCTATATAAAAATGTAGAGGTTTTTCTTGAGCACACTGAGCATTTTATTGTAAATTGAACTTAATAGAAATAAATATTATTCATTATTATAAGAACATTTGCATCCCTCTTAATTTCGCCATCCTCCAACTTTCTCAAATCTCTCTTTATGCAATCAGTCCCATCTAAGTTGTGGTTTTCTACTTTTCTTGAGACCTTAATGTTTCTCTGCCTCTGCCTCCGCCTCCGCCTTTGCTCTTATTAGTGGTCTGCTCTCCTCCATTCGCCCAAAGTGACAGAGTCTTCCAGCATGTCTAGTGTACTATGATTTAATTTATCAAAATTATTGCACATTCACGTTAACATATATATAATATATATACAAAACCATTTAAAAGTTGAACAAAGTATTTTTTAATTTCAGACCTGAAAACTACATTTATTGCATAATCGTATTTTAATTGCAAACCTTGGTGGTGATGTTTGCGGAACCAGGTGTGCGTGAAGATGCGTAACCTTGGCAATGACACAGAGTTCATGTGGGATCGTAACAAGTTCATCAACCGAAAGTTCTTGATGCAAGAGATGTACCAGAACTACGGCAACGGTGATGACGACTGGGATTTGCCCAAGGTAAGACTAAAATGTCAACCTAGCTACACAATAATGGCTGTTTAGTGGCATCACTTTCTGATTGTTGTACTATAATCAGGTTCATGTGATACAACTTGAAGGTCCACCTCTTCTGCCCTCAGGAAGAGGACCCTTTCTGGGAGGACCCTAATGCAGAGGTCCACCTAGGCAGTGTCCATGTCTACCTGCAGTCTCTGGCTTACATGATGGAACTCGAGGAAAGTCTACAAGTGACCGACTACCGTGGAATGGAGCAAGGTTAGTAAATATCCCACACTACAATGGGGCTGAATTCTTTCTGAAATATTCACCCATATAAAAAGTGTGAATGTATGTAGATAAGGACATCAGTTACTAACTAGACATGGAGTATTACATCAGGGTACAGTGGAGATAGTAACCAACTGCCTTGCAGTTTAGCTTAGACGTTATTGTAGTTTACAGTAGCTGCTTTTATTTGTATTTTATTATTTGTTTTTCATTGCTATGTGAATATTTCTTTTCAAAAAATGCTTTAATTAATATGATCCCATAAATAATGTTTACTCAATATGTTGTTGCTCTTTCCCATGTAGTTTGGGATGATACTGACCCCAATACTTGTCTTTTATTCCATCATTTGTCTGTTACCTCAGAGACCAGTTCAACAATAATAGTTGGAATAGTGTTGCATCAACACCACAACATTATGTTTAAATAAGATCAAATTAACATCAGAGCGATATTAGTTCAATACTAAAGAGTGGAGCGCTGTGGTGCAGTTGCTAGAGCTTCGGACTCTCGACCGAGAGAACCCGGGTTCGAATCCTGTGCGGCAGTGTCGAACCTTGGGCAAATTCGTTCACTCTACATTGCTCCAGTTCACTCAGCTGTATGAATGAGTACCTGGCTATAGACGGTGGATATTTGTGTACGAATAGTCTTTGCGCATTAATTGCAGCATGGCTGGATGCTTCCCAGAGAAGTCGAGATGGTGTTTGATTGAACAGGTCTGCCAGGGAGTAAAGTGTAAAGCATTTTGATCAGTTCTGAGGGCTGGATACTGTGCTACATAAGAACTTACCTTTTACTTTTTTCATTTAAGTGCAATCATGTAACTGGTGACTGTTTCTGTGATAGGTCGTCTGCAGGTGGTAATAATTCCCTGCAAGAAAGACGGAAAGGAGCTGGATGATGAATATGTGGAAGATCCTGAGGAACTGGTCAGTCTGATGGATTATGTTAACATGTTAACTTTGTGTCATTCTAAGTGCATCTCTTCTGAGGAGCCAAGGTCCTCTGCCTATGATCATTCACTTCTTTTAACCATTGGCGTCAGATCTGCCAACTGGCAATGTAATAAACAACTCAAAGATGATGGTTACTTAGAGTTATTTATTTACATGTTTTATATGGTCTGTTTTTCTAGACGGTATTCCTTGTACCTGGTACAACTGAATTGTAATCAATTTTCCCAATGATGCCATCATAAACAAGAGTTTTGTTGCTTCATGGGTTGGCGTATGCTGGTGTACGTAAACTTAGCATACCGCAACACTACCTTTGTTGACACATTGCACAGTTCTCACTTGACAGCAGTATTTATTAGACAAAAATGCTAAATATGCTCAACACAAAGCTTGAGCAGTTAAGAGAATGTTGACTGTAGTCCTATGGTGGCTAAGTTAAAATTATTACCTGCTATAATAATAAATCGTACTAAAATTGCAAATGCAGCTCTGTATTAAGACATCAAGCTTGTTTGTTGTCAACCATTCTTCATCCTAAACTTATACAGTACATAGTGGTATAGATTTGTTTTATGCTTGCAGGAGCAAATGTTATCACTGCCATCATGTGGTGTACAGACTGTAATATGTTATGACTGATGTCGCAGGTTGGAAAGGATCTGTACTTCAAGGTGAAAGTGCAGAATGCTCGCGGTCTGCCCAGCAGATACAGCACGGTGAGTACAGAGAAAATACAAACTAGTATCAATTTAGTTTAAAGGTTTAATTAATTTTAATCTGTCTGATACATACACTTTACATGTAAGCAGTCACTTTCACACACGCATGCATGCACGCACGCATACATGCACACACACACACACACATACGCACAGTACTTACAATGACAAAGTAATGTAAATATCTGCCACACTTTGTAAATTTCAGACGAGCTGTAAATACAAGATGTACCTGGATGAACAAGCAATGACAACGAAGGAGGTCGCTGGGATGAACCCAGAATATGGCCATGAGAAGCAATACACCTTCCACCCGGTCACCAAGCAGGTGGGAAACTAACCAATCATGGTCAATTAAACTTGTTCTCTCATTCTAATGGTCAAATTGGGGCACAGTAATCATGCTGGACTGTGATTCGGAGGAAGCAGGGTTCAAATCCTGGTGCCGGCCGGTCGGTGATTCAGCACTGGTTCGCCCGCCATGTCATATCTTGGGCAATTTTGTTCACCCTTCATAGCCTCTGTCTTTCAGAAGAGACACAATTAGCCATTGGTCCCTTTCATCTGGTGCCTGTGATTCTTCTAATTGGCGTCTTTTACGTGGCATCTACTGTATATCATTGTTTGTCTGACAAATTTCCTTAAATACTGTTATGAATTAACCAGACTTTTTATTTTAGAATTGCTGGCAACAAGTTCACCTCGTGTACGAGAGCATAACGTACAAATCGTTTTTATTCTTTCCAGTTTATCGATTACCTCCAGAATGAGGCTCTGCTCATTGAGGTATGGGGCCGCCAGAAGGACGGAAGTGGGAGCGGGGTGCCACTGACCACCCGCGAACTGGTCACTCGGGAAATGTCAATGGTTAACCTCAAAACTAAGGTACAAGCCGTCTGTTCTAACAAAATGAAACAACTCAGTCTTGTTTTACATCTCATCCGGCCCACATTCCTCATCTGACGTAACTGTCGATACGTGCAATGTAATCAGGTGGTATAAGATGGCAGTGTTACAGTGTTACAGTGTTACAATACCAACCATTTTCTAAAGACATAAATAGTGAAGTGTAAACACTGAAGACCAACATTAATTACTTTAAGCTTTGGGCAAGTTTTTCCTTGAATTCCTGGTTTGATATTTTGGTAAGAATACACCTGCCTACATAATGACACTGTGACTCAATACTAATTATAATAATACAGTTGATTTGTATAGCGCCCATATCAATCAGACTGCTTGCAGGCACTTTACATGCATGTACACGGAACTATTTAGAATTGTATTATAGATATAAACAAAAGTCATTCTAAAATGTATACCATAAAATAATAATTAGAACATTCATTACATAATTAGTAGACTTCCGTGTAATCCTTTAGACGTTTTCATGAAATAGACTCTGATTCTCCACAGCGCTCACACTTTCAGCGATCTGTGTTTTCAAACAGTGGTAATTAAAAAATATGGTAAATAGACAGCTAAATGACGTAATAATAATAACTTCTTTTGCGCCTAAATCCTCGGAAACCAAGCTCAGAGGCACATCAATGCAACAGGGTTAGTCAAGCTCAGAGGCACATCAATGCAACAGGGTTAGTCAAGCTCAGAGGCACATCAATGCAACAGGGTTAGTCAAGCTCAGAGGCACATCAATGCAACAGGGTTAGTCAAGCTCAGAGGCGCATCAATACAACAGGGTTAGTCAAGCTCAGAGGTGCATCAATACAACAGGGTTAGTCAAGCTCAGAGGCACATCAATACAACAGGGTTAGTCAAGCTCAGAGGCAATTCAATGCAACAGGGTTAGTAAAGCTCAGAGGCGCATCAATACAACAGGGTTAGTCAAGCTCAGAGGCACATCAATGCAACAGGGTTAGTCAAGCTCAGAGGCGCATCAATACAACAGGGTTAGTCAAGCTCAGAGGCGCATCAATGCAACAGGGTTAGTCAAGCTCAGAGGTGCATCAATACAACAGGGTTAGTCAAGCTCAGAGGCACATCAATACAATAGGGTTAGTCAAGCTCAGAGGCACATCAATACAACAGGGTTAGTCAAGCTCAGAGGCACATCAATACAACAGGGTTAGTCAATCTCAAAGGCGCATCAATACAACAGGGTTAGTCAATCTCAGAAAAGATAAGCCATGGGAGCTAAGGTGGATACACAAGTTTAAAAAGATAAGTTTTTTAAATGACGGTGAAATTGTGTATTATTTTCAATTCATCTAACACTAAGAGGGAGCATATTCCAGAGAGTTGGTGCAGCTACATATACTGCCCTAGTTCCAATATTAGTATTGACTCTAGGAACAAAAAATAAATAAGAACTAGATGATCAAAGGTGGATAGGCTTTTTTTTATAGGAGTAAGCAATGTTTATAAATATACTGGCTGCTTACATGAAAGTGCCTGGTAGGTAATATAGTACACAATTATCCAGTAGATGGCGGCACTACATGTATGAGCCATGCAAGTTCAACTTATCTGCAGGCGCTTTTGGGCAGTTGGTGACCATAACAGATTTGCCAGTTGTGGGCAGTTGAGATCTAAAGAGTTAACAAAGTATCTTTTCACTGTGGCTGGTGGTACGAAAACCATACACATATATCGAGAATGTTTGTTTGTTTTGATCAACTTGTCTGTAAAAGTTGTTGTCCCCTCTTTATGTTGACTTTCTTTTGTAAATCAACAAATCCAAATATTTTTAATTGTCTATGTGTAAAATCATATGACATTCAGTACACTGAACATCAGATTTATTTAAACAGAACATTCTTGCGTTGCCTCCATATTTGCAACTTTCTCAGAAACCGAGTTTTGAACGTAAGTTTCTGTTTTTCCAGGAGGCTCCGAAAGCCAACGGCAAATCGGTAAGACTGGGACATATCTTTATTTTTCTCCTAAGCATGGATCTGCTCACCTACTTCTCTATGCAGGGAGAGGGAAATAATGACATCTGATATTTTGATGAATGGTGCTGACATGCATGAGTCATCAAAATAGCACACGTTACTATTGCTTGCATGCACCATTTTGTACCATTTCATGCGCAATTTGATAGTATTGCTTACACCACGTGTAACTAATGCAAATTGATAGTATTGCTTTTTAAGCACCATTGAGACCATTAGTGGTACGTGATTGCCCTTATTTGGTATGCTGTCGTCAACTGAATATTGTGCAGTATTTTAATGGATACTGCCACCTCTAAAGGCTGACAGTGACATACACAAATAGTGGACTATTTCCATCGTTTGAATGCCATAGACGCTGAAGCACATAGCTGCAGTTGTTGTGTATAGCTTGTTGCTAGGATACGAGACAGGATGTCACGTAATTGCTAATCGTCCCAATGTGTAACTATTTAATGCATGTACAATTTGTTACCATTGCATCGTCTATTTGATACTATTGATTGCACCATTTGTTACTGCTGCGGGCAAAATGTTTACCCTGTCAGCACTATTTGTTATTAGATTCCTGGCACCATTTCTTGACTTTGTTTGCAGCATTTGTTACCATTGCATGCACCGTTTGTTGCTATTGCTTATATGCACGATTGCTTAATATTGCTGACATTTACCATTTGCACCATTGCCTGCTTGCACCATATGTCACTGCCGTTTTTTCTGCACCATATGATGCACCTTTCACAGATGAGTTCCATCTTCCATTTCATGCTCCAATTTCGTTTACCTCCGTCCGCTGGTAAGGCGTCGTTTCTGTGTTGTTAGTTATTAAATTGTGTTCCACACGACAACTGCTGTCTGGTTGATTTACAAATCAATATACGCTTTTTTATCTGCATATAAGATCTTTATTAGAAGATAATTAAAATGTTTCATATATTTATATACTACTAAAATTGTATAATTTTTGATAATACTGTAAGACTAACTCAAATGTTTAAGTCTTATGTTTGGTTTTAAGATTACATGATAAATTATACATATCTTCCTGTATTTTTCACTAAAATATCAATTCGAATAGAAATATAGCAGTTGATCGCAAACAATTGTGTTGCTTACATAGAAATCAAGGAGCTAGAAACTTGACAAATTTTGTTAGGTGTAGGTAGTGTAATAGGCATAAATCATGCCCTGATACTGCGATAGAGTGGTACACTCAAAGAGAACGTCATACACCTATTAACCAATAAAATGTATATGAATTTATGTGGAATTTTAAATCAAATGCAGCATTTATGGTATTAAATGTGTGTTTAATGATGTGTGACATTTTCAGTCGGTGCCGACTGGCATGACGCCAAATGAGAAAAAACGCATGGAGAAAGCTGAGGAAAAACTGGTTAGTTTGAAATTGGAAACTTGTGTTGGATTAGTTGCAAAAATAAAAACATTGTGGCGGCAATTTGCATATATATATATATACCATATATACCCTTGATATGGCAAGTGGCAACAATTGTCTCGGAGTTCTTGGAGCTGATCTTTCCAGCTATAATTAGACTGAGCCGTGCGGCAAATGGCAACAATTGTTTCAGTGTACTAGGAGGTTATCTTTTCAACTTTAACTATAAGAGTATAGCTTGTAACCTTGGCCAGTTTTAATAAGCTGGCGGGACCAGTAGAGGCATAAACAAGGTGTAATTAGGGGCCTGGCAGCGAGCCCCTCCCAAATTCAGACCCTGAGTAATTCTTTGAATTCCTATTAAGCATACTGCAGAATAAAACATCAACTATATATGAAATGATGTGCAAGTTTTTGTACAATGACAGTCGAGAGATCATGCAGTTTTGTACATCATTGCCAAACTTTGGGGGACTGCAACTAGGATTTTAGATGCATATTGTGATACTTCCTAAAAGGTCAGCTGGTAGCTGAGAGAAGGTTGACACATCGTTGCTGGTGCTACAGTAATTTACATCACCCAAGTTTGTGTTGTTTACATCAGAGCAGCTGCGATTACAATATATTTTATTGATGCAGTTTTTTATTTACACGTCTGCATTGGGAAAAAAAAGTGGGTATGCGCTTGTCAGAAATATGAATAATTGGTGTCCCAATATATAGAGACAAAAATAATTACCTTTCCAAAGGTGTCCCAAAACATATGGTACAGAAAATTATTTTTTTTTAAAGATTTTTAGGGTGTCCCAAAACTTACGGTGTTCCAATACATACGGACATTACGGTATATATGTGTGTATGTGACATTATGTGACTTTTTGGAATTTTTTTCAGTTTTGTGCCATGTTGCATCATGGTGAAACTCCAAGTGTTATTTGATGTTTGCTGGGTTCTGTTAATAGGTTGGCAGTTTCATCAGTTATTACATACTTCTTGGGCTGTGTCGTAGCTGACCAATGTCTTTTCAAAATTTCAGAATAATATTCAAACATTGTTGAATGCCGCCAAGAAGTCTTCATCTGGAGTGGTGCAGGTACGTCTTGCTGTCATTGTGTTTAGACACTTGATACTTCTGTCCATGTAGTATCTGAATCCGTGGAAACATAAAATATTGTTTTTGAACATGAATATAATTCATCTTGCCTACTATAAACACTCACTTCTTCAATGTACAATTTGTAGCTACTCACAAATTAAGAACAATTATTAACAATAAGTCTTATTGCAGAGAGAGTCAAGCTGTATTTCTATGAAAGATATTAAATGTTAGATAAAAGCTGATTATTAAAAAATTATACAAAACTGAAATCCACTGATTCCGCATATTTGACATACATTTCTGGCTTATATTGCTGAATATTCTTCAGGATAATTCATTTCTATGCAAATTAGTTCTTTTAGACATATCCAATACGTGAATTTTTACCTTAACCCTCTCAAGGCCAGATTAATGCAAATATGTGCCTGTTATTGAATCCTATTAAATCGAGAGAATGTGCTGTGAGTGAATCATGTGATATACTCGGGTTGCATGAATGCAAATAAATAAATAACTTTTGATCCGATTCAAGTAAAATGTTCACTACATTTGAGGAACTAGGTGTAACTAGCCAAGTATGTGACATATATGTCAATTTATTACCCAAATATGAATTGCTAAAGTTTGACAAAAATAAAATACTTAAATAATTTTCAACAATTCATTTTTTAAAATATTTTTCATTAATAATTAGCGGTTACATGCTGCGTATGAAATGTTTATAAATTACTATGCTACAGAATGGAAAACTAATTAAATGTCTATGGTAAATAAAACTGAAATAATTTCAGTTTTTCAGAGTGCATGTATTTTCAAGATTTTATACAAAATGGCGTTCTTTGTGATCATAGCCGTCATCCCGTCTAAACTATTAAGTTGGTGTTATATTTAAAATGCGTAATCACAGTACAAAACATTCCCCTTCGATGGCAGCGTTCGTTATAAACTCGATTCGAAAATCCCATCAAAGTCCGAATTACTGGAGTTCGACATAATGACAATGTCGAGAATTACAACAAAGCTAAAAAACACCACCCGCTTCGTTGCGCGGCGCAATAATACTCCTTTACAACAAAATAGACCGCTCAAAAGTTAGCATTTAATCGTAGAAATCGCCTGCGGACGCGTGTTTTGGAATAATTCCTGGGTGCTTCCATGTTTATGCCCGCAGCAAATGTTAAACTTTAATCTCATTGGCTGAAAATCACCATTAAAATATTCACTGCGTGGCGTAAAAGAGGGACCGGAAATTGTGTGTCGCTGCGTTCAACTACAAAACCGCGTGGTGGTTGGCGCTATTTAGTCACGGAAATCGCCATCATTTCTCACTTTTGATGCTTCCCAGTGAAACTTCAATATTATTATATGCTAACTGCCGAAATAAATTGCCGTTATTGGATGACACTGTTTCGCGGTACCAGTTTAAATGTGCCCCTGTATTCGGGTTGATTCGGGCGTTCTGGCCGTGAGGCATACTCGGGTTGATTCGGGCGTTCTGACCACGAGAGGGTTAAGTAGACGCTTTCGATGATGTAACACACCAACTTCTTCAGGACACGTGACATATGACGTCATCGTACATGTGAGATAGTTAGTAATTCCCCGTGTCTTTGTTGTTTTGTGTCCTGGAGAGAAATTACAACAGCACATGAACACTGTTGACCCTACGGGCTGCATCATTTTCACAAGAGAAGAAGAACAGAACAACAGCATGCCCTTCCTTGATGCTAAGTTCACCAGAAAGGAAGATGGCAGCATCATTTCTACAGTGTATCGGAAGAAGACACACACTGACCAATCCATGAACTTTGCATCCCACCACCCCAAACACTAAAAGTGAGGAAGCGTCAGAACCCCGATGACCCGGTGTGAGATAATAACTTTGGAAGAGGGGGTCAAGAAGAAACACATCAGAGGAGCCCTGAAAGTTTGTGGTTATCCGTCCTGGGTCTTGAAAAAAGTGACAGATAGCAACAAAAAGAAAAAGACTGGCAAAAAGACCTACAGAAGCCAAGTAGTCATCCCATATGTGGAGGGAGTCTCAGAGAGAGTACATTGAACACTGAAGAAGTATGGGGTAACATCATCATCGTCGTCGTTTAGAGGCGGTGTTTCCAGGCTCTGCTGGGTTCGCTTTTCTTCCAATTGTGGGTCGATACCCATCAGACTCAAGTCTGCAGACACGGAGTTCGGCCAGGTCTTCCTTGGCCTGCTGGTGGGAGCTGTCCCTTCCACCACTAACTTTGTACAGCCCTTCACCCAGTCCGCGTCGTCCTTTTGCTCTACATGACCATACCACCTCAGCCTGCTTCTTCTGATCACATCCCCAATCGCCTCCACTCCTACTCTTCTAAGCTCTGCACTCCGTCTACCTCCAAGCCCTCTTCCATCGCCTCCGCAGGTGGTACCTCTCCCCGACACCTCTTGCACATAAACGTTGCGCTCACTGCCTGCAGGCTGCTCTTCACACCACTGCATCTCCAGTGGACCCATTTCATACACGATGTACACTGAAGCGAGTTAGCTGCTACACCCTTGCTCCAGACTCCACAAATGGCCATGCACCAGATCTGACATCACTCATCTGTCACGTATGCTGACCATCACCTTCGACTTCCCAGCGTTCACCTTCAGTCCTTTCGCCACCAAGCTCGTGCGCCACTCCACCAGCTTCCTTCTCAGTTCTTCCCTGGTAGTTGCCATACCTTTTATTTATCTATGTCTATTAATACGCTAACTTTGGATCATTGTAAGAGTATCTCCTCCGAGGAGCCGAGCTTCACTCACTTCTTTCCGTGTTCATTTCCTTCCTTGTACTATTGGGCTCTGGTCCACCAATCGGCGATGTATTTCAGAAAATTTGAAAGGGATTTTTTGATACGCACGGGTTTGCTGGAGGACCTGTCTCCTATAAATGCGTGATGATCTACTCACCCGAAGGCACCACTGTACGTGTCACTCATTATTGACTGATATTGTCTGCTTTTCTAGACAGCCCTCCTACCAGTGATAACTGAGCGATCAATGTTCCAGATGGCGCTACCATAAACGAGTGATTTGTTGCTCCACGGGCATGTGTAAGCTAGTTTTTATCATTCACAGGTGAAAGACGTTGAACGGATCCTCGCTGGTGGAGCATCTAAATTTACTTCGGATGATTCAACCAAAGCCAAGGATGACAACATGGGACCAAATGCATCACAAGCGTGTCTCATCCAATAGTCACATGTAGGCGACCTGACATGCGTATTGACTCTTACTGGATGAACACGGAGAACTCACAACTGCTGGTATAGGATTATTCCGATACGTTACGATTGTTGACATACTTAAATATATCCGTTATAGGGATGAAGCTGATGATAAATAATCATGGAGGAATGCTGAAGACGTTAAATATGGAAAACCCTGTAACACGAACGTTGTTGAATTGTGTATTGTTAAAACGTAACATATGGTGGTTGTGTATTGTAATCATAAAGTAAAGTCATAGTCTTACAAAGTTATATAAAAGCATTGTGTACACTATATTGACACAATGCTTGTCTGAAATAAAAACATTATTATTATAGATATAACGTAGTGTTCTACAGTATAGAGAAGCAAATGTTTTATTGTTCTGTGATATAATATTGTAGGTAATGTATTAATCGGATATCGACAAGAACCACTCAGTTTCTGATCTACCCGCTGCATTGTTGTTTGCTCTTAATATGTTGCAAACTCGTTATTGGTTGATGTGTTGAACGTGTCCAGTGAGACTGTGAATGAGCAGTAATTGTGCACAAAGTGAAATTATTTAATGGGACGTTTTTGAAGCATCCATTTTTCTTCCACAAATGCGTAAGACCAGCACTGATGTGAATGTATGTATAATGGCTGACAAAACATAAATTTATGGTGTCCACAATAACGAAACAGTGATTACATATTTGTTTTTCCATATTATAAAATATTATATATTTCGTTAGTATGAGGAAATGCTCTAGTGGAAGTGAGGAGGATAAGAGAATAGATAAGAAAAATTTGAGCAAAATGACAAAAAGCATTGCAGTGATAATGCCCTTGGTTACATAAGTACTATCAGTACTGAGCCCTTTACAAAACGGCTTGCCATAAAGAGGGTCACTTTAAACATAGGTGCAGACATAAAAAGGATTAGGTTTTGTTGTCGTAAATATAAGATACATGTTTCTGGCTAAACTATATACGTATGTTCCTGCACCTATAGAAAACTGTTACATGTATATCATACTTATTTAAAATGCCTGTATTACTGAAGTTGCTGGTCAACCCCCATTCACACCCTCATGCACGCATTCACACTCTCATGCAAGCATTCACACACTCACACAGTAGTACTGCATTAATTGCCATTCATTATTTGTTATATAGAGCAACATAGACAATCATTCTGAATCTCTGTTGGTGGTTAAATATCAAGGGGGGCGTAATTTGTTTTCTCTTCCAATATTTATCGGTTGTACAGAAATGTTGGAAGTCTCTGTGATACATTGCGAGACTGTTGGTTAGTTTTCTTGCAACTTGGAACCACGTAGTGACCAGTGACTGTGATATATATCACTTGTCTGTGCCTCATCTGAATATGTAATTAAGTTGCATGTCTTGTAAGTTGTATTAAACTGTGTTCACACCAAGTTAACCTGCTTAGGTAAATGGTTTACCAAACCGGTTTTTTACGTCATTGTTCACGAATGAGATGTTAAACGATTTAACTTTAGAGCAGCTAGAGCATGATAAGTTTTGAAGGTTTAAGGCACCAGGTGGCACTTTGGTTGGACATTGGATGTGTCGTGATCCCAGAGAAGTTATTGAATGACCGACCCACAATGTTTATGGCATGAGCATTTATACATTTAATAAATATTACATTTAAAATGAATTACTAGATCTAAAGTAACAGCAAAACTTCCACTTCCAAATAAATACATAGCAGATTTGCGTGATGGCGTCTTCTTTAACTATCGATTTTTGTATTTATATAATCGTAAGGCTTTACCATACCCACTAGTAACTTTAAACCAGTTCATGATGTACAGTTTTTTGCAACGCCACAGCAGTTGTTTCAAACAACGTAATTGTCGTACATATAAATCGCTTAGTTGAATAAACTGGTTTAACTCTGCATAAGTGAAGCAAAAGATAGTCGCTTACATATATCCTGTCTCAACTGGTTTAGTTGAGCGGCTTACCTATCCGATTTTAGATGTATTCATGCCGAACGTATAAGCGCTTTGACCTTAAGTGATTTAAAGATAAGCAGCTGAACACAGCTATAGACATGAGGTAGGTTTATAAGAAATAATAATTGATTTGGTTGTCTTTTAATGTTTGACTACAGATCTTTGGATGAGTGCAAGCCCGAAAGGAAAACATTACACACTTAGCAATAGTTTTTGAAATGAATTGCTTGGTTAGTTACGTTCGTGATCGTGTATGTCTAATTCAACAGAAGTGAATACGTCTGACGGTCTGTAGTATCACAATTCTACTAGGAGAATTATCAGCCACTGTAAGTGTTACCACTATGATGAAATGTCAGAAAATGAAACAAACCAGTATTCCTCTTTGTAATGGTTTAATGCTGCATTGTGTCACAATATCGCGTCTGTGATTTATGGCGTCCTTGCAATAAATATGATTACAAAAAAATGTCGTTGTTAGAAACATTAGTTGATAATATAATGTACATCAGCTGACAACGTTGCTGGCCAAATAGTACAATCGTAAAAAGCCGGTGTCTCTGCCACAGCCAGAATCGTAATCACTGTCTCTTTACCCCCCGGACGACTATGCGAGAACGAATTATGCGCAGATACACCTTCAACTTCACGTCGTACATAAGTTGTTATTATCGCTAGATTAGCTCGATATCTTAGATGTTATGCAGATGTGTATGTGTCGTAGACGGACGTGATAGCATCAGGGTTCATACAGAATGAACAAAGTCAAATTCAAGAACATTTTCGGGGGGAAAAGTAGGACTTTTCATTAACATTTTTAGAAGCGCTATAAAGAAAAAATGTCATTATTTAATGTCATGTATTTAAACATTTCCACTAGAAATTTGTAATTGTGTGTAGGTGTTTTTTTGACAAGTTTTGATTAGAAGATTCTCACAGAAGACTATTAAACTCTAATTAAATTGCTCTTTACAATCATAACAATGGCAATGACGCTTAGTGCGTCATGTTTTCACTAAGATTCTCATTAGGCTAACTGTGCACATAATTTCTCAGTGAGTCTGAGATATTGCCTGTGGAAGTCAGTCTTAGCAAGTCCAAGATGTGATATTTATTTTTCAAAATGTCTTTTGCTCTGCCTTACCCTAGCCTAGGCTAGGGCTAGGCCTGGCCTTTAAAGTTTAATGATATGCTTTATTATTTTGGCAATCTTTTACTTAACTTGCTTAAATTATTAGCAGTATCTGCCTAAAGTTCCTCTTTCGGGGAGTAAAATATTATTTATATATTGTCAATCTAATACATTTTTTCTGGAGCTTCCTTCCTTCATTCGATTTCTTACATTTTATATATATTTCACTTAGACTTGCAATGCCTGCGCGTGTGTGATGACAATTGACAGGCGATGTCCACATTTTTACGTCGTTCCGTGCATCGCACTAACTTCTGAATGTCACAGCGATCGTTCACAACCATCCCGTAACCCCTCATCTCTGAATCTACTGCCATCCATAACTCAAGGCATGGCAATTGTCAATCATAAACTGAAGAACACATGACGGAAACAAGATTTAAAATAAACAATATGGACGTTGGCGAGTGACCGCACACATGGAGAAAGAGCGCATCTGATTGGTTCACGCATTCACATGGCGACATCTAGCGATTATGCATACTGCTATTTCATGTGGCGCCATCTACTGAATTGTGTTACCGCTCATTTTCATCTTCCGCCATGTTGTTTTTGCAAAATTGTCAGAACCATCGATTTTTACGACAAAAATTACTGACGGATTCCACAAAATATTATTACAATTATTTCGTCGACAACTCGTCACTAACGTGCTTGAATGTTCATGAAAATCTGATTCAAGAACATTCAAGAACATCCAGTGAAATTCAAGAACATTCGAGGGTACTCGAACGAAAAAATCAAATCCAAGAACATTCAAGACTTTCGGGGACCTGTGCGAACCCTGGGTAGCATGTGCGTACCAGTGCTTTGGAACGACGATGTTGACCAGAAGATTTCTCAATATAAAAAAATATTTCTAAATACAAAATAGTAAGTATTATTGTCATGTGAAATACTGCACCACATACTTCTTTATAATGTTATATACCACATAATATATTACAGTAAATATAACAATATAGTAATATCGTTAAATACCACATAATATACGTTATATCAAACAAATGATACAAAAAAGATAAACCGAGACACTAAAACCATCAGACTGTTGGTGTCAGTAATGTCTTGGCAGACATCTCCTCTTGTTAAATAGGTTGAAAACACCTCAGCAACGGGTTGAAATCATGAATAATATTCCTTGATGAATACATGTATAGTAGGACCCTGTGTATATTTCAAGCATGAACAGCAATTTGAACGGATCCAATCCTAGATTGAGCAGCGTTAGTTTATGGCCTGCTTTCCGACATATTTGCTTTAAATAACAACCACACATTGACGTGTAGTTGCATTGTTTACACCGGGTATCACACGTATTGCAAGACTTGGTTTGTTTTTCAGTTTTATGTTGGTTAATAGTATGCAGATTCCCAACAGGAACAACTGGAATACGAAATGAGAGGCTACGCGTCCATGGCAATCCCTCTACCCTGCTCCTACGCAGGGGCGGATCCACAGAGGGTAGTCTGGAGTGCACAAAAACCTCCACTGGCGGTAGGCCAAACGGTGCAGAACAATTTCGCTACCGCGTCGCCGTAACTCCAGACAGCTTCTCCGCTGTCTCGGCTCATCTGGTGACATCGGGAGGTGCTGTTGGAAATTGTCGCCGCCGCGTCAGCGTAACTTCAGCTTATTGTAGCCATTTGCGTTGAGGAGTGAACACATTGTAGCCAACAGTGTAACGCCTTCCGTCAAAGTGCAGTGGTGTCGTGCTGACATATGTCGCTGGGTGTATAATCAGGTTCACCGAATGTTGTCAACGAACTTCCCAGCGTTCGTCTACGAGTATAGTAGGTCTGCAACAAAGAAAACAAAGTACTACCGTTGGCAGAATGAAGGACATTGGGCTATTACCGTCACAAAGAAGAGGTTGAGAAGTGCTGCTCTGTGAACCTGAACTATGAAACACGGCATTCGTTCAACTCCTTAAAGAGGTACAAGACTGAATGTCGTATACGAGATACAGGAAGCAATGGAAGACCGATATATTTGAGCAAATTAAGACTTTTAAACAGACAACAACCCGGAGAAGAAGACGGGGTGAGAATAAAAGGGGTCGTAGGCGCCACGACGACGGTGGTTTAATAAGATTGCCCCCCAGATAATTAACTCTAGATGGCAGGTGGACAAGGAAGCCCTTTGGCATATCGAAAGTCCAACCCTTTTATTTACATATATCCCGCCCTTCTGAGGTATGTGTCGATTTTATTGTTAAACATTTTCAATCTACTAGCACCCACACAATCTGCAGATAACCTGTTCCATTCATTTATAGTCCTTTGTGAAAATTAGAACTTTCTTGTATATAATCTACCCTGATCTTTTGCTAATGTAACTTCATGTCTTCTAGTCCTTCTATCTTTCTTGACTGAAAAAAAAATATTTCTATCAATATTTTCATAATCATTAAATATTTAAAACTCTTCTATCTGATCTCCTCTCAACCTCCTGGTCTCTAGTGTTGTTAAACGTTCTCCTCTGTACTCTTTCTAGCATATCTATTTCCTTCTTGCGGTATGGCCTCCACGCTTGTATACAATATTCTAACTGAGGCCTCACTATGGTTTTGTACTGCGGTATTATTAGTTCTTTTTCGTTATACGCTATATGTCGCCTAATTAATCCAAGGATTTTATTTCCCTTTGAAGCTGCAATTCTGCACTGCTCTGAAACTTTCATATCAACACTAATGGATAACCCCAGTCCTTTTCTTTTATAGTAGTACTTAGTACAGTACGCCCCACTGCATATTCTACATCTTCGTTCCCATGTCCTGTGTGGAGGCATTTACATTTCCCAAAATTGAACAACATTTGTCACTTTTCAGGTTGACAGAAGGCTTCGGTTAACATGAATACAGACAAACATATCAATGGTAGGGTAAACGTTAGGTACTGTCGATTCCAGTGTCACTAAAGCGGCGAACACAAGTATCTCCAACAGTATGTACCACTATTAACTTGTCGCAACTGATTCCACACCAAGCCCACTGTCTAGATTAGTTTATGATAATCGTGATTTCACCTTTACTTTCATTAGCACACGTGATACAGTGGAACCTCGCTGTGAGGAACATGTTGGCATTTGGTCAAATCATTCCATATGTCCGATGTCTCCATATCAATACACCCAAACCTCAATATATCCACAAGTACATGACACATCCATGAGTACACAGAACACGCACGCAACAAATACGAGTGTATAACACATCCACGATTACATAACACTTACACGGGTACATAACACATACACGGGTACATAACACATACACGAGTACATAACACATACACGGGTACATAACACATAAACGGGTACATAACACATACACGGGTACATAACACATACACGGGTACATAACACATACATGGGTACACAACACATACAATAGTACACAGCACACACACGAACACAAAACACGTACACGAGTACATAACACACCCACGAGTGCATAACATATACACGAGTACATAACACATACTTGGGTACATAACACATACACGGGTACATGACACATACTCGGGTACATAACACATACACGGATACATAACACATACACGGGTACGTAGCACATACACGAGTACATAACACATACACGGGTACATAACACACCCAGGAGTACACAACACATACCATAGTACACAGCACACACACGAACACAAAACACGTACACGAGTACATAACACATCCACGAGTACATAATACATACACGAGTACATAATACATACACGAGTACATAACACATCCACGAGTACATAACACATCCACGAGTACATAATACATACACGAATGCATAACATATCCACGAGTACACAAGACAGTGCAAGCAGGGACAAACGGGTTTTCAAAATAGTTCATTTAAAAGTTATTCTGTACATTAGGAGGTTGTATAGCGAGAGTCCATCGTATATTGACCGATATACTGAGCAGTAAACCAGCCAACGTTGGTACACCATGTACACTGACCGTTGACATCGTCGTCGTCGTCGTCGTCGTCCTGCCCTGTCAGTTGTAGGTAGACATGGGGGTAGCACTCCGAGATGGCTTCAAGGAGAGCGTCGTACACCTCGGGTGGCTTCATCTCCATCAGGTCGAGCAGAGCCTCCGTCCGCGTCCGACTGAAACATTTTGTGTGTGAGAAAGGGTGGGTAAGGGGGAATGGATTGCTTGAGTGTGAGTGAGTGTATTTGTTTATTTGTGAAAGGGAGAAAGAAAGGGAGACGAGAAACACAGGGGATGTATTAGAAAGGATCTAATTATAATTATCTAATTGTGTCTGCCATGCCAGCCAGGCAAGCTGGCAGACAGGTACATACGTTGCACGGTGCCATACGTATCATGTCACGCTTCGTTCTACATAATATGATATAATTATAGGATTACCTTCCTTGCTGCCTGACGATTTTACGCACTTCTTCCTTGTTGAAATAGTTGCCTTTCCTCATGTAAGGCAGAACCTATAAAGACACCATAGAAGCTGGGTTGACATCGCATCTAAAATATCGTTCAGGATCATACCCGATGATAATAAATTATGTATAACTTGAAAAGTAAACTTGGCTTACACAAACTTAAAAGAAATATTTGTATAATTATAATGAATTAGGCATGTAGAACCTTCGACAATAAATGGAATCATTTCATCATATTGTTTTGACTTCTTCCACAGCATTTGAAATACGTAGCAGAGACATTAAGCAGCACTAATGCAGTAACAAAAGAGCTTTTAGGAAGAACGACGGAAGAAGTGAACTAAGGAGGTGCAGTTGAGAAATCCACACGGAAAGAATAGGACAGAAACTGCTGGAAAAGCATCTACTCTATCTCTGCAGGAACATTACTGTAAGTTTGCAGTTCGCTTTGACCGTAGACGGTAAATTAGGTTGAAAAATGGCAATGGCAAACAAAAGACGACACAAGGAATACGGTAGGTTGGAAACATCTGAGCATGCTCAAGTGATGTATTGTGTACTGACCGTGGCGGCGTCAATCTCCTCCATGAGAAAAGTCCTCGCCTGTTGCACGACTGACCATTCTTCCTCCAGGTTCTTCGCATCTACAAAGGAACGTAAGCACATGCTAAAGACACTGAGATACACGGGAAGAACAATTGCAAATACAACATATATGTTTTACTGGACGGAATAGTCGATGGCGCACGAGACACAGGCACTCCAAGTTCTACATGGATAGACAACTATATGACGGATCGGGAACATGTAATGCGAAGTGGATGTATAAGAACGACTCGATTTAGTACGTACCTTCCACGATCTCGTCCATGGGGCCGGTGAGGGAGAGGAAGAGGTGCGGATAGTGTGTCTCCAGAGTATCCTTGAAGGCGCGGTAGTCCTCCGTCCTCTTCTTCTCCAACATGTCCAGCAACTGACCGGGGAAGAACACACTACGTCATCAATCGATAACAGTAATAGGTCATCCACAAAGTAAAACTTAGAAGGCGGAGACAGCTTGTTTTTTTAGTACTAGCCTATCTAAAATGGACACCACCATGACACCAGAAATGTGGCGGGCCGGGAAGAACTGGAATTAATGGAACTGGTTTACCCAAGATCATTCTGGCTGGAGGAAATGCCTTAGACTCCACGAACTACGGCCTCGAGTTATTCGACCAAGTTCAGTCAGTTGAGTGGTTAACCAATGTCGCAAACAATATGGCAGACTTCATTCGTATTCAAACAATGTATTTTAATATACTCAATACATTATCTGCCTTGTAGATGTTTTCGTCTGGGTTTGGTATCAGGTACTGGTGATGTTTGCGTGGTGCGCAGACGAAAGCTTCAATGCGGTAGTTAACGTGTTGGTCTGTTGGATATGTTAAAAAGTAATTGTTTCAATAAACAGTCTTCGGGTCATCCAACCAGGCAACATGTCAGTCATGTCCAGTCAATATACTTACTCGACACCATTTCAATCATCGTTACTAACGACTCGGTACAAAAAGTTGAAGCGAACAGATGATCCTCTAGCAGCTACACCTGGTGTTCTATTGGTGTCGCGCTTACTAATTTCGGCCTGCTGTATGTCGACCGATCAATCATCCCACCCGGGCGTGAAACATACACCGAATTGGCAGGCGGAGGTGACCAACCGTGGATTTTGCAGCAATTCGACGCGACAGCGTTTTCAACACGAAGTTACGTCTGGGTTCGATAATTGTAAGCGGCGAATAGTGTGTGTTGGTGTCGGTGTCGTATTGTATGGTGGACGAAGACGTGAAATATCAGCAGAGTTGGATTCTCGTTAAGCCAATGGCCTAGTTGGCATCTTAATTGCCTTCTTTAATTTCTGATTTAGACGGCAATATACAGTAGCGTTATAGAGCCAGTTCGTTGACACCTGTGTGGAAATGAGTGATCGGCTGATCGTATCAGGAAACCCATTACATTTCCTTGTGACAACATTATAAATAACTATACAATCATAAATTGTATGAGTCCTGCAGCACACGAGATCCTTCCGCGTGAGTGGATGATGATTGTGTGAGTGGATGATGATAGTGTGAGTGGATGATGATAATATGAATGGATGATGATAGTGCGTGTGGATGATGATCGTGTGAGTGGATGATGATCGTGTGAGTGGCCGATGATAGTGTGAGTGGATGATGATAGTGTGAGTGGATGATGATCGTGTGAGTGGATGATGATCGTGTGAGTGGCCGATGATAGTGTGAGTGGAAGATGATAGTGTGAGTGGATGATGATAGTTTGAGTGGATGATGATAGTGCGAGTGGATGATGATAGTGCGTGTGGATGATGATAATGCGTGTGGATGATGATCGTGTGAGTGGACGATGATAGTGTGAATGGATGATTATAGTGTGAGTGGATGATGATAGTGCGTGTGGATGATGATAGTGCGTGTGGATGATGATATTATGAGTGGATGATGATAATGTGAATGGAAGTTGATTGTGCGTGTGGATGATGATAGTGTGAGTGGATGATGATAGTGTGAGTGGATGATGATAGTGTAACTGGATGATGATAGTGTGAATGGATGATGATAGTGTGAGTGGATGATGATAATATGAATGGATGATGATAGTGCGTGTGGATGATGATCGTGTGAGTGGATGATGATCGTGTGAGTGGCCGATGATAGTGTGAGTGGATGATGATAGTGTGAGTGGATGATGATCGTGTGAGTGGATGATGATCGTGTGAGTGGCCGATGATAGTGTGAGTGGAAGATGATAGTGTGAGTGGATGATGATAGTGTGAGTGGATGATGATAGTGCGAGTGGATGATGATAGTGCGTGTGGATGATGATAATGCGTGTGGATGATGATCGTGTGAGTGGACGATGATAGTGTGAATGGATGATTATAGTGTGAGTGGATGATGATAGTGCGTGTGGATGATGATAGTGCGTGTGGATGATGATATTATGAGTGGATGATGATAATGTGAATGGAAGTTGATTGTGCGTGTGGATGATGATAGTGTGAGTGGATGATGATAGTGTGAGTGGATGATGATAGTGTAAGTGGATGATGATAGTGTGAATGGATGATGATAGTGTAAGTGGATGATGATAGTGTGAATGGATGATGATAGTGTGAGTGAATGATGATAATGTAAATGGGTGGTGGGTGATAAGGTGTGTAAATGATAAAATGAGTGAAACCAGTGAATGAGCGAGGTAGTGAGTTGACCGGAGGCGCGATGTGTTTGTTGTTGATAAACTATCAATTAACCACATTCAGCGAGTCAAACATGGTGATAATCAATCTCCTCTGGTAGCCACCAACATCACGCCAGCCAGCCTTGTAGAGGCTTCCGTCAACAACGGTAGTTAACATAGTTACGTTTATTGATAGGGACATTTAAAGCAAATTGTCATTAACAGGAACCGTCTATTTGTATACAAGCAACCCGTTGGCTTATCAACAGTCTATCATGCATCATCTCTGTGTCCCTTCTATGTCAGATATAGGCCCTAATTATATTGATCAGTGTTAGTCATAAACATTATATTTTCACCGGGCAAGCGGTTACACAAAAGCACTATGTGAAACAGACCAGTTAAAGTAAAGTCGGCCGAGAAAGGTCGTTATAATCTTTTTTTCAGATTCCACGCAAATTTCTTGTGAAATAACCGGTTCCACTCACTACCATACTGGAAGAAAACAAGTACTTTTATAAACAAAACCATTCCAATAGGCCCTCTAGCAAATCATAAAAATATTGGTCCTGCACACGTGACACTGACGAACACATTCTCGGACACACAGAACGACATGCATATGCCATGCACCCAGACTCGGTTGTCTCTCGGATTTTTACATCGGAAGACGGGGAAGGGGGTGTTGTTGGAGACTGCCAGAGAGATTCCGGGAGATTTGCCTGTATTCCGGGAGACCGGGAGATACTACCAACATCCGGGACACATTCGGATTTCACGGAACAGTTGGCAGACGTAACATAGAAAAGCTCCCTGCCACACTTTCATACCAACCCCTCTCCGTGCCCTCCATTTCGTTTACATACCATAAGATAACCATTCGATGTTAACCGACAACAAGACCACATACCTGTATAGTTTGGTGCCGTCTGCGAGCGTCTTTCATGATGAGGTCCTCCTCCTGGCTGGAGAAGACGGACTTCTTGCGCAGGTCCGGTATGATCGTGACGACGTCAAGGGCCCGTATCAAGATCGGCCGACATTTCACTAAACGCTCCTTGTCGCTCGGCTTCATGTCGAAGTAAACCGGTACCGCGGCCCCTGTGTTGTACCGAGCGGTCAACCTGCAATGGGTATTGTCGACATGTTGTTGCTTTCTTAGAAAGGATTTATTTCACTCATATAAATTGGTTAATAATAACGGTTATCGTCGCTGTGGTCTCTGGAATCGGCTGGTGTCTGTGGCTTGGGAGGAATAGTGTTTAAGACAGCGGAATTGTAATCAAGATATTCCGGTTTGTTTAATTCATTTTGTCTCAGTTCGCTAGGCTGAATGAATGAGCACCTGGAAACAGACAGTGGCGGATATTTCTATACGCATAGTAGCCGCAGGAAAACGAGCGGGAAAAACACTAAGGACGCAGAAAAGAGGGAAAGCCACAGCAGATATGGGAAGACTGCGTGAGGGAAATGAAAAGATCGGGCGGGGATGAAAGATGGAGAAGGGGAATGTTGATGGAAAACTTTGGAAGGAAAGAACATTGTGAGTGGTTCGGTGTTAGTGTGCCTGCTCGTCACTTCTGTACAACAGGGAACATGGAGGAGAAACAACTGTTTTCCGCAGGAATTGCAGCATGGTCGAATGCTTACCAGAGAAGTCGAGATGGATTTTGATTGAATAAGTTTTCCCTTTAATGAAGTGTAAAGCGCTTTGAGCAGTTCTAAGCGCTAGATAACGCGCTCCATGCGAAAATACGTTTACATTTTGCCTGCTTACCGTTATTTAGCAAAATGCAATGATGAAAACGTAGGTACCTAACAGTTATGTATCTTTACCCGTCTCCCTTTATTATTTAGAAAAATGCAATGATGAAAACGTAGGTACCTAACACGTATGCATCTTTACTCGTCTCCGCTTCTCCAGCTCTACGTCTCCCTCTTTGTCCATCTCACCCTATCTCACTTTCCTTCGCTCCACTTCCTGTGGGTATTCTGTGTAAAGGTGTAATTCCAGGCCGAAATGTGCGTCCCCTCCCACAAATGGTCCATGCTACGGGCGTACATTGATACCCCCCCCTGTAGAAGTAGACAGCGCTCATCTTGCTACATGTAGGATTCTTTGCCACAGGAGTGTTATCATCCGAACCCACGATGATGCTCCCGATAAAGTACACCACAGTGCCACTCAGACACATACCGATGTCTCAGCTCTCGCCGTGGTCTGTTGCGACTTACTCTTTCTTCCATACGCTGTCATTTGACGGATTGCCCTCCCCGGTAATGTGTTGGCTGCTCTAACCGCAGAGGCTTGCATTGGAGCGATTACATCACAATTTTAAACCGTTGTCCGTTATTTTTGATAGAAATAATGGGTAGTGACCCGCTTGTTTATTCATCCGCGACGGCATACACACCGAGTGCTCTGTACGCACGAGGAGACGCGACCACAACACTGGGCGACTTGTGTTCGGGGATGACTCAAATACAAAACAAAAGGATGACAAATGTAATAATCCGTACGACAAGGGATACTAGATATAGTTACTTGTGTTACAATTACATTTAACTGATTTAAAAAAAACCACGTTCCTCCGATGTGAAATGAAACACGGTACAATATTAAAATTGGTTTTGTTAGTTACGCCGTTATGGACATGTCCACAAGACCTGTCACTGTCAGCTCTGGTTGTGAGCGCGCTGACTTAGAGTACAACCGGAGTGTGGGTCACTGTCAGCTCTGGTTGTGAGCGCGCTGACTTAGAGTAAAACCGGAGTGTGGTCTACCAGTCTCGAAATCGCCTATAGGCAACGCATTCCACGCGACGTCTCGAACGAAAGCGCCGCTAGCCACCAGGCGAGTTTGTGCGTGAGTTATGCATACCAATCACGTGAAACGTTCACAACTGACGTTGTTTCGGGACATCGTATCATATAAACATATCAACCCACCTTTGTTGAAGAACTCAGTCTGAATGAGGTGGTCTGAGGAAATACAGCTATCCCACGCGAAGGAGCGGCGTACACTAACCCCAGTTTACATACAAGTTTCAAAGGCAACGTTGGGTTAGTCTACGTCCGGTGAAAGCCAACTGAACCTTGACGCGGTCACGCGTGTGCTTACTGGATAGTCTTTTCCACAAGTTTAGTCGAAATCGACGTAGTAGCAGTTACATCTTAACCTGCTCTTACGTACTCCTTATTAGAATGAAAAGAATCACCAGTGTTTCGTTATGTAGTTAATACTAGCATTGGAGTACTCACTTCGTTATCCAATAGTTTTAGTACACTCTTAAAACATAAACTAGTGTAAAATGTTCACACAACTTACATAGTATGCGATCTCTCGATGATATATTTGATATGGGGTATAGACGAAATTGTTTTGAAGTCTTCAAATGAATGACGGCCTTTGGGTGGGGCATTTTATGGTTCATGCTGATACATGATGATTCACGCATATCGTTAACATTTCTACGATGTCATTCATTTGGTCTATCACAAACAATACTTCACAAACAATATGTATATTGTTGTGGGCGGTTGTCAGTGTCCGGGAAGCCGACAACGTAGCTAGATGTAAGTGGTGTTCGTAGCCAACGTGCGAATTACATCTATGGCTGTACTGGGAAGACCTATAAGACAGCGTTTCAGCGTTGAATCGTAGGTCATTTAACCACAGTAACAGCAAAGTGTACATTGTCTGCGGTCCCTATATAACCAACAAAAGGGGGCGTTCCGGGGTGTTGCCTCGAGCATGTCAGCTACAACTATTACATTACCGCGTGTGGGTCGTGGCCCTCCACAATATATATATATATATATATATATATATATATATATATATGTATATATGTATACATGTATATGTATATATATATATACATATATACATAGATACATATATACATATATACATATATACATATATACATATATACATATATACATATATACATATATACATAATAATAATAATAATTTACTGCATTTCTCTGCGCCATAAATCTGGCAGTTACTACCATTCAGAGGCGCATTACAATCCTAAAAACATGGCATGTAGTTATTAAGTTAAGTTGGCATCCGGTGTTTACGTGAATGTGTACGTGGAGGGGTTGTACGACCCGCGCCAAATCAAAGGGCCAATCGGACTAGCTTTGGAAAATGACTCGACCATTTCGCTTCGGATTGTACACTTTTATACGCGTATGTAAGGATTGGCGGGGCTCCATATAATATGTTGATATCCTGTTTACGGGATGTGTTACGGGTTATGTCGTGACTATGGCTTCACCTACCTAAATCCAAATAAGTGTAAAATAGAACGCCAGAAGATAAACTGATATATAAGCCAATGTGTTGTCAAATGTACGATGCGGTAGACTGAGCAAACACAGTACCTATTCACTAGCCTGACATTTCCACATTCACAATGACACACACACACTCACGCACGCACGCACGCTCGCTCGCACGCACGCACGCACACACACACACAAACACACACACACACATACGAGAGTACATAACACATACACGAGTACATAACACATTATATGAGTACATAACACATACACGAGTACATAACATACCACGA
Source organism: Escarpia spicata (assembly GCA_963995525.1). Lineage (NCBI taxonomy): Eukaryota > Metazoa > Annelida > Polychaeta > Sabellida > Siboglinidae > Escarpia > Escarpia spicata. The sequence goes on from OZ023205.1 coordinate 89,546,713, forward strand.
ATACATAACACATCCACGAGTACATAACACATCCACGAGTACATAACACATCCACGAGTACAAATAATCCTATGTATACATTTTGTAATGGAAATCGGGAAAACAAGATGAAACAATATTTATGTTGATTTCAAATGTTTAATATAATTGTCAAACATATTATTAACGTCAGAACGCACGTATCTAAGAAAACGTTTGGCATATTTTGAGTCCAATTTGTTTTTTGTATCTGGGTATCTTGCTCTTCTGAAGTATTTGTAAATTTTGTTTTGACATTCACGCTTCTAGCGATAGTCGATAACCTGATCCGTTCATTTACAGTTATGTGTATAAATGAATACTTTCTGTTATGTAATCCACACGGTTCCTTCATTATTGTTACTTTATGTCCTCTAGCTGAGATGACTAAATATGAAGATTCCAACTTTTAGAATGTCTCGAATTAATTCCTGGTCAGGAATAAAAATTTAATAAGATGATTTTGACCACCACTTCACACAACAAGTCAGCATGTTGCAGTGCACAGTGTACTAGTTAGGTTCACTTTCTCGCAAGATATATTTTTTGTTGAGACGATCGATACAAATTCAATTGAGAAGGCGTCTTTAGTATGCCACGTTCGTGTAGTTATGAAAACCAGCTGCAATGTGCGCGGTATAGCCAGTGAATTGGAGGACTGAAGGCAAACCTGGGTTCTCGTCTCATGGTCCCTGTAGTCCATAGTGAGGCCCGTCTCGTCACTGGCCCTCGATTTCTGTTTTGCTTGCAGTCCGTCTCTGGCCCAACAGCGCCGTATCCTATTCATTGGACCTTTAGGTAGTACTAGGTAATGCACATTTAAATAATTAGTAAGGTCGGGGAGGCGATCATTAAAATAAATAATGTCGCTTGCATGGGAACCACCCTATACCAATGTAAACAAAACAAATTAGCTTTGTATGATCAGATCAATCAATTAAATGGCTAACAACAACTTAACGTACATACTCGGTCGTGTGTGTGTAAGCCTACGAGTCGTGTATGTAATATTGTGAAGAAACTATAGTTGCAAATACATTGATAAGTACGCATGTAAATGTTGCCATACGTACACACACACACACACACACACACACACACACACACACACACACACACACACACACACACACACACACACACACACACACACACAAACACAATCGCCTCACACACAAACACACCCACTATTATGAATATAGCAGCAGGATTCATAATTTAGAATGAAGTGATGATGTAAGCTGAGAAACTAATTAGACTGGTTTATTAATGATAATACCTGGTGTGTTTTTAATGTCTTGTCTAATGCATGTTGACGTATTCATATTTGACACTGTTTACACTGTAGGCTGCCGGAGTTGGTCGGTTAGTAGCAAAGATGAGTGGCGCCATCTGTCGGGTGATCTTCTGCTTGGCCATCTATGAATTCGTCGTCGAATTCTCCGCTTCTCAGCACCGTTGCGCAGAGTCACGTGGTATCGTTGACAGCCATTTTAAAGTGACAGTTGAGTGCACGGCTACAAATCTGTCAATAATTCTTGCGGGTTCGTTTCCAGATGATACAAGAAATCTTGTATTGAGTACTCTAAGAATACAAACAATCCCAAATAATGCTTTATGCAACTACGAAACCTACGAAGACGTGGCTTGTCCGCTAATGATATTCACATCTTGCGCAACGGAACTTTTCGTGGCTTATCCAAATTAACGACTTTGAAGCTGAATTGGAATGGATTCAATATGGCTGAAGGTGGAGTCTTCAGTGAGTTGCAGTCGTTGGAAACGTTGCTGATGACCAATCGCCAAGAAACGTCATTGTTGCTTGAACCCATCAACACTCTCATGAGTCTTCGAGTATTGTCGCTGACAGTGATCAAAAATGCAAGAGTCAAAGCAAGATACATTCTGCCGCCCATGTTAGATGTACTCGATTTCTTCGGCGGAGATATCGATACAATTTATATTACGTTGAGGGATCAATTTCGCAGTTTGAACAATTCAAACCTAGCATTCCACAGCCAAGAGGTAAAATCAATCGAACCCGGTGCATTTTCAAACTTCTCCAGTCTATGATCGATCAATCTTTGTTCTAACATTCGGTTAGGCTATAAAGCAGCCATCGCTGTTCTGGTGCAAACACAGAACATGAACATCGACACTGTTTTATTAGATCGTATAATTAGTTGGGGAAAGAATTTATAATAATGTTTAATATGTCTGAATTCTGAGATTCGCCGACTTAGCATGAAGATCAACGCCATTATTGGCATTGAAATAAAACAAACGCCTTGTCTTATTAAACACCAACAATCGGACTTGTCCTACAACCCGATCCTTTATGTTGGACACATAAAGACTAACACTCTAGGATTGCTTATATATATTGGACACATCTTGCCAGATTTATGTTCCTTTAGCATCTAGACGAACACTGGTTATCGCATAAAATACTGCAAATGCAAGACGCTGCATTATATTACGATGCCAACGCATAGTTCCCGAGTTACCCAAGATGCATGACTCACTTATCAACAACCAACAATCTCAACAACCAGACACACAGGCATGTTTCAATACAGGGAGAGCGTCCACGGGGAATTGAACTCGGAGAAGAGAAGTATATATTTGTCCCGCCGTCAATACAGATGTTTCGCATGGAACACTGGCGTTCATATTTCGAGATAACGCTAATGGTCGATGTGTCTCTGGCAGACCTGATGGGTGTATGCAGCGGAAATGTTCATATCATCATCGCCTGCGTTGTCGTCGTCTTCGTCGGGGTGGTGATCGTCATGTTCGGGCTCGTGTGGAACAGATGATATATAAAGTATCGTATGATTACGTACAATTTGTCTTTACGGCTTAAGCGGTGCGCTGGATATAGAATCAAGTACGATGCTACGGTGTTATACTTCGCGTACCCTACCGCACCAACGGAGAGTGCGGTAAGTCGGGCAATTGCTACGTGGATAGCTTGGATGTCACTTATACCCCAAACAGTGAACGGTATAGCATTCAAACTTGAATATAACTAGGAGAGATCTTAAATGTCCTACGTGTAATCTTCTAATACATCATTTATTAAATGTCATCACCAGCTTTGTCATCGTCGTCACTGTCGGGTAGCTGTACACAAGTTGGGCCGTTCGCGCACTGTCCTTGACATTTGCAGTGAACGATACAGGCAAGACACTTCTTTGACAGTTGCAAGACACACAAACACACTTACAAGTTATATTGGCATTTGCAAGAACAACGAATCTCTTGTAGAAGATGTTCGGGTGCTGGTTCTTTGTCTATGATGACGGGCACTACAGACTGGGCGTCACAATGGAAGCCATACTTCTTTCTGTCCAATACCATCTTCAGATTAACCCAAGTAGAAACCTGTAGGTGCACTCTGAGTGAATGGAAGTAGCATGCTCGGCTTGTCGTTTATACTCTTTCAATGGCGATATTTTGTGATGAAATTATGTGCATGTATCGAAGATTGTCGATACTTACATTTGAGTTGCTTTTGGTGTAAAGCGAAACCAAATACCGCTCCCCAGCTGTTGCAATGTCGGCGCTCGATGCCGTGTTACTGCCGAGTATGCAACGGATGTTTTCAGTTCTGCTGAAGATCCTATAATTTTTATGTGTTTGACTTTGCCAATACCGTAGATAGCTGACGTTGTGTCACAGCCAGACTTAGCGTGTGCAAATGGCAAGCACTTACACATCTCCTTTCCGAGAGCATGTTGACCAGCGTTGATGCTGATTAGTCTTTGCTTGGTTTGCATGTGAATGGTGGACTTCTCAGGCCCATGGTAAAGCAGGATTACAAACAGATCATATATGTTCTCGTGGGATTCTGCAACTTCTAGGGTACACTTCGCAGTTGTAGTATCCGCATCTCCTTCCTCGCCAGCGTGACGCACCTGGATATCTTCTTTCAGCAGGTAAGTGGTGAGGATATTAATGAGTTGCTGTTTGTTGTGCTTGTTTAAAAGAAAACTACTTTTGTCTGAAGGCAATGAAGTGTTACGTCCAACCAACACATCGAGGGTGGTCATGTATGGAACTAATTTAGACTTCATTGGCCTTCGCATTGCTGGGGCTACGGCTGCTAGCTCATGTGAGAAAGCACTGCGATCTGGTTGTCCAGAACTGTATTCTCTGGCCAACAATCTCTGGTACAGCCACGTTGACGACATGCGCGCATTATTTTCCAACTTTCAGTTTGACAGTTTTCGTCATAACTGTCAGACCGTTTTCACTTGGTCTGACTTCCTGAGAACGAGGTATCCGTACTTCTGATTTGTGATCTTCTGGTGGATTTTCATTCCAATATCCACAGCTTGGTCTACATTGACTCTCTCATCAGCTATGACCCTAGTAGCAACTTTTTGCAGGTGCTCGTCATTTTCGGTGGAAAATGGGTTGTGATTTCGCAGAAAGGTCAGGAATTTGGCCAGATCAATTTTGTCCTGTTTGATGTGTCCAGCACGAACTTCTCTGTGTTGGTCTGACATGGTACCTGTGAATGTACTAGTCAGACATCGGAGAGCAGCTGTGTATTGTGCAATGTGTGCTGATAGAAACCACTTGGGCCTGGCTGCCTCTTTGTGCATTATGTTAATCAGTCCACTTTGGGTCTTCTCTGTTCTCATGAGACACTATTCAATGGTCATGTCGCTCCATGTTCCTGACCAAAACAATGACGTATTGCGATGGATGGTGAACAGTCCTTGCTTCATCGGTAAGTGTAGACAGAAAGACAGGTTTTGGCAGTCCTGCAGATATAGCCGACAACATTTTGCGTAGTTGTTGTGACCAGCCCACGACAGCGAAAACAAGCAATCTTCATAATATATAACTACGTATACTATTATTATGGGTAATATGTTCAGCAACAGTTGTTAACTTTACTTTATATAATTACTCAAACAGAGATTTCGGATTTAAAATGCTATCTTATTAACTATACATGTTTCATAAATAAAACAACCAAAATATATCGTTACGTCGTGGCTACAAAATTATGGACAAAGTTATATTTGGCTTTCCATACCACACATTTTCAAATCGCTCAAGCATAATAATCAGTAACAGTTATTACATCAATTTATTATAACTTTTCTAACAGTCTGTAAGCAAGTACTTAATATAATAGCTGTTATTTATTCAGAATATAGATCCAATACATAATATTTCTTGAGGGGGTTTACGAAAACTATTTATTGTATTAAGTACTAATTTTGGTCCAATTAATATATATGTGATATTATTGCTCGTGCTTGGATTTTAAAACATTGACTTTCGATACACAATGGTAAGATCTAATCTTGTGGCAAATGTAATATATTGAGTACAGTACTACATTTATTAAGAGCTGAGTCGGACATTCATGTCTGAACTCGTTTTTAATTATTCAACAGACAAAACATCGGCAACAACTTATAGTACTAAAACACGTTACAACGGTTCCATAGTATCCAACTGATTCCATAGGTGGCAGCACATTACAGTCTATAACACTCCTTCCTCTTCAGCCTGAAAGTTACCCCGAAATTTAGCAAAGTGCAAGCGTCCAATCACCTTACATAATTTCGTGCATGGGTGTCCTTAGAGATGCAGAATGTATCGTTTCTTTATACGTCTTCCTGTTCGACGCATAGCCACAGGAGTAGACGGTGGTGTTGCCAAAACCACAGTCTTGCTGGTCTGCCCTCCGGCAGGTTGATCTGCTTCTTTGAGTATTTAGAGGAACCGACACCTATGATGGCCGAGAAGGGCCATCGCGTTTTTGTGTGGCAACATGCAGCGCCATGGGGCGATGACGCGATGCGCGAGGCGATGGGCGATGCGATGAGCGATGCGCGATGCGATGGGCGATACGATGCGGGATGCGATGGACGATACGCGATGCGATGCGCGATGCGATGGACGATGCGCGATACGATGGGCGATGCGATATGCGATGCGATGCGCGATGCGATGCGCGATGTGATGCGCGATGCGATACGCGATGCGATGCGTGATGCGATGCGTGATGCGATGCGCGATGCGATGCGTGATGCGATGCGCGATGCGATGCGCGATGCGATGCGATGGTATACATCATAAAGGTGCCGCAATGAGCATGCGTACGCCGAAAACGAGACTTAGGCAGCAATTTTTTTTTATTTGTATTAAACACATTTCTTTTTGTGTTCAGAATATTCTAAATATTGTCTCGGACATCTACTGAGATTACATTTAGCGAAACAAAAACGGGTGCCAGGCAGGCAGCCTCTCCGCAAAAACTAGACTAGGAACTGAAATAGATTACTTTATAACATGAAATATGTACCTATTCAATATTTTATTTGTTAAATAATTATTGTTTCCATCTGGATATCCTTGATCGCAAATATAATAACACTATTTTGTGTGCCTGCAGACACGTTTTGAAGCCTATTTGTTTATATTTTTAATTAATGACATAATATCTGTTTAGAATGCAAACATGTTATTTATGCCTTATATAAATTTAAATATAAACTTTTCATAATTTATGCTTCTTGATTTATTCCTTGGTCCCCAATACTTCCATGTCTGGAAAAAAACTGATACATATTCCGTGAGACGTTCTTCAATACAAATGCAGTGATGTTTAATGACTTAATCTGGGTTCCGTAGTAGCACATAAAAGCAGCGTTGCGCCGAAATACAAGTACGAATAACGCGGTGTCAATAAATAGCTCCGCTCAAATCAGGCTACCAGCTCTACTGGACCACGTAATAAACAGCCGAAATTGACAGGAAGTTAACTTGCAGTAGGTCTACTAGGAGGTGCACGGTGCGCGCGGTGCGTCTACAATTCGATTCACTTAGGGGTCATCTCAGAACGTCGATGTCCGATATCAGACGAAGTTACTTTCATCTTGCCTCAGCCCCCCCCCCCCCCCACCCACCTCAGACGAATTTTTTAAACATTAATATGATGACACCTGTATAATTAAGAGTGTCGGTCGATGTCCGACGCCAGATGAAACTGCCTCAGACCCCCGTCCCCCAAACAAAAATAATTTCGCTTGATATCGGACATCGATGTTCCGAGATGATCCCTTAGCAAAAATGAAACTACACTCTAGGAACAACGATTCGCTACCTCGTTTGTGCATTTTATATGTAGGTTTTGTAAAATAATTAGAGACAATACTATTTTAGTTTACGATTGAGATATTTTATTATAAACTAAACACACTAAAGTTTAGTAGGGTCAAACTGATTATAGTTATTTATATATATATATATATATATTGTTTTATTTATGTAAGGCATAATGAACATGATATGTACACCTATGAAAATATATCATGTCATTAATGAATAAATATTCAAGAAATGTATACTTCAAAGCCTACGGTTAATGTTCAACTGAAAAATGCCATCAACATCCCCGTTTTTCATGTGTGGAGATACATAAATTATCGTTTATATTTTCGATCAAGGATATTCATACGAAACCAAAAATTAAATGGGGAGTGGTAGAAGAGGTACACATCTCATGCTATGAAGTAATTCATTTGTGGTCTCCGGTTTTGGTGCGAGAACCTAGATTACATTATATAAAGTGATTGCCTGCATGCCCCCATTTATCTTAGTCTAAACTCAATCGCATTAAGCTTCTATCATAATATTTAGAAGTACAATCACATAATCTTTTGTGCACAATAACTAGAGAAGTGTAACCGTATACGCACACTCAAAGTCATCAACCATGGACACATGCGTTGAACATAAAAGGCATCCATTGTAGCCTATGGTCACGAATTTGTTCAAGCCCTGACAACAAAGCCAAACCCAAAACACTGGCGTCGGAACATGGTGGATATTTAGTGGGTTGAGGCTCTCCAAAACCTCGATTTGCACTCCCCCTCTTGAGGCTCGCCAAAACAGCCACATTAAGGCTCTCCAACATCACAATTTGCACACCCATTGAAGCTCGCCAAAATAACTCCATCTTCAGGCTCTTCAAAAACCTCGATTTGCACCCCCCAAATATCTACATTGAGGCTCTCCACAAACATGAATTTGAACTCCTCATGCATCCCTGTCTGTCAGGGGTGAAACTGGCCTCGATTCCAATGCTCGCTGTCTGATTTTTTTAAATTTCTCTCGCTGGTCCTGCACAGCTCTCTCCACCAGATCGTTCGCTCTCGTTTTCCACCTTTCTTCCAATCCTTCAAAATCTCTTTTTCCATAGTCTTCCCATCGCAGTCGTTCTTCTTCGCCTCCTTTTCCTTCCAATATCTGTGCCTCTGCTCTCTTTGCCATCCGTTATTCTCCCATTTTCTCTACAAGTCTTAGTTGACTCATGCTTATGCTTGTTCAGAAACAATTGTGTCGACTATTCATATCAAAGACACAATTAACCACAGGTGCAATTACGACCAGACGATGTAAATAAGTAGCATCATTCTAGTCCACTGCTGCAATTTTGGGAGATGGTGCTGTTCTAATTATAGCTCCTGACCCAGGGATTATCGTCTCCACAGACGCACCGACTTTGACACATCATGTAATCCATTTGCCAGACAAGAGATACAATTAACCGAAAGTGCTACTTAACCCCCACTTTAGTGCATCGGCACTTCCAGGTGTAAATTACAATTTTGATATACTCGTTTGTGCTGAATCATATAGAAAACGACATTGCTCTCTAGTCTAAACACATTCAGTTGTGTTACATCCGTGTAACATAGCTGTTAAGGTGTATCAGAATGGGACGAGGAAAAGCGAATGTGTTTTTGGAGGACAATCGTTCAGATGGGACCACCTTGATGATATGTCGCAAAACATGTTGTTGTTGTTGTCTATGGAAGTTCCCATAGAAACCAAGAGTATACATCTCAACAATAAAATTATTGAATGAATATTGGTTTACATTATTTATTCATTGTAAATACGGAGAAATTACATTATCACATAAGTATGTACGGTATCGGCGGTATGCATGGTAATAGTAATTAGCATCACACGTTTTGCTTTCGTAAACACATTATATCACACGTCAATTATATATATACATATATATATATATATATATATATATACAACAATTACAGTGAAATTACAATTACAGTATAAACGTGATGTATATCAGAAGTATCTTGCTTAGAAAACTGAACGATGAAATACTACGAGTCTCAAGGAATCATTTCAATCGACGGAACACCGTGCTTCTTTGTGCATATTCGTTAAATTTGTTTGCGCACGTTTTATGAGAAATCATAAACACAGAGTATAGTTGGGACTTATCAAAAACGAACGAGCGTAAGACGCACGCGATACGGTCATCCGAGGAAAACCAGACCTGCTGTATTTCTTGCCAGAGATTTATGGTAACGTAGCATTTAAATTAATGTACATTAATGCTATACAATTTGCACACATACGTATAAGTCTTTTTAAGTTTACCGTGCATATTTGACGTACATATTTAATAATTGTATGCATCCCAAAGATCCCTAGCGGAGTGATAGGAACCTTTTTTTGAGTCACAACAGTACCATTAAGCAAACCGATGTATGTACATCATTACAGTATGTAAAATAAAGTGAATATAGTCTATGCCATTAAAACATGCAAAATAGGGGTGAGAGTACATTATGAACAATTAGTATACGGTGAGAAAATTATATTTACAAATGAACAGTAAAGTAGAAAATTAGCTTCACCTTATTAAACATAGGATACTATAATAATTTGTTTGTAAACAACCTCTGTTTAGTTTTAGACAAGGTTATTGTAGTACAAATAGCATCGATTTAAGCAATGTTTTTAAACACAAACATTGGTATTGATAATATAGTTGTTGTCTTCCCTAAGTTTGATTGAAACATTTGTACTGTTATACAATGTATGTTATAACAATTTACTAGCTTGTGTAAAACGCTATATCTACTGTAGACTACAAAGTCGAAGTCGACAAGGAAGACATCAGACACATGAAGAGGATGTGCAGGAAACCCCGTGATTGAGGCTGTAGCGGCGTAACTACTGAGCTAGTCTTCCAGGGACTTGCACCACGCGTCACTGCTGAAACGCAATACGTGTCATAAGTGGCGAACTTTAACTCGTAAACATGACACAGGTAACAATACATAAATTTTCATGCGGTATTTCAAATTCGCGTTGACAATACGATTGTTTAAATATTTTTAAAATAATCATACATTTAACATGAGCTTTCTTAGCAATTGTTTGTGATCGTTTCAGTCTGTTTAATTACAAATTGGTCGTCTAAAGAAAATATGTTGGCCGTTGCTCATGGTAGAATGAGAAACCAATTGTCGTTCCTGTATTTAACGGCAAATCGTTAACCAATAATTATAGGACACGCCATGTGGATCTACTGCTTGTACCGATTTCTAAAACCAACGTATTATATAAAACCATTAGACGTCGAGGTGTTAAGCTATGGAACTATATAACAACAACAGTGGATTGTATATATGCACTGGCAACGTCTAAATGTCAAGAGAGTTTTGTGAGTAAATCATGTTAGTGACTTATATAACTAACATTCATTGTTGCATTCTAATGCGTGCATGCATGACAATCGTATTGCTGTGATTTGTGTTGCTGATTTCTTTTCTTCAATTGCACAATCTGTTTCTTCTTCTTCTTCTTAAATTAGTTTACGTGCACCATGGAATTACATATGTATTACATGCATGGAGAGGGAATATCAGCCACTCGTGGCTTTAAACTCTCATTATAGAAACTATAACAATGTATGTATCAAATGTGCATCAAATATGTCAATGTATTGTGTCATAGTTTCTGTAATAAACCATCATCATCATGTAATTATCAACCTTGACAGACACGACGACGGCAACAAAATACAAAAAACACGTGCATCACTTTTGTTTATTGCGCCGTAGACTTTAAACATTCATCCACATACATATCCATGTTTAGCAACTGCCTCTAGCTATATATTAGGCTTTAGCTTTCCTTTTAGTTGATTCACTGGCACAGATGTGCTTCTTGTTAAACCGACTTCGAATATTGTAGCTATTTATAATAACTGAAACATAAACTTGGACACAAACGAACGGCATTTGCAATAAGCGAAAGTTGAAAAAAGTTGTCGTCTCTTCCCATGTATACAAAATAAGTTTTATAATTTCTACCAAGAATATCCAGACGGAAACAATTTAAAAACTGCATTTGAGCGGTAGAAGAAGTACATATATGTCATGTTATGAAATATGTTTGCCCCAGACTTTCGTCACAACATTTAAAAGTACGAACACAACAAATTCTGTGCGCAAACCAAATAAAATTATATGTAACCGTATACGTACAGTCAGCATCATCAGCCATCATCACATGCTCTGAACACAAAAAGGAATGCGTTTAATAAAATACAAATGGCTGCCTAAGTCTCGTTTTCGACGTATGCATGTCCATTACGGCATCTTTATAATTTAGACCATCGCATCGCATCGCGCATCGCATCGCGTATCGCATTGCGCATCGCGCATCGCATCGCGCATCGCATCGCGTATCGCATCGCGCATCGCATCACGCATCGCATCGCGCATCGCATCACGCATCGCATCGCCCATCGCATCGCGCATCGTCCATTGCATTGCGCATCGCATCGCGTATCGTCCATCGCATCGCCCATCGCATCGCGCATCGCGTGATCGCCCCATGGCGCTGCAGGTTGCCACACAAAAACGCGATGGCCCTTCTCGGCCATCATAGACACCGGTTGACCAACACGCTCATCGTTCACATATGATGGAACCCTGACTGATTCCAACACATCTGGAATTACCGACTTTGTATACTCATATACAGAGCCTATTTCGCAGTCTGCGTTTTAGGAATAGTTCTGCTGAAGATACTCCGGTTACTGTGTGCGGTGTACAGCGATATCGCAGGAAGAAATTAGCAAGCCAATGTTCCTTGGTTAGTTGGTTTCCAGGGTTGTGTTTTTCGTAGACTTTGTTTCACCGTCTGGACACAGCGTTCTGCAGCACGGTTTGAAGCTGGGTGATACGGAGCAACTCGGGTATGTTTGATTCCGTTCATAGCCATGAAAGTCTTGACTTCATGCGCTGCAAACTGAGGCCCGTTATCAGATACGACGTCCCCTGGAAGACCATGAGAGGCAAACAAACCTCTGAGAACATCAATGGTTTTGCTCGCTGCCGTAGACCTCATAGGAACAACTTCCAACCACTTGGGATGGCTGTCAACACCGTCCTTCTCTGCAAAGTCAATGTGGATTCTCTGCCAGATGCGTGTCGGCCATGGCCAAGGATGCAGTGGTGCCACAGCTGGTTGGTTCGTCACTGACTGGCATACAGCATATTTCGGCACCATATTCTCTACAGTTGCATCCATTACTGGCCAACAGATGTAGCTACGCGCAAACGCTTTGGTTTGTCTGACTTATTCCACTGTGCTATGCATGAAGTTCGTCTAACATCGTCTGATGATATGTGGATGGAATCACCACGCGTGACCCCCACAACAGACATCCTTGTTCTGTAGACAACTCTTCACGCTTGGGGAAATACACTCCTAGATCACTATCTACATGATTGAGCCATCCCGTGAGTACATACTCTGGTACTCGCGACTGCAATGGATCTCGACGCGTTTTCTCTGCAATGTCCGAAGCATCGACAGGTAAGTCGTGAACATACGACATTTGAAAGATTCCAATCTCTACTGTGGTACTCTCCAAAGGTGGTGGCAAACGCGATAATGCATCGGCGTTTCCGTGATAATAAGATTTTTGGTATTCAATCTCGTAGGTGTACGCTTGTAACATGGGTGCCCAACGCTGCATCCGTTGAGCTGTTAGTGTTGGCACAGCCGACTTGGGACTGAGGATCGTCACCAACGGTTTGTGATCCGTTATCAACGTGAACGAGCATCCATACAGATACTTGTGGAATTTCTTGATTCCGAAGATGATTGACAAGGCTTCCTTCTCAATATGTGCGTAGTTACGTTTACTTGCCGACAGAGGCCTTGATGCAAACGCTATTGGCTTATCGTCTCTGTTCTCCATGATGTGTGACAACATTGCTCCCACTCCTGCCGGTGAAGCATCTGTAGCCAATCGTAATGGCCAACGACTGTCATAGTGAACCAGTACTTGCTGTGACAACAATAATTTGTTGCACTCTTCCATGGCTTTGTCACATTTTGGAGACCAATTCCACTTACAGTCCTTCATCAGCAGTAGATGTAGTGGACGTACCACTGTAGACATCTGGGGCACAAACTTCGCATAGTAGTTGATCAACCCAAGGTAGGAACACAACTGCTTGACGTCTCTCGGTTGTTTCTGAGCCTCCGTGATTGCCTTCAGCTTCTCTGATGTCGGGTGAATATCCTCCGCATCCACTCAGTGACCCAGGTACACCACGGATTTCTGAGCAAACGAACACTTTGCAAGATTTACCCGGATTTCACACTGTTCCAAGCGGGCGAGCACTTGGTCCAGAACACGGATGTGTGCCTGTTCCGATTTAGCCGTGATCAAGATGTCATCTAGGTAGCACATGACTTGATCCATACCCTACAGGATCTGATTCATGACCGATTGGAATATACTAGGAGCACTGCTTACCCCGTATGGCATACGCAGGTAGCGATATAATCCCCTGTGTGTTTTCACTGTCACGTAGGGTTGCGATTCGGCATCCAGTTCCAATTGCTGGTAGGCTTGTGTCAGATCTATTTTGCTAAACACCTTACCTCCAGCCAGGGATGCAAACAGATCTTCGACATTTGGAAGTAGAAAATGTTCTAATTCCACGTGTTCATTGATTTTGACTTTGAAGTCTCCGCAGATTCTCACCGTTTGGTTTGTCTTTGGCACCGCCACGATCAGTGCAGACCAATCACTCTGATCTACCATCTTGGTGATATTCGCTGCTTCCAGCCTAGTTAGCTCAGCTTCCACTTTATCTCGAAGTGCATATGGTACCGGTCTAGCCTTGTGGAACCTAGGCTGGGCATGATCTTTCATGTACATGTGCGCCTTGTACCCTCTAATGGTACCCATTCCTTCCTGGAATAATTCCGAGTATTTTTCCAACACTTCCTTTACGGAATCTCCCTCACTTCCAGTGACCACTGCAAAGATCTCGTTCCAATGGAGTTTCAAGGCTGTTAACCAGTCTCTTCCCGGTAGTGGAGTTCTGTCTCTCTTGACGACCGACGCGGACAACCGAGCTCTCTGACCCTCATATGCCACATTTAATGTCACGCTTCCAATGTGAGGTATCGGCCCGTGGTTGTACGTTCTCAATTTGACATCACTTGTTTGTACTGCGACATCCGTCCAGTGCTCTTTGTAAAGTGATTAAGGAATTAACGACTTGGCTGAGCCTGTGTCCACTTGCATGTACAGCTTTACCACTCAGTTCTACTGTCACGTAAATGGCCTTGCCTCGCCCTCTACAGGTGCATACTGTGTATACCACGATTTCCGGTTCATCTGAAACTGCGCTGACAAATGTCACTGGACTGGTTTCGTTCCTCTGCCCGTTCCGACATTTCCGTGCCAAATGTCCTACTTTTTGGCAATTTAACTGTTCCTTCCTTGAGATGTCACATTTCTGTTAGCAACAAAAATGGTCGTTGCAATGGAGCTGGTTGTAAATCTGAGTTGACATTTCGCAACCCTACTACCACACAAAATAACAGTGTCTCAGTGCATAAAGTCACTTTTTCGCCGCGTTATGATGGTCATAGGAGGATAATCTCAAGGAAGGGAGGGAGGGAGGGAGGGAGGGAAGGACGGAAGTCAGTAAGTGTTTGTAATTGGAATCATTTTAAAACTTGTACGAATGAATGTTATAAAACTAACTCTGTAAGACACGTTCTGTACGGTGGAGTTATCACAATCAGGCGAGTAGACCGAGTCAGTCAACCGGCGACGTACAGTGTTGTTCCCAGATGTGGTAGAGCAAGAACCCGCCCAGCCAGACTTGGACCTGACTATCCTCGATAATTCTTGTTTGTATGTCTTGTATTATTGGCAAGGTAAGATCCTGATAGAAGACGACCACCCACATTGCGCTAAACATGTTTAGCCCCGCGAGAACTTATTCACATATTGATAAATCAGCTGCAATTAATAACTCACACAGGCCGGGAGATATTGCCACTGCCCCCACTCGGCTAATCTGAACAACAACACTTTCTTGAAAGGCAAATACAACTGACCAGTACGGTCTCACACTTTATTGTTAGTCGCGTGGTAACAATAGTTTACTTGATAGCCGTATTCCATTCACCGCCGTTCTACCGTGGCCCGACTTATAATATAAAGGGCGTGGATCACATTAAATGTTTAG
>OZ023205.1:89565503-89627901 GCA_963995525.1 Escarpia spicata
AGAGAGAGAGGAGAGAGAGAGAGAGAGAGAGAGAGAGAGTACATAACACACCCACGAGTACAAATAATAAACAGGCCATTAGAGAGTTGGCGAGCACGTGGCAGGGCTATGCTTTGACACAACATCAAGCAACACTGGTACCCACACAGGTGCCATCACTGTAATTCAAGAGGCATTTCAAAAATATATCCTTTTTATCGCATGCCGACACCGTATACTGGAGATCATTGCCGCTGCAATTTTCGATCTATTATTTGTGTCGAAAGGTCCAACTGACCCGCTCTTCAGTCGGTTCAAGGAGAACTGTCCATCCATTGATACAAGAAAGCACAACTCTCTGGAGAGTGAGACAACTGCGTCATCTGGGTGTGCCTTCACCACACACAAGAAGCAATGGCTGGAGAGGCATAAAGTTACAGCAAGCGAGTTCCTAACAGAACAACTTTGCAAGAAGCACCCACGACAGGACTACTTCGAGTTCATCCAGCTGGCCATCGTCATGTTGGGTGGTGCACGTGACTCGAGATACCAGTTCAGCCCACCAGGCGCCTGCCACCATGCTCGCTGGATGGCGAAAGGGATCTACTGCTTGAAGATATTCGCCTCTGCCTGTTCACGATCACCATCTACATGAGAGCATGGGTAGATGCAGCATTCATCACCAGACGTGCGCCTATTTAAGACATCTGCCTCCTTCGTGACCTGGAGAACTTCGATGAAGTGGATGATGTGATTGCACATACAGCAGCAATGAAGATGAGGGGCCATCTCTGGTACCTCAGTGAAGACCTAATCTCTCTGGCGCTCTGTCCGTGTCTCTGCAGACGAGAAGACGGCAATTGTTGCCGCCTTTGGAAGACCTGCAAAGAAGAATGACCTGCGGCGGCTGGAGGCGAAGAAGATAGTCTCCTTCAATTAAGTGCACCTTGCCAATTTCGCAACGGAACGTTCGCTCAACTTCTTCACTGCTCTCAACATTGAACGCAGCTTTCTCAACAGCAAGCCTGAGACGTGGCCCAGCCACCAAGACTATCTTAACGCAGTGAAGACTGTCTCTGCTTTGCGTGTTGTAAACGACTGTGCAGAGAGAGCCATCAAACTGGCGACGGATTTCAACCTGGCTCTCACAGACCACAAAGAGCAGTGCCAGCTCATCTGCCAAGTCGTAGAGTATCATCGTGGACTGATACATCAGGCTACAAAGACGATATATGATAGATCATTACTAAGGCAAAACAGCTGTCCTGCTATGCACATTTCAAATGTGGGATTGTGTGTATGTTTACCTTATTACAAATGCTATGCCCAGAAATTTAAAATGTTCATCCTGGAGTGCAATCAATTTGTTTCACTAAAAAGGTATGTATTGAGCTAATTTTTATTAGGGTACTTGTATGGTTCATAGGTCACATTGATAATTTTAGTAAAATAGGTTCAGTAGATTTTGAGATAAGTGGTTCTTAAATGTATCCCTATATTGCGATTTTACGTAAACTTTGGGTGCTTTGAGACGTATTTTCCTCTCAATTGTTTTCTTTGAAATTTTCTCACCCAACCTCACCTTTTTAGCCCATATGCATGGTTGATTTCAAAAAAAAATTTTGGTGGCCACTTTAATACATACATTCATACATACATACATACATGCATACATACATACATACATACATACATACATACACACATACATACATACATACATACACACATACATACATACACACATACATACATACACACATATATACATACATGCATGCATACATACATGCATACATACATACATATATACATAGATGCATAGATACATAGATGCATAGATAGATAGATACATACATACATACATACATGCATGCATACATACATACATACATACATACATACATACATACATACATACATACATACATACATACATACATACATACATACATACATACATACATACATACAAGTATACATACATACATACATACATACATACATACATACATACATACATACATACATACATACATACATACATACATAAATACATACATACATACATACATACATACATACATACATACATACATACATACATACATACATACATACATACATACATACAAGTATACATACATACATACGTACATATGTACGTACGTACATACATACATACATACATACGTATGTACGTACGTACGTACGTACGTACACACACACACACACACACACACACACACACACACACACACACACACACACACACACACACACAAACACACACATGCACAAACACACACTGTTATGAATATGGCGGCAGGATTCATAATTTTGCTGATAAACTGTTTTATTAATGAAAATGCTTTGTGTGTTTTAAATGTTTTGTCTAATGCAGTTTTGGCGTATTCATGTTTGACACTGGAAATGAACATATTAATTGTTTTCACGTGTGTAGTATTGATGAGTTTCCTAGTTGTAGTTTGTGGCAACCTGCATGTAGCTATAACCATTTCCAACTTGAATCGACACACTCACTGTTTACATTGTAGGCTGCGGAGTTGGAGGACTAGTACCAACGATGAGTGGCGCCATCTGTCGGGTGATCTTCTACTTGGCCATCTCTGAATTCGTCGTCGAATTTTCTGCTTCTCTGCACAATTGCACAGAGTCACGTGGTATCGTTGACGGCCATTTTGAAGTGACAGTTGAGTGCACGGCTACAAATCTGTCAATAATTCCCGCGGGTTCGTTTCCAAAAGATACAACAAATCTCGTATTGAGTAATCTAAGAATACAAACAATCCCAGATAATGCCTTTATGCAACTACGTAACCTACGAAGACTTGACTTGTCCAATAATGATATTCACACCTTGCGCAACGGAAGTTTTCGTGGCTTATCCAAACTAAAGACTTTGAAACTGAATGGTAATAGAATCAACATGGCTGACGGTGGAATCTTCAGCGAGTTGCAATCGTTGGAAACGTTACTGATAACCAATCGCCAAAATACGCCGGTGTTGCTTGAACCCATCAACACTCTCACGAGTCTTCGAGTATTGTCGCTGACAAAGATAACAGATGCTAGAGTCAAGACAAGATACATTCTGCCACCCATGTTAGAAGTACTCGATTTCTTCGGCGGAGATATCGATACAATTGATATTACGTTGATAGACCAATTTCGCAGTTTGAACATTTCAAGCCTAGCATTCCGCAGCCAAGCCGTACATTCAATCGAACCCGGTGCATTTTCAAACTTCTCCAGTCTACGATCGATCAATCTTTGTTGTAACAATCGGTTAGGCTATAAAGCAGCCATCGCTGCTCTGGTGCAAACACAGAACACCAACATCGACACTGTTATATTAGATCGAATAATTAGTGGGGAAAGAACTTATAATATGTTTGATATGTCTGAATTCTGCACCCCGTTTGGCCGTGAGATTCGCCGACTTAGCATGAAGTGTAACGGCATTATTGGCATTGAAGCAAACCAAGCGCCCTGTCTTATAAAACTCCAACAATTGGATTTGTCCTACAACCCGATCCTTTACGTTGGTCCCAGAACGACTGACACACAAGGATTGTCTATATATATTGGGCACAGCTGGCCAGATTTGTGTTCCATTAGCATCTCGATGAAAACTGGTTTTCGTTTACAATACTGTCAACATAAGAACGCTGTATTATATTACGATGCTAACTCATATTTCCCGAGTTATCCAAGGTGTATTATTCCCTTATCCATCGATGACTCTCTCACTAACCAGAGACACACACCCGGGCGCGTTTCAATCCGAGAACAGCGTCCACGGGGAGTTGAACTCGGAGAAGTGAAGTATATATTTGTCCCGCCGTCCATACAGATGTTTCGCATGGAACATTGGCGGTCACAGTACACAGTTGGAGCGACACATTCTGTTGTTTTCAATTCTGATAACAACATTCGGTACATCAATTTGTCGTACTCTTCCATTCCCGTTGTCGTTTCAGCTTCGCATCACGGACTTCATCATTTGGAAACCGTCGATATGAGTCATTGCAACATACGCGGACTAAAGCCAAAACATGTGCATTTTCCGAGTTTGAAGAGTTTAAATATTTCGCACAATCAATTAGATATGGAATTACGCCTGTTATGTATTGGATGCCCGAAGTTGGAACACTTCGACATGTCTTATAACCGCTTTAACAAGATTAACGCTTTGACATTCTCGACCTGTCGAAGTCTTAAGCACATCAACCTCGACGGAAATCCCATACAGGACGTGCATCTAGAACTGAGCAATCTCACAAGCCTCGAAACTCTCACTCTTCGCTCCAGCAAACTGCACGATTTAAGGAGTTCATTTACTGCCGAATTGGACAACTTATTTAGAGTGAAAAAATTCACTCTTGACATACGAAACAATAGTTTTGTTTGCGCTTGCCATACGCTTGCTTTCGTTCGCTGGATCCAGACGACGGATGTTGACGTGATAGCGAGCGATGAACTGATCTGCTTGCTGTATTTCAAGAGAACGCGAATGGTCGATGTGTCTCTGGCAGACCTGATGGATGAATGCAGCGGAAATGTTCATATTCTCATCGCCTGCGTTGTCGTCGTCTTCGCCGGTGTGGTGATCGTCATGGTCGGGCTCGTGTGGAACAGATGGTATATAAAGTATCGTATTATTATGTGCAGTTTGTTTCTACGGCTTAAGCGGTGCCCTGAACATAGAATCAAGTACGATGCTACGGTGTTATATTTTGCGTATCCTACTGCACCAACGGAGACTGCGGCAAGTCGGGCAATTGCTACTTGGATAGCGAGATACCTACTCCCACTAGCCGAGGACGAGGAGGGTCTTAGACTGTTTATCACCGACCGCGATGGCACGGTTATGCCGAAAGTTGCACAGTTTATTTCCGTTTTCGAACATTCGCACAAACTAATTGTGTGCGTTACGCCGGAGTTTTTAAACGACGACAACTGCATGAACAGTGTCCATCTTGCATTGGCGTCAAAGAAGCCGCTGTGGCAGTTTATCTTCGTTAATTTCTGCGATGAAAACCAGCAAATTCTATCGAAGCAGTTGCGCCATTTGATGCGAGCGAAGACCGCAGCGACATACCTCGAGTGGACGGAGAACGAGGACGATCGCAGTGACTTCTGGCGACGAATGCGTGGGGCACTTAATCGGGGCAGCACAGAAAATGGATGTAGCGGGTTGTTGGGACTCGGTACACATTCGCCTGATACTGTTTCTTGGTGCGAACTAGAACAAATGAACCTCCAACAAGCATACTGCTGAGCCATAACGCCGTTGTTATTGATAACAACCTGTACATGTATTTATAATGCACAGACATTGTTCGATACGTATTACGAAATGTTTTAAGCGCTGCATAGTCTAGGTACGCGATTAATGTTACTGCGTGACGGAACGAAGGCGTCAGGTGATCTTGCCGGGTTCTTAAGTAGGGAAGTCAGTAAGTGGTTGTAATTGGAATAATTTTAAAACTTGTACAAATGAATGTTATAAAACTAACTCTGTAAAACACGTTCTATACGGTGAAATTATAACAACCAGGCGAGTAGACCGAGTCAGTCAACCGGCGACGTACAGTGTTGTAGAGTTCCCACTTGTAGTAGGGCAAAAACCCGCCAGCCAGACTTGGACCTGACTATCCTCGATTATGCACAATACAAAAAATAGATCAGCGAGCGAAAAATGAACAACTCGGAACACGTCCAAAACATGAAATTCTACGGTCACAAGCACCCTCATGGCTCGTCCTGTCCCGACGATTTTGATATTCATTATTTGAAAGTATGCACGTTTTGTTATTCTAGCGACATTTATATTTCCAGATAACCGTTCATTGAACACCTATAAACGGACTTACAATCGTGCCGTTTTCGGTGTTCTGTACGGTTCAGAACGATGTTGGCGGTGGGTACTCAGTACAATAATATTCCGATTGCGACGCTGTTTTCCTCATTTGCATAGGTTTAGACATGCGCATTTCACCATTTCTTGATTTCATGTTATAATCTCCACCCACTTTACTGCAACGAAACTGACGTGCTTTGATCACAGCAGAAGCGATATATATATATATATATATCTACGTCGGCGTGACGTCACAATAACGTACGCCAACCAACGGGTCAATATTTGTTGCGTTGGTTGGTTGATATACGTGATTGTGACGTCACACCTACATCGCGTATGTCATTTTAGCAGCCGTTTGAAAGTGGGTGGAGCTTATACCCAAAGCATTTAAATAACCAAGCATAGTCACTCGCGCAGCACCCTCTGTTTTCAGGTGTGAATGTAATGCCATTGTATACGCTACCAGTTCAAATTCAAAATGGCGTATCGCT
The DNA here is from genome assembly GCA_963995525.1 of Escarpia spicata. NCBI lineage: Eukaryota > Metazoa > Annelida > Polychaeta > Sabellida > Siboglinidae > Escarpia > Escarpia spicata. The sequence continues at coordinate 89,571,864 of OZ023205.1, forward strand.
GAGTTACCCTGCTTGGTAATTTAAATGCTTAGTTATACCATGAAATCAGATAGTGGTGCCTCAATCGGTAGATTGGTGAACTGCGTCGACGAAACAACATCGTTTGCAGTGACTAAGACACCGGAACCGGCACCGTTGTATGTCCGTTTACAGTTTATTTTAGGAATGACTATCAGGAGCAATCGTTCAAAAAAGCATTTTTGGGACGTATTTTCAGTTGTTAATTTTTCGCTCGCTTGTCTAATTTTTACACTACATAATACGGCGTCATTGTTTGTTCTTTATGCGGTAGCCTGGAAACAATTGGATACTTACTAAACCTAATTTCTGTGAATTGTCGTCTGTGCATACATGACAATTACACCTATATGATTTTGGAGTATTCTAAAAATAAAAATTATTAGCGACTGAAGACAAGAGCCGAACTCTGTTTTTGGTACATTTCAATTTCGCTCATGTTCCCCAAAGTGACGTTGATGGCGTTTTGCTCTGTAACATTTCACTCATAGATCCCATCGTTACGAGGACAATTGGATAGGTTGGTTAGGATTAATCAAGGTAAACAATTAAATTGACTCTCGAACTAAGTCATGAAATTACAGCATAAATATTTGTTTTCAGTTTATATGGGCCTACAAAACATTCGAATACAACCTGAAATCCGAATATATTAACACAAGTCCACACCTAGTAAATTGGAAACAATAACGTTCAGGTCGCAGGTTAAGACACTTCAGAAGTTCTGCTCAGTCTCTTCGAACACTTTTATGATGGTGTACCTTTTAATTCAGTAAAACTCATCATCAAATATCAGAAACGTAGTTGCATTTTCCCAATCACTTAAAGTTGCAATCTGGGTTAAGTTATCATAATATAATATTATTAACTGTTTTTTGAAAGTAAAGTAAATGTACAATTTGAGCAATGTTTATTGATTTGGTTATAATTGCGAGATATGTTACGTTGACATTTTATATATCAATAAAGGGTAATAGAAGGCGCCATTTTGGCATATGCTTCTACTAAAACCTATCCATTATCAACTACAATGAAGTATTAATAATACTGACGAATATTATGCCAGCTGTTAACTAGAATAACACTGTTGAAGACACATAATTTAAATTGCACTGACAGCGCCATTGTGTAGAACGCCTGACGTCACCAGTGCCTACTATGACCAGTTCGTCAGTCGCCAAACTGAGAATATTACTCAAATTCACAAAATTTGTTTTGCGCACTAACTACTAAAGATATTAAGTCCGCATGGTGGAATGTGTGGAGGTATAACCGTTGTTACAAGTGAAAATCTATATGGCAGGGAATACAAGAAACCCACATCACACATGAGCTGGCATATTTATATATTAATATCGCGTATTTAAATGCTGTTAGCCATATTCAATATTAATTAGAAAGGCCATCTATCAAATCATTATATACACATACGCACGCACGCGCGCGAGCGCGCGCGCACACACACACACCCACATATATATATATATGTGAAAAAGGAAAAAACGGTGATATGTGCCTATAATATCTGCGGATATAAAGATGAAAGTGCATCTAAGACCAATATGTGGCAGCGAGCACAAGGAAAAGCAAGTCAGCGCAGACCAGCCAATGCATTTTTTGACTCATTTAAGGAAAATGTGGGTCTGAGAACAGGTGAACTAAGAACGGCCGTGATGGGCAAAGACATCTGGAGACGAACGGTGGTAGCCAACTGAATTCGACCCCGGTAGTCGACATGAGAGAGTAGGTGAGTGCGTAAGTGAGTGAGTGGGTGAGCGAGTGAATGAGTGAGTGAAAGAGGCATATATATATATATATATATATATATATATATATATATATATATATATATATATATATATATATATATATATATATATATGTATAGATATATATATATATGAGCACTGTTTGTACATTGTCCTCCTCTGAAATTAAATGATCAGCGCGAACGAGTTTAAGATAAAAACTAACAAAGAATATGTTATGCTGATAGCCGCTTAGTTTGGTTTGCTGCTTCGTGAACAGGTGTGGAAGCTGGTGTGGATTTGATATCCTATTCTTCGCGGCTTTTCCTGGTACACCTCACTGAGCGACGCCACTTTGGTTTATTGTGTTAATTAATTGGTGTCACCGTCTCACTAAAGTTGTGATCGAAGTGATATTCCCAGGTAATTCTACAGCCCATATTCGACTGCAGGACATTGCGTGTGTTCAGTTCGATATGTATATATTATTACATATCTTGTTCTGTATCACGTCCTTCGGACTCGGGCTGATACAGGTACATCGGGGCATGATACAGGGCGTGATACAGAACAAGACATGTAATAATATATACATCACATATCTACAACAAAAAGCTTCTTAAAAGTAATTAATTCATTTAATGCGAATAATAACAGTTCAAACAATATGAGATCATATTAAAAATATTGTATGATACATTTTGGGAACAGAAGTTCTTTTAATGAAAAACAACGTCCTTATTTCGATCCATTAACAAACTGTATGGTAACGGCTCCATTAAAAGTATAGTTCTGTATAACAGGAAAGCGAGGGATGAAATTTGTAGGAGAAGTCGAAAGATCCATGAATGGGTAATTGGCAAAGTCCATGAGAACATCATCATTATTAATGTCCATCAGGTCCATTGACTGTGTGCTTGTGGCGACGAAATTTTGTGCAGGTTGTGTAGCTTCAATAGCCAGAGTTGGTTGAGGGTCGGTAGTAGGAGGTGAAGTGATTGTATGGGGAGCAGTACACGCTTGTGTCGGTTCTGAAGATGTTAAGGCTTGGAATTATCTGTAATTAACTGTTGGAAATTGGTTGAGATTTGTTGAACTGGTTAGCGTTGTTGATAGTGTAGAGGACATATCATATTGCTGGTTGAAGGAGTTTGTGCGGTAAGTATTTAGGCTCTGTACATTGTTATGTCCAGATAATTGCTGCACTTTTGTTTCGTGCACCCCTCTTTCCAACAGATTCGAAACTGCTGTTCTGCGTACACTGTGATTGGTATGCCTCGCAGTCAGCCCTGCTCGTTCACACATTGATCTGCAGAATACGCCCAGTCTGTTTTTGCCCATCGGTGCCTGTTTGTACCATAAGCCCGTCTCTTTCCACTTGGAGTGCAGTGCCAACTACACCCTGCTTCCAGGAACCAAAGCCTCCATGGGTCTCCTTCTCCTATATTCCTTGTACACCCTAACGGGACATAGGGGATCATCTGCAAGAAATCGTTATTGTTATTATTATTAATATTATTGTTATTATTATTACTATTACTATCATTATTATTATCATCATTATTAATCTTATTATCATCATTATTATTATTGCTTTGAACGATACAATGTTATCATTTGTTTATCTTGCTATAACATGGAAGCATGCCTTGAATGGGAGACTGAAACATCTTGGGATTATAAGCCCTCCTGTCTTTGGTGTTGGTTCCCGTCCTGGTTTTGGTTGTCCTCTCAGTAAATTCAACGTACTCCCTTCTGTCTGCAGGGGTCATGTTCCTGTTAGACTTCCGGGTTGGTTGCACACGAAGAAAACTGCAGTGTATTTTTTAGAAATGCTTTTTTACCAAATTCACATGCTATGACATAAGTGAATTTGAGTAGGCAGATTTCCCGGTGTGTTTGTAGAAGGTGTTGACTGTAAATTTGTGGATTTCTAGATGATTTAAATAAGCGGAAGGACATTTGGCAGCAATGTGCCTGTGTGACCTGTTTGCGGAGTAATTCTTTTATAAATATTGACGGGTGTCACACATACATGCATTTTACGAGAGCTACAGGTATGCAATTTTTTTAAAAATCTATCAGCATGTCAATGAGATGATGATAGCAGCAGGTGAGAAGTTTAAGACATTTTATAGGTCACGTTTTCTTATAATCAGACAAAACGTTAACATTGTCGCCTATGGGAAAACTAACAGTGCGTTGACCCCTGCAGATTGCTTCAACTCCAGATCTCCCATAACATCTTCACATGTTCATCTCTGCCTCTCAGTCCCAGAAACATTGTCATTATAAACCACATGGAGTTCAGTAGCGAGAGTGGAGTTTCTGAATGAAAGACATACCTAACATATTATTAAATCAGATGCCAACACAAGCAACCGTGTAATGTCCACCCCAAATGAAAGCGCGCGAAATACAGTCGGTCTTACAACCCAAGCACCCCTTTACTAAAACAAAACATAGACTAAGCCGTCTCCCCTATTCTCAAAATGCACTCGTCTCTAGGTCACTTAGCTTTAAACCAAACCAAACAGCGCTTGTACAGTTGAGAATGACTTATTCATGTATTTATATAGAATTAAGTGATAACAATATCACAAATAGTGCGGAACATGGACTAAAAGAGGTATGGATACTAATTAATAAGGTATTTAATGGAGACATGTGTCTTTATGCAGAAAAAAGGTGATGAAATCTATCAATATTTTTGATTTCAGCGTGGAACAGAAATAACGCCGAGGCTGGTTGGCACCGTGCCAATATCGACCAGCGCTCACGCGGTCAAGGCCGCTTGTGTCAAACGCTCATGAATCAAAACATGATCTTCGCACTGATTTACAAGCTGGTTACATAATTCTGAAAAAAATAATAACATGCAAAGAACCATACACACCTGTAGACAGTTCCTTGCTGTCCTTCAGCTGTGATATTTCCTCTGGTGTAAAGGCTTCGGCTTTCTTCGATCTTGTACCCTTTCCGGCGTCTTTGACTTTGTCTTTGAGTTGCTTGCATTTTTTTGACAACACATCCCGACTGTGTCTGTGAGTAAATGCCGCATCATGATTTATGTTTATTTTGCGTTTTTCACGCAGATACCTGCCGACACTGTTATATTTTGACACCAAGGTGTCTGGCTCATAATCCTCTCCATTGCATTTTTTATTGATAGAACAAACATTGCCAGATATTTGTCTAATTCTGGCTCTGGAATGACCTCCGGATTCCTGTTTTCATGTTTGCCTTGAAGCAACCAATCTGTGAACAGCTTCACATCTCCATCCGTTTTTCTCCAAGTGTTTTTATTCTTTTGTGCTTCAACAAAATTATGTGTTTCGCTGTCAGTTACCTCTGTATATCTGTCTAAACTCAAAATACGACCAGCAAGAGACGCAATCACCCTTTCAGCAGCGATTTTGTTGGATGTCACACTGAGAATGATTTGAATCTGCTCTGTATCTGACCTCATGTCAGGAGCATGTTGCCATGACAACATGATATGTCTGTTTCTCATTGGCTTAGACACTGCTGGGGAGCCTGCTTATTGGCTCCCTGAGCAGGGCGATACGGATCAAGACTTTTAATTAGTGTTTCTGTATCGCCCTGTAAATCGGTTTGTATTGCCCCAGAAATCTGGGAAATGACCAATTCTCAAATGACACCTATAAAAAAGCAATATTTTATCAACCCTGAGAAAGCTTGTATCACACAAGTGCACAGTTGCATGTATGGGACAGCTTTTGTTGTAGATGTGTGATAATGTATTATAACATGGCCCACGGATGAGGCTCACATATCAAACATTGAAGCAACCATCACGCAACAACAATTGAGATGGATTGGCCGTGTGCTGCGCATTTTCGAGGCTATATTTGGCGGAGATAGATCGTAGAAATTGGTGGTGTAAAAAAGTGGATAAACAAGTGGAATTACTGATTGATAAGTATTATTTTTGCCTTAATATCATTCATAAAGTTGCAATAAACATATATTGAGTAGCAGTTGTGCTTAAAGTTAGTTAGTTAAAGTATTTCAGAACATCTTAGTATAGTGAGTGATAATAGGGTAACTCACTTAGGCGGCTTAGCCTTCGAAAAGTTGTAAACAAGATTTAACAAACCTGATTATGTGGTAGAATATATAGGAGATAAAGTAATAACCATCAAACTACTTACATAAGATAATATCTGTGTAAGCCAGTACTTGCTATATATTTTGGTTAGGTAGCATTGTTGTTAAAATTAAGCAAGGGCGATTGTTACAGTGTTGCCGTCGGCCGTCGCAGGTGTTGGTTTTCGGGTGTGTTTATGTGTTCCGGATTCGTGTTTTCGTTTTTACACTTGTGAGTTCCGGAAAAGATGGCGACCGTTGTATTTACACAAATTTAATAAACACTTATAATTTATTAATTGTGTTTGATTACCGTAGATTCCGTAACATCTTATTAAATTTGTACTTTGTACATTCGCCGCTTGAAGGTCTGTTACGCTGGCCTGTCATTGTGAGTGGAATTTCACCGCTAGCCTTCGTTTTCCACTCTCAAGCTTATCGACGCCGAACGTTCAGCGATTTCCGATGTATGGTGCGCCGTTACCGCCATAATTACCGACACCGAAATTCACCGCAATTATGTCGAATCACGGTGAAATAGAGACTGTTCCTAAGACTTTGAATAAAGCTAAGAGCGACCGTGCCAGTACCAAACGCAAAATTACGAATTTCATCAAGGAAGGTGATTCGTTATTGAAAGCTGATGAGGGACTTCCAAGTACTGAATTTCGACATCTCGCTGAACGTATTCGAAAAGAGTTGGATGTTCTACACGTCGACAACGAACATTTTATCACCTTGAAATGCAGTGCGTTAGTGTTAGATGATGAAGCTACTGATGAGAAAAGGGACTTTGAAGAACAAATAATTGCAGAAATTGAAAGCAACTATCTTGATGAAGTTAGAGACAGAGCCATACCTATGGTCCATAAACTCATCAAAAAAGCTGAAAGTGTTCTACGCCGAGACTTACCACCGATACCATTTTTACCAGCGCCGCTCGCCCCAGCTCCGGCAGCCCAAATGCAAAAGCTCAAGTTTCCAACATTTTCTGGAGACATCCGAGACTACAAGCGGTTCAAAGAACTCTTCATTCATTTCACTAAACACCTAGACCAAACCGAATGTCTGTATCAGCTAGTCGAATCCATGCAACGTCCCGTCGAGAGGAAGAAAATCAAGCCGTGTACCAACATCAACAGAGCTTGGGAAATTCTTGATGAAACCTATGGGGATGACGACCGCCTCGTCGATACTCTTCTACAAGATCTCGAGGACTTGAACTCGTACGCTACAAAAGGAAAAGTCAATCTCGCTGAAATGGAAAAGTTCACTGAAGCCATCCAGAACTTTATCACTCAAGTAGAGGGCATTCATATGACGCAAGATTTAAACGGTCGACTATTGGTCACACAAATCCGCCGAAAGTTATCGGAGGAACACTGCCTGTTATTTCTACAAAGAGTTGCTGATGGAAAGTCGGAAGACTCAGTCTATGGTTTAGCCAAATGGTTGAACTCCCACCTCATTCTTCTCAAGAAGACAAAGTCGCAAATCGAATGTGTTAACCAATCTCCGGTTCTACCGAAATCGAAAAGTGCAGGACAGTCTACGGTGTGCTCTGGAGCTAGAGGAAGAAAAGGTTATGGCGTGAAATCTGACTTTGTGAATACTCGGAAGGAATATAACACCATGTCTACACCGAAGTGCCCGATTCATCCTCAAATCTCGAATCACTTCTTGAAAGGCTGCTACAAGTTTCGCAATCTCCCACAAGCCGAGAAAATTGACTTGATGAACACTCATGGAATATGTCACCGATGTGGACATAACAACTGTGTCGCTGGAAAACATCCATTCAACTATGAAGACTGTCAATTCATTGCGAACTGTCAGATTCCGACTTGTGGTATGAACACTCACTTTTCATCGATTTTCCCACGTGTGTATGGTCTAGACGGTTACAACCATTTCGATAGGAAATCTATCAGTGCCAATGCCTTGAATGCTAATGCTGAAAATTTCCATCCTTCGAAATCTCAGCCGATCTACAGAAACTCAAATCCTATGGTTGAATCCAGCAGTTCAGTCAAGGAACGTGTCACATGTGCTCTGCCAACCGTCATGGGATATATACGTTTTGGTTCAAAGAAGACCAAGGTCCGGATACTCCTCGACACCGGAAGTCAGATATCGTTGATACGTGAAGGAATCATCCCTCAGTCAGACACTTGTCACATGCAAGATTTCAACCTTACAACGGTTGGAGGTGTTACTGTGAACCACAAACTTCGTGTCGTTGAATGTACCCTCGAAAGTCTAGATGGAACATTTAACAGAGAAGTCCGACTTACCGAGATGAAGAGACCATGTGGTGATGCTCAGATTGTCACCAATTCACAACTCCGCCGCTATCCTCATCTTGAGGACATCGATATCGTTGAAGCGCACGATGAGAAAATTGATGTCTTGCTTGGTGTGGAGAATGGTGACATACTCACATCAGAAGAACGTGTCATGGGTACAGACTTCGAAGATCCAGTTGCTGTTAGATGCCCATTAGGATGGTACATTCAAGGAGGTCGTGGTACAGAGGACATTCTTGCTAACGCAATAGTCAACTTCACACAAGTGTCCGCTATCGGTGATGTAGAAGATTTCTTAGGCATCGAACGTGTGGGCATGGAACCGAGACACTGCAAATGTGTAACTGAAGAACAAGATCACCTAGCGACGCAAACTATGAAGGAAAGCGTAGTCCAACTAACCGATGGTACCTACCAGATTCGCCTCCCATGGAAGAAGTCACCGCAAGGTTTGCCGAACAACTACGATTACGCTGTCAAACGCTTCATGAACCTGGAGAAGCAGTTCCGGAACAAACCTCGCGAATGGGAAGTTTACTCGAAAGTGATGGACGATCAACTCAACCGTGGAGTTGCTCGTCTTGTGCCGACTTCAGAATTCGAAGCAGACATCAGCCAGGGCCAAAAAATGTGGTTCTTGCCTCATTTCGCAGTGATGAAAGACTCCGTTACTACTCCAGTACGTGTTGTCTACGACGGCAAGGCTAGGTACCAAGGACACTGTCTGAATGACTACTTTGCCAAAGGTGACAATCTCAATGTAAACCTCTTTGATGTTGCACTTCGCTTCAGAGAGTACGAAGTGGGTGTGATCGCTGACATTAGTAAGATGTTCCAAGCTGTCAAAGTCACTACAGAAGATGCCCGCTTCCATCGTTATGTGTTTCGCAAACATCCAAATGACCCGATTCAGGTTTATGAACTGCTCACTGTTACCTTTGGTGACAAACCTTCTCCTACAGCGGCAATTGTCGTTCTCCGTCATGTTGCTGCAAATAATGCTACCGACGACTCCGAGATCCAGCGTATTGTCGCCAACCAGTTCTACGTGGATGATCTGAACGACTCCCAGAGATCGATCGAGGGCACTCTCCGCCTGAAACATAATCTTACCGTCGCTCTTGATAGAGGGAACTTCAAGATCCGGAAATGGTTGTCGAACAAGTCAGATGTTTGTGACACCGAGTACTATCCTAAGGATGACATCGCTGTGGCACTCGGTACACGTTGGAACCTAGTAGAGGACACACTTAGTGTCAAAGAAGTAACCCTCAACGAATGTACTCCGACGAAACGCAACATTCTCAAGACGACTGCATCCTACTACGATGTTTACGGAATGCTGTCAGGAATCCTCGTCCGACCAAAGATGTTGCTTCAGAAGCTCTGGATTTTTGGTCTTGATTGGGACACTCCAATTAGTCCAGACAGTGACTTGTTTCAGATGTGGGAAAGTGTGAAGTAGGACCTGAAAGATGTTGGCACCGTCAAGATTGAACGCTGTCTGATCCCAGAAAAGTTCCGCGGAATGTCGCCATTGCCAGAAGTATCCCTCCATGGAGCCAGCGATGCTTCCGAAGATGCCATGGGGATTGGAGTCTGGCTGAGATGGTCTGCGAAAGAAGATGATGATGCTGAGCTATCGTTCGTTTGCGCCCGAGCAAGATTGACTCCGTTGAAGCAGACAAGTATGCCGCGTAAAGAGCTTCAGGCAATTCTTCTCCTGAGTCGCATGATGCTCACTGTGGAAAATTCTCTTCGGATTGAGATCGCCTACAAAAGGATATGGACAGACAGCATGACAGCCATTAGCTGGCTTCGGGGACAATCGAAATCCTTCCGTTCGTACGTGGCCAGTCGAGTCGGGGAAATAACGTATGACTTTGATCCCTTCACTGACATTGCTTACGTACCGAGTGGTCAGAATGTCATTGATCTCGTCTCCCGTGGTGTTGATGTCAGTCAATTGCAGAAAGTCATTGATGGACCTGGCTTCCTGAAATTACCTCCCGTCTACTGGCCTACAACTCCAAAGAACGTCCCAGTTGACAAGGACGATGCTGAGCAAAAGAAGTTTCACATCCGCAATGCCAAAGTGCTGACGTTGAATGTGACTCGGCTTGATCCCATCGTCGATCCGACAAAGTTCTCCAGTTGGCCTCGTTTGGTAATGATGACAGCCCGGGTGATGTCTCTGAAAGACTTACCCAGGACCCAGTGGTTGAAGCAATTCGTATCAAAGATCTGTCAACTTCCGTCACGCCGAAGAATTAAAGAAGCTGAACTGTACTGGATTCGATATGCTCAGAAGGACCTTGACCTGGAAGATAAGCACATATCCAAGCTGAATCCATTCGCCGATGACAAACAAGTCGTCAGAGTAGGAGGTCGTATTCGCAACGCTCCGCTGTCCTTCGACATCCGTCATCCATGTCTCCTGCCGCGGAAAACTCACATCAGTTTGCTCATCGCCCGTGACAGACACAGGCATGCTCTTCACAGAGGACATCTCAGTACTGCCGCTGAAATCAGGAAGATGTACTGGATTGTTGGCGATACGAACCTCTGCAAACGAGTGGTTCGTGATTGCAAGGTTTGCAACCGTCATCGAGGAAAACCTTTACAGCAAAAGATGGCCGATTTGCCCAACTTCCGCATCAAGCCTTTTTCACCTCCCTTCCAGACGACAATATTGGATTACCTGGGACCGATCCAAGTGAAACTTACCCGAAACACCGTTGCCAAGGGATGGTGTGCAGTCTTCGTCTGTGCTGTTGTCCAAGCAGTACATCTGACGTGTGTTCAAGATTTGTCGACATCCGCGTTCCTGCAAGCCCTTGAACGTTTCATCAGTATCCGAGGAGCTCCGGCTCTTATCATCAGTGACAATGCAACGTGCTTCCGTGGTGCTGACAACGAGATCCGTGATCTTCATTTTCGCTTGAATCACGACGAACTCTACAACCATGGTCTGAAGTTCGAGATCGATTGGAAGTTTGGACCTCCTGGTGGTCCGCATCATTAAGGTCTAGTGGAGCGCATGGTACAAGAAGTGAAGAAGTCCATGAAGCACTTAGTACAAACCGACAAACTAACCTTCATTGAGTGGGAGACTGTTTTTTTCGCAAATCGCCGGTCACCTAAACAGTCGTCCTATCACAGCCTCGTCGTCGTCGCCTCTCGATGAACCGCCTATCACGCCCAACCACTTTCTCATTGGTAGGGGTGATCTTCCAAGTCCTCAAGTGCCATGTGAGGAATATGTCGGCAACACACGAAAACGACGCGAACTTTGCACCTCAATGGTTGAAGGATTCTGGCGCCGTTGGATGATGAACATTCACAGGCTCTCCCCTCGGAAGAAATGGTCCAATACTTGCGACAGCCTTACTGAGAGAGACGTCGTTCTTGTCGTGGATGAGAACGCCAAGCGTGGTCTGTGGAAGATGGCCGAAGTCGTCAAGACGTACGTCGGGAATGATGACCTCGTGAGGGTCGTCGAGGTCAAGTTTGCAGATGGCCATCTATTGAAGCGTCCGGTGACCAAGCTGGTTCTCCTGATGAAGAGGAATGAGAGACTTGACATTCAGTGACATTTGTGACATTAATGATATTCAGTGACTTTTGTTTGTTCGACATCCCTGTCGAGTTGGTGTCCCCTGGGATGTTACAGTGTTGCCGTCGGCCGTCGCAGGTGTTGGTTTTCGGGTGTGTTTGTGTGTTCCGGATTCGTGTTTTCGTTTTTACACTTGTGAGTTCCGGAAAAGATGGCGACCGTTGTATTTACACAAATTTAATAAACACTTATAATTTATTAATTGTGTTTGATTACCGTAGATTCCGTAACAGCGATAGTCGGGCGGCGTAACCTAAATAAATAAAGCAGCCTAACATAACGTAATTGATTGTATTTAAATTAGGTCACTACCGGTGATATTAGCGTTCGTGTTAGGATAAATAGTCGGCTGTGTAATTGAAATTTGTAACCTAAAGTGTGCTGTAGTACACAGGAAACAGTCTTTATAAAGACTAAGTTAGTTAAGTTATTAAATCAATTCTGATCGGGATATGGCGCCTTGCAAGCGGCAAGTCAAGGCAAAGCGACACTTGGTGTGCGATCACTGCCACAGCTGGGTAGATTTTGCATTGTCCTGGTGTGGAAAGTCATGGGCAGAAACCATGGAGGAAGGATTCACCTTTCAGTGCATTGGATGTTGGAAGGTGGAGTGTTTGCAGAAGGAGATAGTTAGGTTGACAGATATTGTGAAGGGAATGGAGATGGGAATTAGCAAGGAGGCAGGTCGAATGGAAAGAGACGACAGGGAGAGAGGTGAGGATACTGCAAGACTGAAGGAGAATAGCAGTGGCAAGAAAACTGAGGAAAGGAGATTGAGAGGAGAGAAGGTGATTGGAGGGGAAGAAATAGGAAAATCGACAACAGAAAACGTGACAAGCGTGAAGGTGACAGGGAAGAAAGTGACTGTAGAGAAGGAGGGAGGGAAGATGGAACGGGAGAGGAGAGAGGAAAATGAGACGGGACGAAAGAAGAAGGGACGAAAGAAGGAAGTGAGAGCAAATGTGATAGAAGAGAAGTCGATAAAAGGGACGCTGACAGGAGGAAAGGTGACAAGAGAAAAAGCGACAGGAAAGAATGGATCGGAAGAGAATGTGACAGGAGAGAAGACGGCAGGGGGGAAAGACAACAACCAGACAGATGCAAACCGAAGAAGGAGCTATTCTAAGGCAGTGATTGAGGGGGCAATGAGGAAAGAGAGGGTGTTTATGGGTGACTCCATTATGAGAAAGACGGACAAGACACTGAGCGAGGGGAAGGACATCGTTGTTTGTTTACCGGGGGCTAGGATTGAACATGTAACTGACAGGGTAGAGAAGGTATTGGGACATGGCAAGGGGGGGTCTATACTGGTACATGTAGGAACAAATAATGCAGACAGGGAGGGAACAACTGCGATAGTACAGAAGTATAGACAGTTAGTGAGGAAGCTAAAGAAGACGAGAGTCGAACAGGTTATTTTGTCAGGAATTTTGCCAGTAATGGGAGGAAGGGGGGCAACGTATAGAAACTGCAAGAGGATGGCGATCAATGCACTAGCTGAGCAGATGTGTGAAGAAGAGGGGGTGGGATTCACAGATTTATGGGGATACTTTGTTGGGAGGGAAGATATGTACATGAGAGATGGCCTCCATCTTAGTGGAAAGGGGGCAGCAGTTTTCTCAGAGAATCTGCTGCAATCTGTTGACAGTGGGACAGGTTGCATCTATTTAAACTAGATTCGCAGGGTGGACTCACAGAAAAGCCTGAAAATGGAGGCATAGATCAAGACAGCACAAATAAATCAACAAATAACAGTCTGGAAAACTCTTCTGAAGCTGGATATAAATGTGTTTGTTTGAATGCAAGGAGTATAGTAAACAAAAGAAATGAACTAAACATTATGGTAGAAGATATTGACCCTCATATAATAGGTATAACCGAATCCTGGACCACCACCGATATATCAGATGCTGAATTGGGACTGACAGGATATGTAATGTTTAGAAAAGATAGAATAGGAAGAAAGGGAGGTGGAGTTATTTTATATATTAAAGAATCTATTCATGCTTATGAAATAAAATTAGAAAGAGAAGCAGATTGCGAAGAAGCTGTTTGGTGTAACATAGTTACAGGAAACTCAACGTTAACAGTTGGGTTAGTTTATCGAAGTCCAAACATAAGCATAGAAGAGAATGAAAAAATACAAAATGCTATAAGGGAAGTAAGCAAACGGGACTGTATTATTATGGGGGATTTTAACCATGGGCATATACAATGGAAATCTTTACAGAGTATGGGGAGAGAGAACCACAAGTTTTTAGTTTTAGTTCAATATACATTCCTTTCTCAACATGTGCTAGAACCAACCAGGGGCGAGAATGTGTTAGACATAGTTTTGTCCTCACAGAATGAATTAGTTGACAATGTCAAGATATGTGAGCCACTGGGGAGTAGCGATCACAACCAGATACATTTTACCATCAAAGTAAAATCAGAAAGGAATAGCAAAAAGCAGTATAGGAGAAATTTCCACAAAGGAAGGTATAAGGACATGAGGAAATATTTAGCAAAGATAGACTGGAATAAGACACTGAAAAATAAGACGGCAACAGAATGCTGGAATATATTAAAGAGTGAAATTAAGTGCATAATCGATAAATTTGTACCCTTCAAAAAACAAGGAAAACGGTCCAAAAAGAAACACTTATCGAAAGAAGCCATTAGACAAATTAAGTATAAACAAATGATGTGGAAGTCATATAGATGTACTGAAAATGATGAAGACTACAACAATTATAAAGAAGCACTTAACCAAGCTACAGCTGAAATTAGAAATTCAAAGAGAAGCTATGAACAACAATTAGCTAGTAATATAAAACATGACAGCAAGAGTTTTTATGCGTATGTTCGAAGCAAACAGAAAGTTCAAGATAAGGTCGGTCCTCTAGAAGATAGTGCTGGATATATAATATCAGAGGGATTCATAATGGCAGAAGACCTGAATGAGTACTTTAGTTCAGTGTTTACCATGGAAGATATTAGTTCACTGCCAATACCAGAGGCTAAGTTCAAGGGGGCAGATTCAGACTATTTAGGACAATTAATTGTAACCCCGGAAAAGGTAGCTAAGAAAATAAGGGCTATGAAGGAGAATAAATCACCTGGAGTGGATGGTATTCCACCCAAACTACTATTGGAAATTGTAGAACAAATTAGCATACCACTTGCAACATTAGAAGAGGGAGTAGTTCCTTTAGAATGGAAAGAAGCAAACAGTATACCGTTATTCAAAAAAGGTTCGAGAAACAAGTCAGAGAACTATAGACCAGTGAGTTTAACATCAGTGATTTGTAAATTATTAGAAAGACTAATTAAAGATCACATGGTGGATTTTCTTATTAAACAAAACTTGATAAACCCATCTCTACATGGTTTTTTTAAAGCGAGGTCATGCTTAACAAATATGTTATGTTTTTTGGAAGACATCACTAAGTGGGTAGATGAGGGATCACCAGTAGATATCGTCTACTTAGATTTTCAAAAAGCTTTTGACAAAGTACCACATCAAAGATTACTGCTTAAACTAAAGGCCCATGGCATAGGAAATGGTATAATAAACTGGATAGAACAATGGCTGATTGACAGAAGACAACGTGTAGTAGTTGATGGGGAGGCTTCAAACTGGAAATCGGTATTGAGTGGGGTACCACACGGATCAGTATTAGGTCCTATATTATTCTTAATATACATCAACGATTTGGATGACGAAATAACAAGCAAGGTGTTGAAATTTGCGGATGATACAAAAGTGTTTAGAAGGATTAAAAGTGATGGAGATAGACAGCATTTACAAGATGATCTTGACAGGTTGATCAAATGGTCTGAAAAGTGGCAAATGATGTTCAATTTTGGGAAATGTAAATGCCTCCACATAGGACATGGGAACGAAGAGGTAGAATATACAATGGGGGACACTGTACTAAGTACTACTGTAAAAGAAAAGGACTTAGGGTTAACCGTTAGTGCTGATATGAAGATTTCAGAGCAGTGCGGAATTGCAGCTTCAAAGGGAAATCAAATCCTTGGATTAATTAGGCGAAACATAACGTATAAGGAAAAAGAGCTAATAATACCGCTGTACAAAACAATAGTTAGGCCTCATTTAGAATATTGTATTCAAGCGTGGAGGCCATATCGCAGGAAGGACATAGATATGCTAGAAAGAGTGCAGAGGAGAGCAACTAAAATGATACCAAATCTGAGGGATCTTAGTTATGAAATACGCCTAAAAAAATGCGATTTAACAACACTAGAGACCAGGAGATTGAGAGGAGATCAGATAGAAGTGTTTAAAATATTGAAGGGTTATGAAAATATTGATAGAAATATGTTTTTCTCAGTTAAGAAAGATAGAAGGACTAGAGGACATGATCTTGCATTAGCAAAGGAGCAGAGTAGATTGGATATAAGAAAGTTTTCATTTTCACAAAGGACTGTAAATGAATGGAACAGATTACCTGCTGATTGTGTGGGTGCTAGTAGCGTGGATATGTTTAAAAAATAAAATCGACACATACCTCAGACGGGCGGGATACACATAGATAAAAAGGTCGGACTCTCGATAAGCCAAGGGCTTCCTTGTCCACCTGCTACCTAGAGTTAATTCTCTGGGTGGCAATCTTGTTAAATGTTTGACACGAGATTGCCCATATATGTTTTCTACTAAGAGCTACTCATAGCAAACGGTCTGAAGGAGGACCGCGTAAATTATATAAAGACGTCCTTAAATCCACCTTGAAAAGATCAGACATTGACCAAAACACCTGGGCATCTGAGGCTCCATCACGTTCTAATTTGCGATCCTTTATTCGAAACGGCACTGAGTCTTAGCCAACAGAGTAACAACCTTAGCCAAAGCGCGTGAGGCTAGGAAAATCAGAGCCTTTGAATATCTACATAATCCACCCTCACCACATTATGGCTATACATGTTCGCACTGTAGGAAGCTGTGCCGAGCAAATATTGGACTGATAAGTCATCTGCGAACACACACGAACTGACACTGACAATCCGTAGGAAGATCTTCCTCGTTACGAGGGAATGCCGATGATGACGATAACATGGCCCACGGATTTCTAGGTAATGCTCCAAAAAGGGCAACATTTATTTGTGTTTCAGTACGGTATTCATGGCAACGTTTTTAAAGACGTGTTTTTGTTAGGACATAGGTCGTTCATGTAATAAGGGATGATGGCGATATCATGCAAGAAACAGAGGCCTGTACACTTGTTTAGGAAAACATCTTGCTTAGCTTATGATAAATATGATTTATATTCACATATGCAAACAAACAAATAAACAAGTTTTTGTTTTACTCACGAGATATACGTCAAGTGAAAGGACTATCAAAACGTTTCCAAGAAAAATACACAAATCATTGAACTGCATCTGTTCGTATCCTAATGGTAGCAGCATGCATGCTATATACATCTGTGCAAATACATCGGTTTCTAAAGATATTTGGTCAGCGAGGTCGTAATCTGGATATTTTCTGATTGAAGAAGAATAACTACATTTCATTAAGAACAATGCTGATAACTGGATGTCATGAACCAATTTGTCAACTAGATGCTAAGGTCACACACAACAACTGTACAATATTATAATAAGGGCACGAATGACATATATCCGTGTACACTATGGACACATATAACAACTAGATAATAAGGACACGCTTGTAAACTATACAATAAGGACACGTGTGATAGCTAATTATAGACTAGGGCCACGTAAGACAACTGAAAGTAAGAATACCCATGACAACTAGACGATCAGGACACATAAAACAACTAAGCGTAAAGGATATGTATGATAAGTAGGCAACGAGGACACATGATAAGACAACCAATAAGGATACGTATGACAACTCGGCTGTAACGATATGTATGACAACGTGACAACAAGGATATCTATGACAACTAAGCAACTGTGGCACGTGTGACACGAACACATTTATATCAACTAGACAACAATGGCACGTTACATGACCAAACAACAAGGATGTTTGTGACAACGACTCATTACGGACACGTTTGACAACTACACATTATGTATATCTGTGACAACTACAGTGAGAACTGTTTCGTGTAATGTTGAGTGGGTAAGCGGATGAATACATATATGACGGGTATATATGCAAAATGGATTTGATACAGTTTATGATAGATGTATCATGTTGGAACTGATGCACGACTCAGACTAATTGGCTTGATGACGCCGTGATAATCTAATTTCAGGCAACGACGTTCAAATCGTCAGTGCGTTGTATCCGGGATCGGTCGTCTTGTCCGCCTTGTCATAGCTATGGCCGCTGCGACATCGCTTTTCAACTTCTTCCTCGTTAACAGGCGTGTGAATCACATTAACGCGTCCTGATGAGAAACACCAGCCCTAATACGCACGCCACCCACCCTGCATGGAACATAAGCCTACTTTGAGCGTTCGATTTATTGATAGTACAATATCACAGTCTTCACGAAATCTAGTGGTGTTGTGTTATTGATAAAATAAAAGTATTTTAATGTTAGATTGTTTGTTAGTGTTTGCCCCCCAAAGCGAAGCAGAAGGTCGATTTACATGCTACTACAACTGCTGATTCTGCCGCTCCTCCTGCTGCTGTTGTTGTTGCTGGTGCTTCTATTGTTGTTGTTGCTCCTGCTGCTGCTACTACTGTTGTTGTTGATGATGCGGTTGTTGTTGTTGGTGTGGTTGTTGTTGCAGCTACTGCTGCTGCTGTTCCTTCCATTATATGTTTGTCGTGGATTTGTTTTTCCACAATCGTGACAACCATTGCCTTTAAACCCCCCGCCATCTTAATAACACCCCGTCATTTTCTAAATATTCGTGGCTGATTGGTCAGTTTTATATGCTCCTACCCAAAAAACCGAGAGGCGACGCCACTCCAAACCCTCAGTATCACAAAGCAAACACCCACGACACCGCTAGATGGCGACACCAATATCCAGCTTCCCATTTTAATAACATCCAAACATTTTCTACTCAAACCTTTTAAATCACCCGCCATTTTAATCACAACCCCAGTTTTAGCAATACTCGTCGCGCATTGCTCAATTACGAATTGCCACAAGACGTTTGACCCCAAAAACGCATAAACTAGGAACAACTACCCTATCCAACACCATCCAGTATTATCTCACAACACACAAATCGGATAGGGTAGACGAGCGAAAGACAAGTGGATAAAACTAAATCAGCCAAAATTGTGCCCAGGTTAAAAGATACAAAAACATGGCAAGTTTTGCAAAATTTTGCGGATTTGGGGATTGAAACGAGTTTACTATTCCCGCCTGTTGTCATTTGTGTCATCAATAAACTGCCAAATCAATAAAATAACCACACTCTCTCTCTCAACTAGGGAGGTGGGCGTCAACAAATTCACATTAAACACTATTACTACCTTGGTACACATTGCACAGGAAAGATATCTCGTTTAATCTCTTCGTGTATTCTAAATTGTTCAGTAGATAAATTGACGCGATAAGTTAGTTTCATTATCACATATATGACGCTGCAGTGGTTTCGTTTTGTGCTTTCACGGGCGGGATTACGCCTGTTTTGTTATCATTAATACATGTCCCGTGTTTTACTATTAATGGGTGAAAAATATCGGCTAAAGGATATTTGTGATATCATAACCGGAAAGCACGATGCACACGTCACAGCTAAACTAAACTCAGCGACAGTGCATAGCTTAGTTATTCGTGTAACAAATTAACGGTTTGTCTCAAACTATTAACATAATGAAGTCGTAGCAAATCAAATAAATTCTTATAAGGTAAACCATGAAGAAAAGAATAACAAATAACAAATAACTCACTCAAACCGTCCATGGGTAGTTTCGTTTTATTATTACATGCTGCCATCAGGTGTTGTTTGATAGGCTCTTCGTTTGTCACCCAAACACACCGCATTCTGTACTCGTGTATACAGCCATGTGCTTCATACATCCCTGACAACTGCATCAAGACACTCTGTATGCTGCGGATTAGCTCAACCTAGTCGTAACATAAGTGTCGATGTCTGTATATTTCACGCACTGATATTTGTTAATACATTTTTTGTGTGTGAAAACATTTCGAAAAGAGGTACCGCCGCGCGATCATGTGTGCTTTGTTTTTGTACCATGAAGTATGACGTCAATACTGATAAATCTGTCACCAGCCACTTCCTGTGTGGTAGCTGTTAACCTAGCTCTTAACTAGTCACGCGGGAAGGACGTGGGTACTGTAATGACACCGACAAACACACCGCATGCCAAACTAAGGGAGTGTAATTTACTGACAATTTTAGGAAATAGACTCATTTGCCCTGGGTTCGTAGCAGATCGGGTAAACACACAGAGACAGCCCGGACTCCCGCCTGATTATCGTGGAAACAGAGGTTATAAGTGGAGAGAATGTTATGGAGTGCATCTATGACGCTATCTTTCACAGGAATGATGCGTATTTCATGGTTTAATCATCTTATACACAGGGACCACGACCGCTTGCCAGACATAGACAAGAGTGTAACCCAGATTGGTACGCCCCACATGGGGACAAGCAAGTGAATCAGGATATTTGGCTGAGTCGCTATAATGCAGTCTGGTCGCCAGTACCTTAGCACATTAATTATATGTGTTACTATTTAAAAGGAAACAAAATGCAATAATGATTGTGTTTGGGCCTATTGGCCCTACACCTAAATTAATTAATATAATCTAACTATTTGCAACTACAGTAAATAAATATAAGACCAGTGGTTTACTCAGAATAAATTTTCAAGCGGGGAGCTTCTAGTGAAATCTCACAGTTCCCGACTGCTGACATATTGAGATATGCCCCCGATGTTTGACCAATGAGTCTAGACCTTCTTTGACCATGACCCTATTGTGACGTGTCGAATGCTCGTTTTCCTCGCCTTGTATAATATGTGACTGAGCGACGCAACCTAGTGTGGTGTTCTCAGTTCTGAACTCGGAAGAGTACGCTTTGGTGAAGTCAGGCATTCTATCTCAATGGAGCTGTCCGTGTCATTTAAATTACGTGTCTTCAACACGGTTATTCTAGTAAACTGCTGGCATAATATTCTTGATTGTAGTTGCTAATTGTTAGCATTTTTAAGTCGTTTAGACGCATTGGCTCAACAATGACGCATTGTGTTTCCATTTAAAATGGTTTGTATTTTGCTGAATAAAAATGTCGAAAAGACATACAATAACGGCGAGAGAAAATATTGTCCGTGTTGCATTGTCATGGTAGAAAACACCATCACATGGAACACCCACAATTGAATACACAATAGATAACGCAAACAAAACATGTATGACATGTTTTTTTACACGCACACATGCACGCACACACACACACAAGTGACACACACGTACGCACTCACACACACATGGACCCACACACACACACACGCACGCGCGCGCGCACACACACACACACACACACACACACGTACACACACACACACACACACGCGCGCGCACACACACACATACACACACACACACACACACACACACACACTATTTTGATGCAGCACACTTTGTGTCGAACACGATTTTATAATGGTAACAAACACATCGAACCTGGCCGATCATATTGAAGGATTTAGCATAACGTCATTTCCACAGCAAACTCGACATTTCCTTGGATGTTTGTGAGATATGCGCATTTGCCCTTAGCTCATACAATGTGCCATGGTTCTCCTTGGATGGCTTTATCAGGAGCTTGTTGCTTAATGACACAACATACGAAAACGTGTTATCAATTACTTTATTTTAAAGTGTTATGCCGGTAAACGATACATTGAAAGGCCATCTTGGTAACAAGTGCTTAATACATTTGTTACCAAAATTCGATTTGTGATGTTTACCTAATTTGAAGAAGATTACAACACACACGACGTGTTCTAATCTGAATGCGTTGTCCTGTATCACTGTTTGGTTGTGTAATACGTGGCATTGGCGTACTCGTATCGACGCGAGTACTCAGAGTTCATCATCGACCGTTCGTTACGGTAGCTTGCCGCCTTGTTACTGTTTAATCAGATATTTGCCGTAAACTGTTTTGACATATTATAGAAACACGTGTGTTTTATTGCACTGTCAAGTGGTGAACATTGCAGAGATGGGAGGGAGAGAAGGAAGGACGGAAATAATGAAGGTATTTTGGGGTGTTGGGGGTGGGAATGGGAAAGCGCTGACAAAGGAATGCAGTTTGATAGGGAAAGAGTGGGTGACAGCTACACAGGAAAGTGAATTAGGGCCAGAGAGAGGAGGGGGATGAGCGTGAGAGAGATAGGCAGGAGGAAATGAGGGGAGTTCTTACATACATACAAACATACATATATTGGCTAGATAAATACATACACACATACATACGTACATACGTACATACGTACATACGTACATACGTACATACGTACATACATACATATATAGGCTACATAAATACATACACACATACATACATACATACATAGGCTACATAAATACATACACATACTTACATACATACATACATACATACATACATACATACATACATACATACATACATACATACATACATACATACATACATACATACAAACATACATACGTACGTACATACATACATACATACATACATATATACATTCATACATACATACATACATACATTCACACATACATACATACACACATACACACATACGTATACCTACATACATAATTACACATGAATACATGCCTCGTAAAAACAAACGCTGGACTGTTAAGATAAATGCATACGGTGAAAGACTTGGACTTCCCGTAACGCGACGGTGGTCCTGGTTGAAGACGCGGACTGCGCGAAATCGTGTTAGCGCGACCGAGCTGCGGGTTGATCCCGCCTCTGCCCTGACACTCGCCATCAAACGACTGGGATGTCAGACGTCGATGTAAAACATGTTCATCTTTTTTTAATTGTGATTCTTGTTTCAATATTTTTAAAGTGAAAACTGTAATTATTTTGTTTTATAAGTATGATGACATATTATTCAGCATACACAATATTTTCATATTTCTGAATAGCTTTTTATTTACTGGAAAGCCAGCCAGGAGGGGTTTATTTTGAAAGCGTCATTGATGAACTTTTCATCATTCATTATGTTTTTTCATTTAATGCATATCTTCTTTTCATTGGTCTTTCCATTGTTGACAATGATTGCTACACAGATAACTGTAAAATGTAATTATGATAGACTGATGTGTTAGTATTACGACTTATATATTAGCGTAATAGTTAAAAGCATATTTCCATTTATTGTTCCTTAACATGTTGGTATGTCTCAATGTTGTACGTAATTTAAAAACTTATACTTATTGTTCTTTAACATGTTGGTATGTATTCAGTGTGTGGTGCAAACATCAGTCGCATGGTAAGGTTTTGGCGTCCTGGTATTGAAGTATAATTGGGCTGTTGAAACATATTTTTACTTACGTAACCTCAGCACAAAAACGTCTTCGTTCTATTATGGCTTAAAGTGTATTGTCTGATTCGTAAACTAATTAGACTCAAGAAGCACTGGACGAAATGTTAAGTAATTACACTGAGTTAGACATAAGGCACTTGTTTGAAAAAAACGAAGAGGTTGAAGCAAATCCTTTTAATCTAGCAGATATAAATAGTAATTACTGTAATGTTCATAATAGTATTCCCGATAAATTTTGCCATACCTGTTTTCAGCACAAAGTACTCCATCTAAATATACAAGGACTTTCATCAAAATTTGATCAGCTTAAAATGTTACTGACACCGCTATCTGATGCACATGTTGAAATTGATTATATCTTATTATATGAAACCATTTTAAATGCGCATCGTTTTAAACAGTTTAATTATAATTGTATTTACAAGAACAGGAAATTAAAATCTAACGTTGGTGTCGCGATGTATGTACGTGATAGTATTCAGTGTACTCACCATGAAGACCTTGATATCTTCGTGGAGGAGGAATTTGAATCTGTATTTATTGAATCCAGGATTAATGGTCAAACCTCTGTCGTTGGTGAAATATACCGGATCCCTAATTCAAGTGTGTCTTCATCTATTCAAATGTGTGAGACAATATTAAATAAGATTCAACGCTCTAACAATCAAGTCATAATTGGCACTGATCAAAATTTTGACTATCTAAAAATGGACTCATATAAACCTTCATCCGACCTATTATACTTACACCTTAGCTGCTAACACCATTCCAACAATTACCAAACCAACGCGTCAACCCGTACATCCGCTTACCCTTATTGATAACATATGTGTACGACATGCAACCCTATTTGTTCATTCTCGCATATTGTATAGTGACACATCCGATCACCTGCCTATATTCGGTTTAACTGGCAAGCAGTAGCCTTGTAAAAAAAACAAATGAGCCGTTAATATTCAAACACAGAACCATGTCTGACAAATCCATTGGTTATATAACATATACACTACGCGAAATTGATTGGACATATTTACACCAGTTAGATACCGATAATGCGTTCAGGGAATTCACTAAAAACTTAACTATGTTATTCAAACATTCGTGCCGGAGAAAATTGCTAACATTAATCCCAAATACGTAATAAGGAAAGAGTGGATGACTAAAGGTCTATTAAAATCGTCAGTAACATCAAACATACTCTATAGGAAATGTATCGGCAAATCTAAGATACATTCTTCTTATATCCGTTTTGTACAGTATAGAAATACGAATAATAAACTGAAACAAATTGTCAAAACAACATACTATACGAATCAGTTAAAAACATTTAAGAACGACTCAAAATATGATAACGATATAATTAAGGACACTCATCAAATTTCGAATATATTCTGTAATGTTTTTATTAATGTGTTGGTTCAAACCACGCAAATGCAATCCCTCAACCTAAAGAGCAATTTACTAAATATCTTCAGAATTGTCCTAAACAAAATCCAAGAAGCCTCTTCATGAGTCCGACCGATGTAAATAAAATCAGGCAAATAATGATGTCTCTCCAACCTAAGACCAGTTCTGGATATGAGAGTTTTAGTCCCCGTCTCATGAAATTATTCGGTGAACAAACAGCAAATAGCCTTACCAATAACAATTTAAATAAATAAATCACTATGTGAGGGAATAATGCTTGACGAAACAAAAATGGCAAACATTATACTTGTCTATAAGTCTAAAGCTACTGATGACTTTTTCTAATTATAGACCAATATCTTTGTTACCTTCAATTTCTAAAATACTGGGAAAAGTTATTCATAGAAGGAATTATGATTTTGTACAGAAAAGCAATATATTGAACAATAACCAATATGGTTTTAGTGATAAACATTCAACAACCAATGCTATTACCGCTTTTACTAGTGACGTTATTAATGCACGAGAAAAAAGGACTCGTTCCTTGCTGTTTTTCTGGATCCAAGTAAAGCATTCGATACTATCAACCACCAAATCCTATAACTCAAAATTGAATATTACGGTAAAAGGGGTACTCCATTCAAATGGTTTAAAAGTTACCTTTCAAACAAGAAACAGTATGTTAAGTACAGTTCTAGTGACTCACTTCAGCAGGATGTCACACACGGCGTCCCACAGGGGTCTATCCTCGGTCCGCTTTTGTTTATATTATATATTAATGACCTTCCATTATGTGTAAATATGTGCAAAACTATATTGTTTGCTGATGACACTACTATATACAAAACTGGAAAACAAATACACGAAATACATAAAGATATGAATAACGAACTTGAAATATTAGCTGACTGGTTTCGTTCCAACAAACTATCTTTAAACATTTATAAGACAAAATGCATGTTATTTTCTGGAACTCGTCCTGCTCAGAACGAAGAATTATTATTAGCGACAGCTAATAACGTAATTCAGCAAACAAAATGTATACAAAAGGCCTTCATATAAATGACAGACTTGATTGGCAAGAACACATAAATGCATGCAAAAACAAGCTAACTAGTGCTTTATACATAATTAATCAAACCGGTACCTTTCAGTAGCTGCACTTAAAACAATTTATTACACTTTAGTTTACTTGACATACGGAATCATTTTGTGGGATCCATATACAAAACTCATATCGACAAATTATTCATTATGCAAAAAAATCCAGTTCGTTCCATTCTTAATCCAAACGATTGGGAACATTCACATCCCCTATTTACATGTTTAAATTTAATAAAATTGCATGATATTTATGAAATGAAGTTGGGAAATTTATGTATAATTTTGCTCATTTACAGCTGTAACGCATGGCAATTATTAATATACTAGTTCAGGCCAAGTCTGTACTCATACTCCTGCATATTTACGATATTCAGATTAATGAATCAGCGAATATAAAATAACAACATAGGCAGCAGTTTATTGTTGACAGAAAAACATCAATGTTGCAAATTACAACAAACACCACAACACCACTGTCCGAGTCCAACTCGGATTTGAAGTCGGGCATCCTCGCGCCGGATGTATTCCACAGGTGGATAACGGATATGGGTTTGAAGTCATCTCGACAAGCAAACAGGCAGACACACATGCTGACAGACAGACAGACAGACAGACAGACAGACAGACAGACAGACAGACAGACAGACAGACAGACAGACAGACAGACACACACAGACAGACACACACAGACAGACACACACACAGACAGACAGACATACATACATATAGACAGACAGCAAGCAGACAGACAGATAGACAGACAAGCATGCCGAGAGTTGGGGACTAGGTGGATGAGAGACAACACTACGTCATGACGGGATTCCGCCTGCCGCGTAATGTCTGTCACGTTGCCATGTTACGTCGAGGTCCTAGTTGGTAAGGTAGTTACTTGTTTTTTCACGCCGATTGTTTACTTAAAGAAGTCCATCGTGCGCCGTCTGTCACTCAACAGAACGCTACACGCGTGTTTATTTGATCGGCAACATGTGTCGATATCTAACAGTTGTTGCTAGTCAACACAAGATAAGGACTCGTAATTAGTGTTGTTCATTTGTCTGTATCCAACTGTAGTGTGAAGACCTACACGAATGTTTACCAGACGACGTAAGTAAGGCATAGTTGTATTCTGATTAAACCATACATTGCACCGGCATAATTGTCGCACCGTGGGAGGGGATGTGTGTGTTGAGAGTGGTGGTACTTAGCACTATTTTGTGAATTTTTTAGATAAAAAAAATCAATATTCGAGTTGCAACCTCCGAGCTGAAAGTTGATGTTGATCACTGAAAATCCTCAACACACCCGTTTTGCGATGTTATGTCCAACAGTATTGAAGTGGTGAGTAAAAGTACGCCGAAAATTGGACCGCCACTGGGACCAGTTCTTCAACAGGACCCTATATTCATCTCCATCCGGCGCCTGTGTATAAATATGCCAACAATGTATTTATGTGACGTGGCTTGAATCACCATTTACATGCGTTATACATAGCTAGCATCGCGGAACGTATCATTCAAGTACAAGTTGGACGGCACCACTTTGTCCTGTGATAGTGTACCGTTTTGACGTCATAAATTGCGCACACAAATTTTACAAATTTCTTGCTCACCTTGCTCACCTAGACAGCCTTATCCATATCAACAAGGGGTCGGCCTAGTCCTCCTCCTCCACCCCACCCTGCTCACCTAGACAGCCTTATCCATATCAACGAGGGGTCGGCCTAGTCCTCCTCCTCCACTCCACCTTGCTCACCTAGACAGCCTTATCCATATCAACAAGGGGTCGGCCTAGTCCTCCTCCTCCACTCCACCTTGCTCACCTAGACAGCCTTATCCATATCAACGAGGGGTCGGCCTAGTCCTCCTCCTCCACTCCACCTTGCTCACCTAGACAGCCTTATCCATATCAACGAAGGGTCGGCCTAGTCCTCCTCCTCCACTCCACCTTGCTCACCTAGACAGCCTTATCCATATCAACGAGGGGTCGGCCTAGTCCTCCTCCTCCACTACACCTTGCTCACCTAGACAGCCTTATCCATATCAACGAGGGGTCGGCCTAGTCCTCCTCCTCCACTACACCTTGCTCACCTAGACAGCCTTATCCCTATCAACAAGGGGTCGGCCTAGTCCTCCTCCTCCACTACACCTTGCTCACCTAGACAGCCTTATCCCTATCAACAAGGGGTCGGCCTAGTCCTCCTCCTCCACTACACCTTGCTCACCTAGACTGCCTTATCCCTATCAACAAGGGGTCGGCCTAGTCCTCCTCCTCCACTTCATGCGATCTAGGGCCATATCCACTGTGACACCTACATTCCTCATGTCCTCTTTGATTTGTAGTTTCCACGTCTTCCTTGTGCGTGTTCTGACACCTGGTAACGCTAAGTTCATCATACTGCGGACAACGTTGTTCTCATCTCGTCGATGCTCATGGCCGAACCATCGTAGGCGGCCTCGTCGCTTGGCGGGAGGTTCACTACCTGTCTTATTTCTTCATTTCAGATGTGATCCAACCTTGATACTCCGGGGATCCCGCGAAGCATCCTCATCTCTGTGGTGGCAACTTTCCTCTTGTTGTTGGTCTTCATTGCCCAACATTCACTCCCATACGTTAGGGCGGGTCTGATGATGACCTCGTACACCTTCGATTTGATTCTTAGGGGCATATTCTTATCGTACAGGACCCCGGTCAGTTTCCGCCAGCTCGACCACGCGGCTTGCACGCGTAGGTCCACGTCTCTGTCGATTGTTCCAACTTTATCTATTACTGATCCGAAGTACTTGAAGTGGTCTACATTGTTCAGGGCTTCTCCGTTCAGTTGTATATGTTCGGTGGTCTCCCGGTTTTGGCCACGTTAATCTTCAGACCATTCTCCGTCAAAACATTGTTCCACCGTTGAAGTCTATCTTGGGCACCCACCACTGTCGTGTCGTTGATTACCAGGTCGTCCACATAGAGTAGTTCCCATGGTGGCTTAGATCACACTTCCTGAGATATTGTGTCAACCAGCATGATGAATAGGAACGGGCTAAGCGCTGGCCAATGCCGAATTCGAATTTTTCGCTGGACCCTCGCTTTGTTTTCACATACGTGGTAGCGCCTTGGTACATGTTCTGCACTATTCTTATATAGGATTCCGGGATTTTCCGCTTCCTCATGCATCTCCGTAGTATTTCGCGAGGTACGGTGCCGACGAACACAATGTCTAGAGGCTTATTGCTCTCCCGGCACTTCTCGCATAGGGTCCTGATGACAAATATGGCGTCCGTGGTTCCAACCACAGGCCTAAAATCAAACTGACCATTCGAAATGTTCACAATGTCTCTGAGCCTTTGATCGATGATACGCTCCCAGAGTTTCATGGCATGGCTAAGCAGCTTCATTCCTCTGTATTTACTACAGTCTTTGTAGATAGGCGTGAAGATGCTCTCTCTACACATATCAGGAATTCTGCCGCTTTGTATGACGCTATTGAAGATTTTGGACAGTTGAGACACGCTCCAACCGCCAAGGTGTTTGGATACCTCAATGGTTATTCCGTCTGGTCCACAGTTCTCACCGTTCTTCATTTTTCTCAGCTATATATCTACCTCTCCATATGTTACTTCACACAGCGAACCTTGGGTCGATGGTATGTCTCTGTGGTCAATAATTGGTCTTGACTTGATATTTTCCTCTGGTGTCATAAGTACGGCGCGGTCTTTTGCTTTGACGAAGTAACCATGGTAGTTATCTTTGGTCGACTGGTCTCTAAATCTCGCCAGTGTATAGACTGCTTTTTACACTTGTCGGGTCTCCAAACTCTCATACATATCTTGCATAGCCTTCGCTCTTTCCGCTGCTACTGTCGTCTTCGCTTCTTTCTTCGCCTTTTTGTACTCAGCCTGATCTTCTAGCGTTTTCGTTTGTTGCCAATTCTTGAATGTTCTCTTTTTTGTCTGTTGCATCCTAGACTACTTGGTTTATAACTTTAGATAACTGCTCAATTTAACGATGCATGAATGCGTGTGTGTGTATGTTTGTATGTGTGTGTGTGTGTGTGTGTGTGTGCGTGTGTGCTTGCATGCGTGTGTGTGTGCATGTGTGCGTCTGTCTGTGTGTGCGCACGTAAGCGTGCGGTGACCGCGTGCGCGCGTTACGTCTGGCGTACGTAACCTCGCCTGCAAGAGATACATTTATTAGCATACCAAAATGCTTAATTTACAGCAACGTACGTTGACAGTGACACAATGATGTTAGATGCTAAGGCGGTGTTTTTTTCTCGCGGCGGTAGCCCTGCATTGTAACCTGTAACCGGTTGCGCTATGCATTATCTATGCGACGGAACCTGCTTTGCTAAAATGCACCGTTGTGCGCGTGTTTTACGCGGGAACAGCGTGACATTATAACGTATAATGGCGTGTGCATGTATTATTTAGCGTTTGTGTGGCATTGTCTTTGCTATGGTGTGTAAGGCCGTTTAATATATGTATCGCTGAGTGTTATTGTTACGTGACGTAGTGCGCATGCAAATTGCCACGAATTTGCATTGTGCCACTGTAAGGTAATAGCATTTTTACATTACACTCACCACCAGTGTGGCATTGTGCCATTGTAACGTAATAGCACATTACATTACACTCACCGGTGTGGCATTGTAAAGCATAACGATGAGAGCATGTGATGCTTGGCGTCTGTGTGTCTGCATGTGTGTGAATGTGAGTGTGTGTGTGTGTGTGTGTGCGTGTTTAATAATAATAATAATAATGAAGACTTATATAGCGCCAGTATCCGCCGTACAGGCGCTCATGGCGCTTGCACAGTATTTGACCATTGGTGACTTTAAAGTAGTAATCTTAAGAATGATAAAAGCACTATTCTAAAATATAATAAGAACAACGTTCTAGAAATTTGAAAAACGAGTATCATTAATTATACATAATAAAATCAATAAAAATATCGTTATCAATGTAATGTAGACTCGCTAATACAACCTTTCTAAAATTCTATATATAATATACACAACAAATGTTACTATATTATACGTAATATAATCATCATCATCATCATTGTGTATGCCGTAGTATCCCATGGTTGGGCAAAGGCCTCAGCATTTCGTTTCCAAATTTGCCTGTCTTGCGCTATCCTCTGCCAGATGGTGCCCTCCCAGTACTCGTCTAGTTCGTCTCTCCACCGTCTCGCCGGTCTTCCTCTAGATCGTTTCACTTCGTAAGGTCTCCAGGTTGTGATACGTGATGTCCATCGGTTATCTCGTAGTCTGCTGATGTAAGTAAGTAAGTAAGTAAGTAAATTTATTTCCTCATCCAGATAATATACAACACAATTCAAGAGCAATGTAACACAGATGAGGTGGCTACCAGAGAAGTATAACTTATCGAGCTGGTAGCCAATTAAATCAAACTCATATAGGTTACTCCCACATACATAATATTACGTATATAAATGTTGCATTCAATTGCAATATTTGATGTGCTCTACCCAGGTCCACTTCTGTCTTCTGATTTGTTTTATCACGTCTATGACCTTTGTCTTCTCTCTTACCCATATGTTTGTTTTTCTCTCCCGATATGTGATGTTTAACATACTTCTTTCCATCTTTGTTTGTGCGGCTGCTAGCTTGTTCTTTGCTAGGATGGTGAGTGCCCATGCTTCCGCGCCGTATGTCATCGCTGGAAGTACGCAAGAGTTGAAGACTTGTCTCTTCAAGCAGGTTCCAAAGTTGAAAGTGTCGCGGTGTTTGGCGAATGCCGTCCAGCCGGCAGTGATCCTGCTTTGAATCTCCTTGTCTTGGTTTTTGTCTCTGATACTGTATCGCTGTCCCAGATATACGTAGCTTTCAACGTTCTCTATCTGGGTCGTGTTGATATATATTGGTGTGTCATTTTCTAGCATCACTTTTGCCTTCGAGATGTTCATCTTGAGACCTTGTTTTACTTTCATCAGCTTGCTCCTGCAGCATGTCTTGTAGGTCTTGCGGGGTAGTAGCGCATATGAGTATGTCGTCGGCGAAGCGAAGAAGGCTGAGATATTCTCCGTCTATCATCAAGTCTCTGGTTTCCCAGGTCAATCTTCGGAATATGCTTTCGAGTGTTGCCGTGAATAGCTTGGGCGATATGGTGTCACTCCGTCGTACTCCTCTCTTGATGTTGATCTTGTTGCTCATTTTGTGTAGGTGGACTATCACCGAGCTGTTGGTGTAGATGTCTTTCAGGAGATCGATGTACACACCTTCTATCCCCTGTTCTTGAAGGGAGGTCAGTATTGCTTGAGTTTGCACCGAGTCGAAAGCCTTCTCGTAGTCGACGAAAGCGATGCAGAGCGGGATATTATATTCTCGGCACTTCTCTTTCAGTTGGTTTACGACGTGTCTGTGGTCTGTCGTTGAGTACCAGCTGCTGAATCCTGCTTGCTCTCGTAGCTGGTTTTCGTCCAATGTCATCTCTAGTCTAATCGTTAGTATCTTTGTGAGTAATTTGTAGATGTTTGATAACAGACATATCGGTCTGTAGGTCTTTAAGTGTTTCTTATTTCCCTTCTTGAAGATTATCACCATCTTTTCGTTCTTCTAAGCGGTGGGTATTCGTCTTTCTGATAAGCATTTAATATACAGCTTAGCCAGTGTCTTCGATATGATATCTTCTCCTGCTTTTAATGTTTCAAAGTTTAAATGGTCGTTGCCTGATGTCTTCCCATTCGTCATATCTGCTAACGCAGCTTCCACTTCCCATGGTGTTATCTCTGGTACCCCTTTCGGGTCGGTGTGAATTGTGGTACTCTGTTCATTAAAACAAAAAAGGGTAAGTTCTTATACAGCGCAGTATCCAGTCGTCAGTACTGCTGAAAGCGCTTTACACTTTACTCCCTTTACTCCCTGGGAAGCATCCAGCCACGCTGCAATTAATGCGCGAAGACTATTCGTACACAAATGTCCACCACTGGCTAGACAGGTACTCAATCATACAGCTGAGTGAACTGGAGCAACGTATAGTGAACGAACTTGCCCATGGTTCGACACCGCCGCATAGGATTCGAACCCGAGTTCTCTCGGAATCCGAAGCTCTAGCCACTGCACCACGGCGCTACTTCACTGTCATATAGCTCGGTGTAGAATTCCTCTATTCGTTCCATGATCGTATCTTGGTCTTGTATTTCTCTACCCTGCTTGTCTAGAAGTGAAATCAGTCTGTCTCGGCCTAGTGCCTGTGTTCTTCTTGCTTTCTTCAGGATCTTTGATGACGTAATCGTTTCTCGTATGATCTCTTGTTTGTACTTTCTGATGTCCTCCTTCGCTTTCTTTTTGATGATCTTGCATATTTCTGCGTACTCTATTTGTTTTTTATGGTCGCCGTTATCCACCATTTCTCGTCGTTTCTTCATTAGTGTTCGTGTCGGTGACGATATTCTCGTCACTACATGCCTGTTGATCGCTTTGGCTACACCTGGGGCACTTAGTTGGATCATCTCAGTGATGTTTTCGCTGATGGTGTCGATGCTGTCTAGTTCCTGTAGTGTCTTGAATCGATTTCGCAGTTCGAGTTGGAATTCGATCTTTTTTCTTCCAATTTGAGTGGTCTCCACACTCGGTGGTCTCTTGTTTACCAACTTCTTCCTTTCAGCCTTGACGTCTAATTTGATGTTGCTCATTACCATTCTGTGGTCACTTCCAATGTTGACTTGGTTGATGACAGTTACGTTAGTGACCATGTCTGGCTTGTTTGTCAGGATGTAGACAATTTCGTTCTTCGTTTCTCCATTTGGTCTTTTCCATGTCCATCTCATCCCTGCTTTCTTCTGGAACATGGTATTCCTGATTTTGTACTTTCTTGATATTTCCCATTCTACCAAGGTGTCGCCTCTTTCGTTTCTCACACACACACAAATTTGCCTGTTGCCGTTTCCGAAATGTTTGTTCGTTTACTTACTTACGCATTAAAGTCTCCCATCACTATCGTGTAGTGGATTGGCTTTTCTAAGGTCTCATCCGTGTCGTTGTAGAAGTTGTCTGTGTCTTCTTCTGAGTATGATGTTGTTGATGCATACACTTGTACTATCTTCAGCTTGTAGAGCTTTGTTATGCATAGAAAAAATTCTGGTACTCTGGGGCTGATGCTGTTAACCCTCACTATAATGTCTTTCCACTTTTTGTTTATGAGAAAGCCTACTCCAGCTTGGCCGTCGTTCGCTGTGGAATGGTACATTAGATGGCAGCTGTGTAAGGTAGTGAAGCATTCCTCTCTTCTTATGACTTCTCAGATCCCGATCCCATCCCATATCAACTTGGTTTCCGTTGACCCTCTGTTCGATTGGCAGTCAATAGTTGTTTGAGGATAGGTGTGAGAGTGACCAGTCTGGCAGCAGTGTTTTGTAGTCGCTGGAGTCGTAGTTGTGATTTGTTGAGGCCGTGAAACATAGCATTGCCCATGTGCAGTCTAGAAGTAATGAGAGCGTGAGTAAATAGTTCCGCAACCGGCTGATTGAAGTGCTTACGAATCAGGCCAATATTACGAATTGACTGACAGACGGCTCTGGATACATACACGTTTATCCATGGAAAGGTTCTCATCAAAGATAACACCGTGATTCCTGACGCTGTCCGAAAGAGTAACCATTGTGTCGCCCACTCAGATCTGTGTGATGCTGACCTTTCATATATGTTGTTTGGATCCGACGACAATGAATTCCGTATTTCCATCATTCAGCTTGAGGACGTTCAGCAACATCCATTGACGTAGCTCGTCAAGGCAGGCTTCAATTTGCTGTATTGCGTCATTATTTTTTGACTGGGATCGGCTGAGAGGTATATTTGTGTATCGTTCACGTAGCAATGATAATTGAGGCCATGCTTCCTGGTGATACCAGCAATGGGTATCGTATACATTGAGAAAAGTATTGGCTCTAGGACAGAGCCTTGCGGGAATCCGTATGTTAGTTGCGATGTATCCGATATTACATTGTCAGTGCGCACACAGCAGGTTCTGTGTGTGTGTCTGCGTGTGTGTGAATGTGTGTGTGGTGTGTGCGTGTGATGCGTGTGATGTGTGTGATGTGTGTGTGTGTATGTGGTGTGGTGTGTGGTGTCTGGTGTCTGGTGAGTGTGTGTGTGTGTGTGTGTGTGTGTGTGTGTGTGTGTGTGTGTGTGTGTGTGTGTGTGTGTGTGTGTGTGTGTGTGTGTGTGTGTGTGTGTGTGTGATGCGGTGTGGTGGTGGTGGTGATGGTGGTGTGTGTGTGTGTGTGTGTGTGTGTGTGTGTGTGTGTGTGTGTGCGAGGTGTGGTGTGTGTGTGTGTGGTGTGATGTGGTGTGCGTGGTGTGTGGTGTGTGGTGTGTGGTGTGTGTGTGTGTCGGTGTATGTGTGTCTGTGTTATTGTAACATATACGGGGGTGCAAGTATGAGTATGTATTTATCAGCGGTAGTATTACATTGTGAAACTTAAAAGGTGTAGGCTTGATGGTCGGGCTTCAAATTTGAGTAACCTATAGTTATTGTCTAAATGCCGACCACCTTTCCGTTTCAAAATTTTTGAGAGCGAATTTGTATTTGGCATTTAATTCCTCGAAAATTTGCATATGATTTCATGAACCTTGTGTTCACATTTTGTCGGTCGATTGAGCAATTTGAAAAAAATCAATAACATTGCATCCTAGCAACTGTCGCGGTTTTATGGTATCCTCTTTTCTCAGAAAAATGCTTGTTAACTGTGTCTATGTATTTATGGAAAATCGGTATCACGTCAATCTTGCGTCGCCACGCAGGAAGTACAATAATGGTCTTTCCCTGTATCGTTTACCGTCATAACACCTAAAAATAAAGTAATTGATAAAATGTTTTCGTATTTTGTGTTGTTCGTTTTATAAACATGATGCCGTACAAAGGCGTACGGTCGATGCGTATTACTGAAAAATGTTGAATTACTTTCCCGCCACAAAACCATGCATTTACGATACATCTTGTACCTGTTCTCGCTTCTTTCTGTAATATTGATTTCCTTCTTATTTAGTCATATATTCATTCTTAGACTGTTTATATTTAAAATAAGCTCGTTCAGCATGTATTCGAACCATGACAATTATTGTTGTAAAGGAAGATTCCTCTCCTCGGTCCTTTCTCAGAAAGTTCACCTTGTGGAGTCTATTTCAGCAATTGCTTATTTATATGATATGGATGCGTCTGTTTAAATTGGAATAGATAAACCGATGATTCGTTGATATACAACATATTTATATTAATGCATTGATGCTGCGCAGAAATTACATTAGGATGTTTTCTTAATTTTCGAATGAATAAGCGGACGGTAACTACTGGCCAATCAATCGGCGTTTGTGTCATGTGACTGTCCTTCCAAACTTCTACCATTTCGTGCGCAGACGCACTACACCAGTCGGGATGATTGATTTGGCTTGAATGTTGACGCTATCGGCGTCAGTGCGTGTTCGTATGTGTACTGTTTCTAATTTCTATTTATGATATGGGTGTAAGTGTAACAGAACAACAAACAATACGTAATAGTATATATATATTGATATCTATAGGCGATAGTGACTATTGGTTGGTATCGATAGTAACGACAGTTGACGAAGCTAATTAACAGGCCTATACATGTTTTATTTTGTAACACGTTACGTAAACATAGTTTCTCAACTTTATTTTGTAATTTTACTCATGTATCGAATAAAACCTTCGTCGCACAGAGCAGCGCCAAAAACGGATTCACCAGCATGAATCGTCTCTCTCAAGGCCACGCGATGGCGCCACCGTACAATAATGTCTTGGAACGGCTTTCTGTTGTCGACCAAGGCCTATTCGTTGTTATTCCTTGATATTATCGCTGTACTATTGCAATAGTTATGAAACTGTCGCAATACAGTTGTAGTATATTGCAATATCACTTAGCTAACACAATAACGTCGCAATAGTAAATACCAATATCCAACACAAATTTCATTCAATTGTTCATTAGCCATTACGTAATAGGCAATGCTGGAGCCCAGTGAGAATGAGGAAATCTGTTTTTTAGCTGAGGATATCTGACATCTTCTGGTTTAGACGCTGTTGAGACATTCATGATATATTTTACGCGGTAGATGAATTGGACAGGGTGGTATTGTCGGCCAATAAACAAATGATCAGTCGGAGTCTGCTCCGTCAAAATGTGCACGTATGTTTTGAGGGCCAGCGGGAAGCAATATGGACGTGGTAGCTGCCGTCAATGTTGACAATGCCCTCGTGCACAACGGATAAAGTAATACTGCCTTAGAAGTGGTGTCAATTTAACAGAGACGTAGCTATTTTTACTCGTCTACGTCGGGAATGAATTAATGCGCTGTTTCTATCGCTCTTGATGCGCTATAAATCGGCCTACGTGTTGACTGATACGCTATCCAGGGTCGGACTATCGTGCAGAATCGGCCGTTCAGTAGCCGTAAATCCCGCCGGCGGAGGATAAATCAGGGCTCCGTTATCTGCTGACCGCAAAAGCCGCAAACGTGCAGACGTTTATTTTTTAATAATCGCTTTCGATTGTGGCTGCATTCGGAACTGGACTATTAAACCCAAACAGATACGTCCGACCGACACAAAGCGTTTCTATGCGTTGTGTTGTGTTACCGTTTCTATATCAGTTGCACCAATTTAGTGTCTGGCGTATGAATGGTTTCCCTTTTATTTGCCATTTCCATTTCAAGCGTTACGCAACGGAGAATGATACGATATGTGTGCCTTTTGCGTTCATATTATATTGGACGAATATTGTACAGTTTCAACAACGCTAACCATGACATAGATGCGTCGTTTCACTTATAGCGTGTATATATTTTTTATAAAAAAGATACTGCAGACATTCCTGCTGCAGTGACGCACGCCATACTGTTATTATTTTGCACATTTCCCGTTATTTCCATCATATTATATATGGTGAACACGGGACTAACAAATGACCCAAAACGAGAAACAATCAGAATAGGTTGACAATTTCGTTTAGCAAGTGTCATTTGTGAGAATTCCATCATTTTGTTAAAAGGTAAATTTGAAATGTAACAGTGTCCTCTT
This sequence comes from Escarpia spicata, assembly GCA_963995525.1. NCBI lineage: Eukaryota > Metazoa > Annelida > Polychaeta > Sabellida > Siboglinidae > Escarpia > Escarpia spicata. Next base: position 89,609,683 of record OZ023205.1, read on the forward strand.
AAACACACGACTTGTTAGGGCAACTCTGAAACTTCAGCTTTAATTATTCTCACCATGCACCACATTTATAACCTGCTCATATTGTAAGCGCATAATTATAGAACATAAATATGCGAAGGCCTAAACATGTAAACATGTGTACACCCATACACGCATATACGGTACTACACGCATACACGCATACACCCACACACGCACGCCGCACACACACACACACACACACACACACACACACACACACACACACACACACACACACACACACACACACACACACACACACACACACACACACACACACACACACACACACACACACACACACACACACACACACACACACACACAATGCATGCATATACGCACGCACGCATGCACGCACGCACGCATATACGAATATACGCAAGCACTCACGGACTCACACGCACGCACACACACACACACACGCACACGCACACGCACACGCACACGCACACACACACACACGAGCACGCATGTGTAAAACACGTATGACGGTATGACCAACACACTTACACACATACACACGGACACACAAGCACGCACACTTACACACATACATACTTGTGAAGGGACACTCTGACACAGAACATAGGCCGTCCGTACTCGCCCAACAATCTTCACGCCCCGCCCACTCGCCCTCGCTCATGCATTCTTTTACGCAACCTTCTTACAACGGAATCCTGCCGACTCCGTCTTCAATAAAGAACCAATGCTATAATTGTGCGTTTAGCCATTTCGTCACGCGCCAGCAACAAATAAACAAAGCATGAGTTACTGGCGCCACGCCACGGCGTACCCGGAACTGTCTTCCACGGCACCCCAGCTCATGTCACGTTACCTCCATGCCCAAAATAGCGCGACGCACTATTTTGTTTACTCCTAACAACCCAGATGGGGTAATTTATTACAACCATCAGTGAACCCATTATGATAAAGGGACAGCGCGAGTCCCTCTCGCCCCAAGCAGTGTCGTCATTGCGAGGACACGCAGAACTCCGACACCGGCTGGCAATTCGCTCCCAGTCGGTCTCATTAACGCGGGCGCCTGTCACCGCAAACTCCAGAAGTACCAGGGAGAATTCACTACAGCGGCGGAGTTCACGGATCAACACCGTCGGACTGACTCGGTTCGTATTTCTAATCGACACGCCCGGATGTCTGTGTTTCCTCTCGCGTCTGCTGTTTGCAAGTGAAATATCAATGCCGGACGATGTGCTCTACCCCTGGAATCACGGTCACCGTCACTGTATTGCCTCTGATGCAATTAATGCTCGACGTTCTACGAAATAATAAGAAATAAGTGATATTTGTCGCCGATGATACGTTGAAGCAAGCGATGAGAGCATCAACACATTTCCCGAATTGTAAAAAAGAGTGAGTATAGCGCTGGAATGGATTACCATACTTGCATTATGTCGAGAGACAACGATTCGTTAAACATTTTCCTCGGCACGATGTACACGCCAGGAACGTTGTGGAGGGTTCCACGCTTGCCGCCGACCAATGGATACGGAGGAATTAACATACTCGTTAATATTCCGCCAATCAGCTACAGTTTTCTCGAGCCGCAAGATTGCACACAATATTAAACGTTACAAGTTACTCAACTTGATTTTCGATCACGCGGAAGCTGTGAGCAGTATACACCAAGGTTCCGCCTCTCTATGTATTGCAGTCATCGCCTATTATTAGGCACGTGCCTGTCCGAGCATTGGGATTGGTCGATTTGTACCGCTATGAATCAACACGGTTGAGGCGCGTGGTTATTGTCATAAAGCCCGCAGTCAACACTCGAACTTTGGACTTATATCGTTGCACTCTGCTTGCGTTCAGTGTCTTTCTTCCGACTACAGCGAAGACACGCACTTGGCAAAGCGAGACGTTTTCACAGGCATACCTCTCCGTGATTGAACACGTCTTGGGTGTCGGCAGTGCTGCTATCTTCGAGCGGAACATCATACGGAGTCAAACTCACCAACGACACGACGAGCGAGTGGTGTGAATATTTTTAACCGAACAGGTCATCTATTACAGCCAGAGACAGAGCGCGAGGATGCTCTCGCGGGCTACGACGTTATGCGTGCTGTTGACGTTACACGTTACGGTGGTGTCACGGAGAACGGAAGAGACCACGGTGAAGGTAGGGAGATGTTTGATCTATGTTATACTTGTAGTCGTCTGTGAATGGTTTTGTGTGTGTATGTGTGTGTTTGTGTGTATGTGCGCGCGCATGTGTGCGTGTGTACGTGTGTGTGCGTTTGTGTGTGTGCGTATGTATGTGTGTTTGTGTGTGCGCGCGTGTGTGCGTGCGTGTGTGTGTGTGTGTGTGTGTGTGTGTGTGTGTGTGTGTGTGTGTGTGTGTGTGTGTGTGTGTGTGTGTGTGTGTGTGTGTGTGTGTGTGTGTGTGTGTGTGTGTGTGTGTGTGTGTGTGTAACAATGACCGGTTTCTCTTACGCTGACAATGTGACAGCACTTGACGGTCCACACCAAGCACTTTAACTGCTACTCACCCTTTATAATACTTCGGCAAGCGTCATATTGGTTGGTGTTTGGATCTAATGATTGTCACTGTTTGTAGACTATATGCGTATCGTATTCAGTAGTTTTTCTACGTTGCAAACGAGATGACACCGCCGTCATTGCACGTAGGTGTCAACACCACGAGGACACATGTCATAGTTCGTGAGTACGTGGGGCGTAGTAGCAAAGAAAATAGAATGTCGGACCCCAAATCACGAGAACCGGGGATCGATGCATCAAGTTGACGTTTCAGAACTCCTCTTCGGATCCCGATGCTACAGAAGTGGTAGATCTTAATAATCTTCGACTAGTAATTGTTGCGTTAACAATCCTGTTTGTATTGGAATGAACAGGTCTGCCAGGGATAGTTGCTTTGCGCGGTCACGTGGAATGGACGCATACCTGCGTAAAAACTCGCTTTGTCCTTAACATCGACATGCATTTATGATCATGTTTTGCTTGTGTTGACAGAATTATTCCGTCAACACGGAACTTGGGCTTGGCAATGTGTTAACTGAAATTTACTTCATAACAGTAAATCTTAACAAAATAAAAAGCTAAAAGCAACGATGATGATGACAATAACAATGGTGAAGATTACGGTTATGATTGTAACAGCCACGATTATGCGATTATAATAACGATGTTGATGGTAATAATGGTAATAATGATAATTATTATTATTACGATCATGACCTTCTCGACAATGACGTTTCGTATTAAAAACTGTTGTATTGTCACGGGCTAATATTGGTTGTATAAATAACACCGCTAATGTACGGTGATCGAGACACGACGAGTAACGAATGTGGCATATCTGCAGTAAGTCGTACGTTCACCATTACGACATCACGGATCACCACGCGAGGGTCTTACAATGGGGGGGGGGGGGGGGGGGGGGGGGGTTCATTAATAAGGCGATATATATGCCATACGCAGATTTCTTTGTTAACCTAACCAACTATCAATAATAAAACTGAATTGAAACATGCTTTCCATCAAAGTGCTCGTAAAACGTAAAAGATAATTAACATTATGAGATGATATACAAAATGTATAGCTCTTACAATATAACAATTCGAACCCACGATAGCACTATTACCTACGGCTTGATTGGACGTCACAGTCGTAGATAGTTTATGAACCAAACGATGGTTATGATGGGTATCGTGTTTTGCGAGCTCGTCATAGTCTTTGCGAGAATGACTTCTCGGAACGTGTCAGCTAAAGACGTCTTCACAACGCTGGCTTCAACGTTATGGTCTGCCAATTTAATTTTGTCTGAACTCGAGGTAACGCAATTCATTACCTTAATTCGCACTGACATGTGTCTGGAGCAATTGTTGTAGTTTTCCAAGTATAAACCAATTCAATACTACACGTAGTTATATTTGACGCTACGCTGAAGTTGACACATCGCCTAGAACCAACGAGGATATCGTATAAACGGGAACCATCCAACACAAACTTTGCTGGGAAATGTTTTCTCACTCAACGCCTCTTCTTACGTACTTGTATTGGCCTATTCAGCTACGATCATCTTGTTCTGATTTACTTTTTATTCCTGGAGTCAATACTAATATTCGAACTAGGGCATTTTCTGTTGTTGCACCAACTCTCAGGAATTTGCTCCCTCTTAGTGTTAGATCAGTTGAAAATATTATACAATTTCGCCGTCATTAAAAGCTTGCCTTTATAACCTTGCATATCCACCTTAGCTCCCTGGCGTACCGATCCATCTGTTGACGACTTTAATATGGCTTATCAATTCTGATATTGACTAACGCTTTTGTATTGATGCGCCTCGGCTCTGAGCTTGGTTTTCGATGATTTAGGCGCAAAAGAAGTTACCTTGTTATTATTATTATTATAAACTTAGACAACAGAGACCATCGCTTTAATATTTCACATCTCGCTGATTTAAAAACAATAAAATGGTCCACAGTGTGTAATAAAGATGACGAAAAAGACAATATAAATATGTTCTAAACTATGGTAAATTCAAGACGTACAATGTTGTGTTATTATTATAATAATTATTATTACTTTTATCACGCCAACATAGTGGCTGGTTTTGTGCAATACCACATCGAATACGAAGCGTTAAGTAACTACTGTGCTCTCCGCCCTTCCGGGATTTCCTGTTCTACATTAGGACCTAAATGCGCTAATGATAAAAACAGTGACAATGCTTAACTAAGGCTCATCTGTCTGATCCGGTGTGAAAATTCCAGCGGACGGTTTCTGGTGATGCATCCATTTTCCGCGTCCGCACGGCGTAGGATCATCCGGTCGAAAGACACCTCTATTCCGACGTAGTCAATGCCGAAGAAGGCGACTCGTAAATCATGTCAATTAACGACAATTTATGCTGGCGTGTAAACAGAAGCCTTACTTGAGAGCAACATTGACCGCCGGGGAATAAACCCCGGTCTCGCGCAAAATGTTTCCCTCTGCAAAAATAGTCTTCCATTAACTTCACAGCGGGTCAGCTATATGACTGCATTGGCAGGATGTGGGGCGGGAAGCAATTCGCGCTCGTAATTGGTCATTGATACCGTGTAGACAGCGAGTGCTGTTGTCGCTAGAATCGCTGTTGTGCCGCAACCATATATATATATATATATATATATATATACATACATATACATACACATACACACACACACACACACACACACACACACACACACACACACACACACACACACACACACACACACACACACACACACATATATATCATATATAGCAGCATCACCACCACCGCCACCAACAACAACAAGGAAACCCACCACCACCACCACCACCATTACCACCACCCACACCACAAACAACAACAACACCACCACCATCATATATAGCAGCAGCATCACCACCACCACTGCCACCGCCACCACCACTAACACCACCACCACCACCACAAACAACAACAACACCACCACCATCAACGACAACAGCAGCAAAAACAACACCACCAACAAAATAAACCACCACCACCTACACCTCCACCACCACCAACAACACCACCACCAACAACAACAACATCACCAACACCACTAACAACAACAACAACAACATAATCACCAGCTACAACAACAATAGCACAACCAAAACAACAACAATAAAAGCAACAACAACAACAACAACAAAACACCACCACCACCGACAACAACAACACCATCAACGCCACCACCACCACCACCACCTCCTCCACCATCAACTGACTATTGACTATTCATTAACCGAGAGTGTGTAAGGAGAGTAGATGAATACAAGTATCTCGGCACTATCATAGATGCAAAGCTCACATTTGGTGAAAATACAGCGATAATTAACAGAAAGTGCCAGCAAAAGCTGTATTTCTTACGCAAGCTCAGGTCACTCAGTGTCAGCACACATGTTCTACAAACCTTCTACAGATGCTACATAGAAAGCTCTATTACATTTGGGTTTCTTGTGTGGTACGGCGGCCTGAGTATCGTGCATCGCAACACTCTGGCACGAACAGTCAGGGTTAGTGGCAAGGTGGTGGGAAAAAAGCAGACCAGTCTAGAGGATCTATACAGGCAACGGGCAGAGAGAAAGGGAAGGAATGTCTCCTCAGACCCCGAACATCCCCTGTTTCCATGCTATAAACTACTTCCTTCTGGCCGTCGCTTTCAACTCCCTCACTGCAAACTGAACCGCACTCGAAACTCTTTTGTCACCTCGTCAATAAGACTAATGAATGAGTAACTGACCTTCGTTCCCCTCCATCTCTGCCAGTCTGACACTGAGTGAGCCTGATATGATTTGTGAGATGATTTAACTTTAACTTAACTTTTTAAAAACTGTTGTAACTTATTTAACTTATTTAACTTATTTAACATATTTAATTAATTTATTTATTCATTTAACCGATATAACTGTTATTATTTTTAGTCTTTTTATTTTTACTTTGTGTATATTGCATGTACATTTGTTTTATATGTCTTAATATGCTGCTACACTCCACATGAATTTCCCTCCCAAGGGACAATAAAGTATTGTGATTGTGATTGTGATTGTGATTGTGATTGAACTGCAATAACTACAACAGCAAAAATATTATCACCACCACCACCACCAACAACACCAACAACTAAGCCACAACCGCCAACAACAACAGCAACAATAAAAACCACAATAAAAATAACAATAAAACAACAACAAAAACACCACCACCACCACCACAGTCACCACCAACACCATCACCGCCACCATCATCACCAAAAAAAACTACAACTACAACAACACTAGCACCACAACCAACCACCACCACCATCACCAGCAACCATCACGCCGCCGCCGACAACAACAACAGAGCAACATCAACATGATTAACAACATTTCTCTAAACACCACAATCATCATTATCATCATTGTCGTTGTCGCCATCGATATCATCATCACCATTGTCATCATTATCGTCATCATCGCTATCGTCATCTTCATCATATCCCCCATCTTCATCATTACTCTATCAATTCAATCACATGCCGCAACTGATATCAATCATTAACGGCATCATGTTCGCCTCCATCTCGTTAATACGTTCTGCGAAGCGAATTAATGGTCATTACTTCATGGAATATAGGGATAGGCCTTTCCGATGCCTGGTTTGTGCTAACCAGCTGTCAATAACAAGTATCGCCAACGACATTGCAATCGTTTCTAGGTAAAGATATCAACACTGCACATCACTTTACTCTCACCAACTACCGCTGGGTCAGGTAAAGTGCCTAGGTTCTCGAGTAGACTCGAACGAATATGTGTGTGTAGTTTATAGAAAGTGTCCTTCCAATTTGGACGCATTTACAAATTACATAAAAGACTTATAGACAACAATTAATTGGATGTTTACGGTGATTTTACATAAGAAATGTCAATATCGTCAGTACGATCGAACCGTGTTTTATCGGCCGTCCCGGTGATGCAATCACCTTGCAATTATGACCACAATTTGACAGACCAAAAACAATTAATAACACGAACGTGTAGGAAGTTAGTCCCGCCAATACTGACAGCTCGCTATACGATCACCGTGGCCCGGTTGCAAAGGTAACCGTAATAGTGAGATATTCAATAGTGCAACCATCAGAACAGTTGTATAAAAACTAGACCACTCTCGTTCGTCATAAATGCTAAACACATTCACTGTTACATGGACACAAATCACCAGCAACATGTAAGTATGTCCCCGTCATCTAGCACAGCGTCGTGCAAATGACATCAATCATTCATCGCAACGTCTGACGCACAATTCAAAGGCGGTCGACTTTTAAACGTATTTTAGCGTCAAACCTCCTTGCTTCGTCCAACGGAAATACGTTTACTCGTATTAATAACAGGCATCGCAACGTAGATATTATATGGAAATATGATTGAGATACAATTATAAATGACAAACATATGTATTATAACTTTGTAACGGCAGTTGCAATTAAACAGCTGAATTGAAGACAAATCACACGGCTGCATATATATCATTTTCACAACAACGCATATGTAACGTTCCTGATATGGGAAAGTGGTTATATCAGACATGTTTGCGTCACATAGCAGTACAGACTGCAGGAGTGTCAATGCGTGTCAGTGCATCCCATCAATTACCTGAGCATAGACAGGCTAACATGAAAGTTCAGAATTAAGTCACTATCCAAAACTACTAAAGCTATGTAATGCATAATAAAGACCTGAAAGGTCGACGAATCCTCATGCATAGATCACATACTGGAAATTAAGGCACATACTGAGGCAAAGTCTCAGTTGTTGCTCACAATAGTAATTATGTTATGCTCTAGTATTACAAGCGAACAGTAGTGTCAAAAGGCGAATGTCAAGAAATGGACGATAATAAAACATCACGTTGTTTGTTCTGTAGAGTGATTTAAGAGGGACTGCGAACTGGAAGAACGCCCAACAACATAGAATAATCAGTTGTCTACAGTTTACGTTGAGAACAGTAATGCATTATAGTCAGTTAATCAATCTCCTGTGCTGTGTATCATTTGTCTCTGTACTGGTTCAGTTAAAGAGTGAGTCAAAGCTAAACGGTCGACGATGACACTAAATCCTCAGCTCAACCCGACTGATATGTGTGCTCACATCTCAACAAGCACTAAACAATAAAATGCAACGTAGATCCTAGCCAACTAATTGATAGTTGACTTAAAATTGTTAGGTCGACAAAAAGCTTGATCACCGGCATATGACCCGAATGCCAAGTATGCGACCTTTGTTCAGTATCTAATGGCATGCACTTAGCTATTTTATTCAAGTAAAGTAGTGCTTTATACGGGGGGGGGGGGGGGGCAATTGTCAGTCGGGTGGTTAGAGTGAGAAAGGGTTATATCTACATCATAGGCGTCAGAACGAAATTAATATTGCGGGGGAGCTGAACGGCTCTTTCCTCTGCAGCAGTCCATGCAACACACTTCCGCGGGCGCCGCCATGGCTTCAGCTTATCCACTGTCGGCTCGACGCATCACATATCGGAAGAAGAAGGGGGGTGGACTGATGTGAGAGTGGTGATGGGTTGTGCGTGTGGGGGGTGCTGTTCAACAACTTGTGGCGATTTTCAAGCATTTTTGTTGCCTCTTCCGGCTCTCCGTAAATTTCGATTAGCATCACCCCCTTGGGCCTCCCTAAGCCCGCTCTCCAAAACCGCCATTTCAAACAAAACATGCACCGCCTTCAATAAATATTGGGAGCTAAGCCTTTCTCCAGCCCCGCGCCAAAACAGTTACACTTCGAAATGCCACCCCTTTCCTAATTATTGGGGGACTAAGCCCCCTCACCAAAAAGCGCTGTCCTGGAACCCGCAGGAAAAGAGGAAAAGAGGTCGACCACGAAACACCTGGCGCCGAGAACTTGATGCAGACACCAGCAGGATGGGCTACACCTGGAACCAAGAGAACCTGGAGAAAATGGCCCAGGACTGGGGACGCTGGAGAGCAGTTGTTCGTGGCCTATGCCCCAGTAGGGGTGACATGCATAAGTAAGTAGTAAGTAAGTAAGCCCCCTCCACAATTATTGAGCCCCTCAGCCACTATCCCGGATCCAACGCCTACGTATATTTAACTGAGCACTGTTTGGTAATATTAGATAATAACATATACAAATTTTGGTTCACAGCTGACGGTTCCAGAAATGTAAACGCGTTCTCGCGCGAGGAAGGCGTCGACCAGAAGACAATTACACGTTCTCCTAATATGAAGCCTAAAATAGCCGTTTCAGTGATTTGATTTGACACGAGGTAACAGCAGTCAGCCAGCCAGTTTATTCCGTCTGAAATGTCAGTTATTGTGCAGCAAATTGGAACCTAATGATGCCAACTTGTATGGCATTTGGAGGGCACAGTCCTGAATAACTAAATAGCATTATAAGCTGACCCTATAATACAGTGTGTCATCATGTTTTGTAATTGATGACATGTGCGTCCTTGAGTTGTTCGCAAAACGTGAGAACGACCATTAACTGGAACGTGAACTACGATCTAACCCCGTGTGAACAGTGTGCAACTGTAGACATCTTAAAATAGCTATTGCCACGCATGCTCGCACCTGTCACGCACTTGTCACCGCGAGTTTTTTCTCACAGTGAACAACCAAACGTAGGCCTAATTCTGGACGTTGATAAATACTCAGCATAATATTACAAGCCGGAAGCATCGGGAATATACAAGATATTTGTCAATGCTTACAGGGAACACGAACTTATCGCTAGGACGCACGCATACATATAAACTGTTGGGTTTTGGTGCATTTAACTTACCAGTCATATCAATTGGATCTATATATGTAAAAAAAAAAAAAAAATACACCGAACGTCCTACAGTAAGACGAGGATACAAACACGTTATGCAGTCCGCGTTGTTTATTTACCGTTTGAAACATTTCGCGTAGAAATCTGCTTACGCGCGTCCTTCGTAATATTTAGTCGGTGTATATAATACGCCTATTTTCGGCTGCTAAAGTAAGCACATGTTGGTGTCCAATTGGACACACGCTTCAGGATATAAAACGTCTGGATCCATATTTAGATACATGACACACGCACACAACAGAATTATGACAAACGTTATTACAGCAAGTTGTTGTCACTAACGGGGAATGGTTTCCGTTATTCTAAAATAGAAGCGGGTGTAGATACGGCAGTTTGACAAGCACATTTGTAACTTAGCGATGTTTGTTTACGTGAACGAGTAAAATATGTAAGTTCTTATATAGCGTAATACAGTATCCAGTCCTTAGGACTGCTCAAAGCGCTTTATACCTTACTCCCAGGCAGACCCGTTCAATAATAATATGTTTATGTTTTATTTTGTTAAGCGCCACATCCAATATTGTTCACAGCGCTTTACAACAATATACAAGTGTATGTTAAAAAATAATGCATTTGAATAAAAAATCAATAGTTGTTATATCATAGATAAAATGAACTAATAATAATAGCAATTGAAACAATAAATATAGTAGAAGTAGAAAAGGAATGTGATGTAAAATATAATAAAATAAAATAGTTAAGATCATATTATAATTTTGTTGTTGTTGAAATAAACTAAAATTAATGTAAACATCAATAAATTAGGCTAAAATATATACGAAAAGTAAATAAATAGATAAATAGATAATAAATAAACGTTAAACATCAATCAGCTATGGTAAAGCAGTGTTGGTAAGGGTCCGCTGCAGTGAACAGGTGAGTCTTCAACACAGATTTTAATGATTCCAGTGATGTTTTGTTAGTAACACTTGACGGCAGCGTTCCACACTGCTGCCCCTGCGTGAGCAAATGTACAGTCACCGGCTCTGCTGCGAAGACATGTAGACACGCACGAGTTTCTGCATGTAGACAGGCGAGAGGTCTTCGTGCAGCGACTTGTACGTAAGAACAGCGATCTTGAATGCAATGCGCTGTTGAATAGGTAGCCAGTGCAGTTCGCGAAGAATAGAGGTCGCACTTTCACAACGATCCTGTCGAGTAATAAGGCGAGCGGCAGCATTCTGGAGTCGCTGCAATCGACCGATGTTATTGGCTGAGGTACCAAACAGTAAAGAGTTGCAGTAGTCCAAACGGGATGAAATCAAAGACCATCTCAACTTCTCTTGGAAGCATTCAGCCACGGTGCAATTACTGCATGAAGACACATATCCACCACATTCTATAGCCAGTGTTTCATTCATACAGTTGAGAGAATTGGGGTAACGTAGAGTGAACGCACTTGCCGAAGATTCGACACCACAGCACAGGATTCGAACCCGGGTTGTCTCTGTCGAGAATCCGATTATCTAGCCACTGCGCCACTGCCCTTCACAGTGATTGATCAATCGCGCTCGTGAGCATTCCCGCACGCGTGCAACATAACGTACATAAATCATATGAACATGTATTCATGCACACATTCGTGCACGCATAGAACTTATGCAAGTGTATGTACTGTGATCAGTCCGTGGTGACTGAAGGGAATAGGTCTAGGCCGCGTTCACGTCAACTTTTTCTGACCCCGGCACTTGTTGACGGAGGCACACTGGTCCAGTTCATGGCGCCTTCCTCGACCCGAACCAACATTTTGTTGTAATATTCGTACTTCACCAGCAAAGTGTCTCTTCAATTTTATGGACCATTATTTTTTTAAGCGCGCCGTTTCTGGGTCAGAGTGTTTGCCGGTTCAAGGTCACGACGCGCAAAGTCACCGCATGCTACGTCACGACTTGGGGTAATCTGGTAGTAGTCAAAGAGGGTTCAACAATTGATTGACCCTTAGATGTTACAGGGCTACTTCATATGTCAACAATATTTAATTAGATGCTCATTTCAAGACCTCTGTCCTGTAAACAAGTTATAACACTACTACGCATAAAATATCATATAAACACTGTGAATGGTGTATCTACGGGACACCCAGTAATGATATCCGCAAGATCAGCCACATTTCGAAGAAATTTTGTTTCAAAAGCGTCTTGTCTTACTGATTGAGTCTGCACAGTCGACGACGACGAAAATCCATTAGTGATTCATTTCCACCAGGCTCAGTCTCTGGCTTGAGGCTGATTCCATCTACTGCCTACTTTTGCCTTGTCTCATTCCATTTCTCCGAGCCAGATGGTTCTCTGCCGTCATCTTTTCCTTTTGCACTTAGGGTTCCACGTGAATGCCCGTCTCAGTGTGTTGTGGTGTGTTAGTGTATGTATCGAAATGTTTGAGTATGTGTTGATGTGCTAGTGCATATGTTGTTAATGTATGTGTTGACGTGTTAGTGTAGGTATCGTTGTGATAGTGTGTGGGTCGGTGTGTTACTGTATGTGTCGATATGTTAGTTTATATGTTGACGTGATAGTGCATGTGTTGATGTGTTAGTCTATATGTTTATGTGTTAGTGCATGTGTCGATGTGTTAGTGTATGTGTTGATGCGTTAATGTATGTGTCGATGTGTTGGTGCATGTATCAATGTGTTAGTGTATGAGTTGATGTGTTAATGTATGTGTCGATGTATTAGTGCATGTGTCGATGTGTTTGTGTATGTATCAATGTTGATGTGTTAGTGTATGTGTCGATGCTTTAGTGTATGTGTTGATGTGTTAGTGTATGTGTCGATGTGTTTGTGTATGTGTTGATGCGATAGTGTATGTGTCGATGCGTTAGTGTATGTATTGAAGTGTTAGTGTATGTGTCGATGTGTTAGTGTATGTGTTGATGTATTAGTGTACGTGTTCATGTGTTAGTGTATGTGTCGATGTGTTAATGTCTGTGCTGGTTATTGCGTTCTTCTTTCCATAGTGCGTCCCTATATAATTCGCCGTTGACCGCATTTCAACGAAGAGTAGCGTGGGGTCAGATGGCCCCTTAAGGGGTCAGCACACTGTTGGACTTCCTGCTTGATTACAGACGAAACAAAGTGCATTATATTTTTGAGAAATGATTTTTTACAATGTTCACTTGCTCTGACATAAGTGCATTTGAGTAGTCAGATTTCTAGATGTGATTGTAGCAGCTGTTGACAGTAAAATGGTGTCTTTTTAGCTGATTTTACTAAGCGGAAGGGTATCTGGCAGCAATTTGGCTAGTTGACACTTTAGCCGGATTACTGCCTGCATGCATTTGTAAATATTGACGGGTGTCATACATACAGGCATTTTGCAAGAGCTAGAGATATTATATTTTGACTAAAATCGACCCGCATGTCAATGAGATGATAATAACAGCAGGTGGGAAGTTTAAGAAACTTTATAGGTCACGTTTTCTTATAATCACACACAACATTAACATGGTCGCCAATGGGAAAACTGACAGTGTGCTGAGCCCTTAAGGACAATGACGCGTTTAGTCCTTTTAATGAGGTATGTGCCGATGGGTCTTGTCCAACGTATTGTGAAAGGAACTATTTTTTAGACACATGGTTATGAACAACTGCGCCAAAACTGCAAGTGAATACCGATGGCCCATTTGACCCCGTACATTGGGGTCAGATGGGCCGGTCACCAAGGGTTGTTTATTTGTCAATTTACTTATCTTTAACATCTGCTATATCACCATATGCACGCTTCTATACATTCTCTTACATTTAGCACATATACGGATCTTGGTTTAGGTTGTAGCTGCAAATTCAAATGCTAAGGATCTGACACATGTCACTGTAAGATGGAATTCATTCCGTTCAAACTCAACTAGTAAAACAAATCAGGTCTAAATCTAATCCAGTTTCTTCCGAAACCACTGGGCCTGAATTTAAAACATATGTTCCCTGTTGCTTTCTGATTGTTCCATTCAATTTTAAATACCGCTGCTACGTTGACCGTAGCACACAATGGGTTTTAGCAACATCTCAGTTCCATTCTTGACCGCTTTGATGGCTTACACCATACATTCTTACAACGTTGACCCCCCCATCGGTCTTCTAGTTGTAACAGCGCATTGCTTTAAACGTATAACTAAACCAAAACAACTAACTATATGCCCCAAAACGCAAACTTGAAAGGAAAATCAATTATGTTATGAACAGTCTTTTTATATGTGGGGTCAGATGGGCTGCCCACTGACTGGGTATCGAACAATTCCCTATTTACAAAAACATTAGTTTTATTATCAATAACCGTGGTATTAGCAATAACCCTAATCAATAATGGCAATTTTAAACTATTCTGGAGCAGGTAACTTTTGAATCGTGTACCACTACCCCCATGCAGTGACATTCGCTATTACGAATCACCATACGTGAAACCAAGGCCTTGTATGTCATGCGTATGCCATGACTGATCATCGTTTCCGGCTCAAAGTATTCTACACAGATCCCTCTGACAATAGGACTTTCAATCGTTCGAAAATTCAACCACTGGTGATTTTACAGGTCACCTGAAAACTTATGTCTTCTAAGGAAGGTCCTGAAATGACCCACGTAAACACACGCACTCACCCACTCAAGATATCCGTTGTCAAGTTTATTTGCGAGTTAATTTCGTTCGGGAAAAGAGATGTAAATGACACCCGTTGGTGATCTACCAGAAACACTTGTTATATTTTGGATATCTAATAGATGCTGACACTTATCGGATATAATCTACTCGGTAGCCCAACGAATCAATAACACTAACTATCATTTTCTTCGGAATTGTGTAGGCCCTACTCCAATCATCGTTATTCACACGCACACGTATATTACGTGACTACTACAATACTGCCGAGTGGCAGACATGGGACACCCAGTGTTCTGGCTCCAATTAATGGGTATCTACCCAGCGGCGGCGCCAATTAATTTACATGGAGCCGAGCACAGAATTGGCGCTGGACACAAATACTACCTGATTCTCACACCAATACTAACTAGAACCGGAAGTGTGTATGCTAACACACGCTAAGCAGTGTACGTACCTCGGCAATTGCAAGGAATAGTAACACCCACAGCTTGTTTTGAGAGCGAGACAAGTACAAATAGGCTTTCACCAAGAAATGCAGCCAGATAAGTGTGGTCACATTAATAGGAACTTGAATTAATGTGTTTACAACGGATAATTTTGAGAAGAAAATAACCATGTTTGGCGATCGTAATTTCAACAGATGTACCACCGATGTACCACGGTCATAAAATCATAGCAGGCCAGGTTATTAGTTGGCGAGGCAACTGCACCAGTAGAACGTAGATCAGTTATAACCGTTAAAGACTGGAACCACCGGGGTGGGGCGAAGATCAACCCTAGTTGACTAACAAGTCCTTATCTTACCTATAGAAACAAGACTAAAATTCTTGCCACTCAGATAATGAACTCCACATGGCAAGTGGACAAAGGCGTCTTTAGCTTATTGAGAGTACAAGTTTTTTCTTAACTATTTGTATCCCCACCACTTCTGAGGTATTTGTCGATTTTGTTTTAAACATGTGCACGCTACATAATCAGTATATAATCTGTTTCATTTATTTATATTCCTCTGTGAGAAAAAATATTTTCTGATATCTAATCTACCCTGTTCCTTCACTAAAGATAATTCGTGTCATCTGGTCCTTCTATTTCTCTTAGCCGAGAAAACAATATTGTTATCAATATTGTCACAACCATTCAATATCCTAAGAACGTATGTATGACGTTTGGGAGTTTCGGTTAAACAATGTCGTCAGAAACGGTAGTCACATCAAAGCAATATTTGCGTGTTACAAGGAAGCCGATGACTCAGATGTAAGATCATCCGTTGTGTTCATGCTGATATATCCAAGGCCCCGTTCCAGGCCGATTATAAAACAAATATTCAAAAGAATGTAAGAACATTTTCGTCCAAAGATTGGCTCATGGTTTGCAAACAATAACAATACGCGCTTGATTGGTAAGCAGCCACAACAAATATTGGCACTGTGCAAAGTAATGTATTTTTCTTTGATATACGTGAATGTGTTCCCAACGATCAACAAACAGAATGTTGATCTTTAGGTTTAACGAGTCTTGTGAAACTAATGACTTTTAGAGGGCAGCCAATTTATGTCCATTAAAATGGCCAAATATTTCTGTGTATGTGTGTGTGTGTGGTTTGTGTGTGTGTTATGTGTGTCTCTCTCTCTCTGTGTATGTTTGTGTGTGTGTATGTTTGTTTGTTTGTCTGTGTATGTGTGAGTATGTGACTGTGCGAGTGTGCGAGTGTGCGAGTGTGCGAGTGTGCGTGTGTGCGTGTGTGCGTGTGTGTGTGTTAGTGTGTGTGTGTGTGAATTAGTGAATTTCCTATGATTGCAATACATGAAAAATGTAGAGTTAGTGATCACAAACGGTACATTAGAATTGTTCAGATAAAAATACGTGGATACTTGATTTAGAAATAGGGTGCATGGACTATTTGTTACGACCAAATTGCCACTGATTGTTCAAAGAACAGAGCAAATGCTTCACACTATAGTTCCCTAAATAATATAAAAAAATATACTGAAGTATACAAATTTATAGAACATATGCTGTATGGAAATACCTAGGTGCTGTGCTGGAGCACCTAATTATGACAATGTTACGCCTAATGACACTTTGGCTCTAAACTAAAATTGCAAACTGCATGCTTCTGTAATTGCACGAGGAGGTGGCGTAGTATCCTAACAATACAATGTTTGAAAACAGCCAACTAGGATATGACTCAAAGTTCACGAGTCCATATTACATGACAATTGTAGGCTGTTCACTTCCTCCATTCTTTCTCCCCGTCAGCAGCAGCAACTATATCCCACTAAGTACAGCCGTGGACATATTAAAAACCACTGGGAGGCTGGGCAAAAATACATGTAATCCATCACCCGCATATGGAGTGTTTTAACCATTTTTATTCTCCCATGACGCATCTCTGTATTCACATATTATACATAAGATATGCTTACAGCGAGTGTGCCTAACATTCCGAACAAATAACTATTCAATGTATAAGACATTACCCGAAAAATCGGGCATCCGCACGAACATGAAGAAGACTACTAATTGAAACTCAATGTTTAGAGGTGGGTTTTCTGCAGCACTTGGTTGTTATGTCACTTTCTCTAGAGTAACGCATTTTTAACGCGATGACTGCTTCACGACGTAACAAAATAGTTTCGTCACAATTTAATGTGTGTGATTATGAAATCAGAACAGCACGGCTGTATTTTACACAGCGAATTGCACGCATTTGTAATAATGATTGACACACTGCGGGCCTATTTGTTTAAGTAACATTTCCTCAAATGTTAAAAAAAGTTAACCTATAATGCGTTGATCGATTCCAGCACCCAATCATGTTTTTACCTAACGTAGTATACATTATGCTTTCTGTGAGTACTGCAGATTATGCAACTACGTGTGTTTCTGATTGGCTTCTGTGTTTCTCACAGTGTGACCCACATAGGAGTGGAGCCTTCACGCATACTCAATCATATATAACCACATTGTCATTTTTAGGCAAACCCTTTTTACTCTTGAATGTGCCATTTCAGGACCGCCTCCCCAAAGAAAATCCACTAAAACGCAACAATGCTCATAAACGACAAAAATACTCGCGACAGTGGTTTTATGTTCGACTGCACTCAGCCGCCGGTGCCAGCTGTTTCGAAGATAAGATAATTAATTTTAACTGCAGCGCTGCTGACATGACGTATATACATACCTCCGTGGTATATCCAGGCCCGCGCTTCCAGGAGTGGTTCTAGGACAAGCAGCATT
>OZ023205.1:89628101-89675601 GCA_963995525.1 Escarpia spicata
CTCTCCCTCTCTCTCTATATTTATAAATATACCCTAACCTTACATTAAAATCGATATTAGATCAGAATATCTTCGAAAAATTAGAGATATTCAAAGGTGACCGACAAAAGTACTCGCCAGTTGCAAGTGTATGTCAGTCTTGATCCGGGGGTAGCTCGAGATCACTCAACAGAACCAATCACCAGGCGGCCCATTCACCGTAAACTGTGTTTATCCATCCACGAACGTGTTTGCACTTGCGAACGCTGAGTAGCGAATCGCTCGATAAAACTGGGCTAAAAACCCGAGCTCGGCTGGCACCGAGACTGTCAACAGATGCAGTTTCGGTGAGTTTATATAAACACGCCAGGCGGCGGTGCAGCTTTATTATCTTCAATAAAACAAGAAACACATAAACTAGGTTTATGGAATGCCACAGCCGGTGTCATATATAATACGGACTCCATGGAATATGTACCTCAGGGTATGAATTCTATAGAAATACTGCTATACAATATGTACCCTCCTATGGAATATATACCCCTCTTTACGATACCAATATTTAGTGTGTATATGTTTTATTATAATATTACTCCAGGATGTATGTCCCTTTAATAAGTGTACTTCTTAGTTTAAACTTAAATTTTATTGATATTACACAATTAGTTAATTCATTGAAGAGATGAAATAGTTTACAGTAATCGTAGTATGCAACATAACAAATAAAAAGGTGATGAACTTGACAATATACATACATTATAATTATATACTGTCTTTGTGGACATAATAAATAAATTATAAAATACATACCCCGGGGTACATATTCAATGGGGGTATGAATTATATCTGACACCGGCGTTGCTACTTGGGCTGGAAGCGTAAGACGGGTGCGTAAAGTAGGCAGATTGCTCGATCAGTGGTTTGATGCTCGACTCGTGTCTAGGTGGATGTGCGTCGATGCACCGGTCAGGTTGTTTCATGGTTATTAACCCAACGTAATCACCGAGCTATCTTGCGTTTCGGATGCTGTTTTAAGAATAACGGTCTACGAACTGCACGTCATCCGGATATTATTTAACGCCCGGATAAATGTAAGCTCGACACTGTTACAAAAAACCTGCTCAGATTTACGTCATGACAAACGTCACGTGCAAATACTTCGGGAAACCGTCTTCTGCGTGTGGCTGCTTGTAGTCCGGATGAGCACCTTTCCTATTTAGCATTATTAATGTCATATTTCATTGTTCAATACGCATTGGATGAAAGTACACCTGTTCTGGATAAATGGAAACGCGACAGTCGTGGCTGGTGCTAAATACATTCATCTAGATACGCGCACGCACAGAAACGTCATGAATTATAAAATGTTTGCTTCCTACAGACATAAACAATTTCTGTCATAAAACAGTTTCCTCTCCACGCACACGTCATGTGACTTACTCTTATACGCTGAAACAGCAAATTATAATTATGTACTTTAACTATAACGCTCGTATTACGACAACAAAATAAACATATTATTTCACTACTGGATATTATTGATCACGACGTGATCTACTGGTGCCAAATATTATGCCTTACATATGCACATAAACATCACCCGGATAAAATTTAACGCCCGGATAAATTTAAGCGTGACACCGGAAGTGACTTTTAACGTATCCAACTGATCGGTAAACGGTATACTTAGCTAGGAACAATCACATAACATACACGCAGCATTGGAAGCATTCGATTAACGTTCATCTAACCGCTAGTACGAACTGTACAACGGTAAAACCAGTAATCTTCAGAGAATATCGAACAAATGAACATGTTAATTTTCTTCCGAGCCGTTGTTTCTCAACTCCTAAAAGTTTGGCGACTGAGATCCAACAAAACTTCTAGCAAGAAAAGGAGTATGGATATATATATATATATATATATATATTTGTGTGTTATTTTGTGAATTGTGATGAGCACGTAACACGCATTCGATGGCGATCATTTGTTCAAACCATAGCTATCAAACGGAGGATTGGCATTTATTTTAGCACGCTTACCGCGTTGTATGACGTTATCCAGTCTGATATCGCTATCATTTATTAACACACATGTTTGGGTATCAAGTTATTTAAAACAGCTGTGATCAAGATAATATAATTTTATTAAGGAAACAGATCACTGCCATGACAACTGAATGTGTAATTTGAATTGTGATGAGCATGAAACGTGTCATGTGTATTCCCTGTCCATCATTTATTGAAACCATTGCAGTCGCATAGTTCAACGTGTTACGTACATTCAAAGCCATTCACGATCACATACGATAAGGCTCAACCGTTATTTAGAACTGGGTTTGCGAGTTCGGATGCTTAGGGTAAATCAACCAATCCCGAGCTTTAACATAAAGTATTTTAATCTCAAGAAACACATGTTTCGCTGCAGCCTGCTTCCCGACTGTATGTTAATTTCATTACGTGAAGAAGCGAACATATGTGGACGTCAGCACAAAGAAATCCAGTTAGTGATAACCCCTTAAAAAAACCAGTTCATACTACTCAATTCAGCGGTCCAGGCTTAGTTAATGACACGATACAATTGTATCGATCGTTGGATCATTCGCTTAATCAGCATAATAAAAAGTCCGTTATGTAAAAGCAGATTATCTATAATCGGCACAGTTGTGCCAATACACACAGATCGTACGCAAGGTTTGCATTTCATATTTAATATATTAGCGTGGTCATTTTAAATCGAACTACTGCGTCGACAGCAATGTTGAAAACAACAGTAAACACCAGGGATTATTGATTTACATAAAAAGTGCGCTTTTTTCTCGAAATCACCCTTGATATATTGTAATGGATCGGGTTTCCATTGTTTATTCATTATGCTCGTAGGCTTCGGAACGAAGAGAATACTGTGTGGTGGGAGGCTGAGGTTCACAAACACCCTTCAACTGCACCCTCCTTTGAGGCTTGCACCAAGCTCCACTTGCAGTCGCCTTGAGGCTCACCAAAAATCTCCAACTGCACCCTCTTGCCGAAATATTGGGGGGCTACGTCTATCTCTACCCCTCCGCCAACATTATTGGGAGGCTCAGCCAGCCCCCTAAGACTGCCCCAATTTCCGACGCTTACGATACTTGAATATATGTTTATGCATTACAATATGAAGGCAGTGGTCATTCCCATATAATGTTTACATTTGTATGTCTCGTTTCATAAATATTTATATCGATGATATCGTTCATAATATTTTATGAACATTTATGCTTAATATTTTTCAATACTTAAAATTTATATCATTATAGATTTAAATTAAGTTTTTGTCTTTCGTAATCATACAGATTAAATAATATAATTCATTACGACAAATTTATCGCATTTAGCATATGGTTCTGACATCTGGCATCTGACAGCAATTGTAACATACTTGTACACTCGAGTGCTGTCAACGGAAGTGACGTTGCCAAGCTCACGGTAATCTTAATGAATGAGGCGGTTACTGGATTGCTTTGATCTGTATGGAATATAACTTCTTGTCTCCATTAAATTGAATCAACAGCAGTTATATTTTTGGAAATGTATAACGAATATCGGATTGGACGAAACTTGGAAATTTCGTTGGTGGTCGAAAACGCCTGGACGTATGCAATATATGGCGGAAATAGCTAATTTAGAGGATGATCGTGATATAGTTTTTTGTTAACATGTTCAGCATATCAAGGACATATTGCCTGTTGCTGGGAAGAAGTTTCATAGTGTGCAACCCTATCCGTACACCGAACGGCAGCGCAACATAACGGCTCTCAGTGCACTGAGCGGCAGCACGACATGACGGCTATCCGTGCACAGAACGGCAGCACGACATGTCGGCTCTCAGCGCACTGAACGGCAGCACGACATGACGGCTCTCAGAGCACTGAACGACAGCACAACATGACGGCTTTCAGTGCACCGAACGGCAGCACGACATGACGGCTCTCAGTGCACTGAACGGCAGCACGACATGACGGCTCTCAGTGCACAGAACGGCAGCACGACATGTCGGCTCTCAGTGCACTGAACGGTAGCACGACATGACGGCTCTCAGAGCACTGAACGAAAGCACGACATGACGGCTCTCAGTGCACCGAAAGGCAGCACGACATGACGGCTCTCATTGCACCGAACGGCAGCACGACATGACGGCACACAGTGCACTGAACGGCAGCAAGACATGACGGCTCACAGTGCACTGAACGGCAGCACGACATAATAATAATAATAATAATAACACAAGTTTATTAGCAACTCAACTGAGTTGGATTCACAGTATACAATAAAATACAACTATACATTGGAACGTCATACAGTATTAATACACTGAAATGTCATACAGTATAAATACCATCCTTTTGCCCTTCATTCGTTATTGGCAGTTGTGTAATCCCCATGGTATAAAGGAGTTACGGTATCTGTTTGTTCGGGTTATTGGCAAAGGGTACACATTACTCTGTCTGATGTCATATTTGGTATGCCTTTTGTCAGGCAGCAGATAGTTTAATCTGTGTGTACTAACTTTAATCTTATTGAAATATTTTTGGCAAAGGCAGTCCCGTCTTGCTTTCAATGTCTCCAATTTAACATACGTGAGTATCTCAGCGTAACTTGTTGCAGGAAAAATACACTTTAATGCTCTTTTTTGTATCATTTCAATACTGTCAGATAAATATTGTGGCAAGTTAGTGTGCCATACGGGGCATGCATATTCTAAAACAGGTCTCACAACACTGACATATATAGTGACCAGATCATTCTGGCTAATTCCTACTCGCTTTAACTGATACAACATGTACAATCGTTTCCCGGCCTTTTTCACAATATTTTCGACATGCTTATTCCATGTCAGATCCTGTGAAATTGTAACACCTAGAAGTTTGGCATGGTCTACTTGATCTAAATCTTTTCCATCGATCGTTATATTCGGGATAGTGTTTCGAAAATTGCGGTCTTGTGCAAAACAGATGATCATCTCTTTTGATTTTCCTAAATTAATTTTCATATCATTCTGTTCTGTCCACTTAGCGGCAACGTCAACCGATTCTTGTATAACAGATACACCCTTTCTGTCGCATACTTCGAACAATGTACTGTCATCTATATATTTATATAACGGAACAGGCGTTTCTAAATCATTTATGTAGACTAGAAAACATTTAGGTCCAGAGAGTGTTCCTTGTGGTACTCCCCCATTGGGGTGACCAGGATGCGAATATTCATTTCTTATTTTTACTTGTTGAGTTCTGTCCAGTAAAAATGTTGCCATCCATCTTATAATATGTGAAGGCAAACCATACAACTGTAGCTTTTCTAGTAACAAATGATGATTAATAAGGTCAAACGCTTTGCTAAAATCTAGCATTACAACACGGACATAAGAGTCCAATTTATCAGTTGCCTCATACCATGTGTGTATCATTTCGACAAGAACGTCTGTTGTGGAAGTTCCACTAATTCCACCAAATTGCTTAGCATCAATTTCTCCTTCAATTGTGTCATCCACCCATTTAATTATTATTGATTCAAACACCTTAGCAGCTATTGGAGTTAGTGAAATTGGTCTAATGTCTTTTTCAATCGACACAGGTGGGTTTGTTTTTGGTAAAGGTATTATGTTGGCCATTTTCCATTCCATAGGGAGTACTCCTTCTCTTAGAGACTTGTTAAAGATAGCAGTTAATGGAGGAGCGAGGACGTTTGCGTGATTTCTTAACACCCACGCAGGAATGTTAGTGAAGCTAACATGACATGACGGCCAACAGTGCACTGAACGGCAGCACGACATGACGGCTCATCCAGGGATGTCTTTAGCATTCTATTCGTTCTTGTGTTGACAGTAGCTTAGCTGTGTGAGATCTTATCGCGAAACTAATGTCGCACTGACCCGAGGCAATACTATAGTAAATTTCCTTGTAGAATATGTATTTTTCCCTTCACTTTTAGTCAAAAGTCGGGGTGCGTATTATACATGGTGCTAAGGCTAAATACAATTTTCTCTGACCAATGTATCAATGTTTCCAGACCAGGATAACGCTGGTGGAAAACTAGTAATATTATAAACGTTGGCGTGATGTTACAATCACGTAAACCACCGCAGCAACGCAAACGAAAGGCAAGAATCGCACCCCCGTAACCGCCTCTCTTGCCCTAAACTAGCAGCGAGAAATAACAACGACGAGACCCCGGATGTCTGACATCGCGAATAGCACCAAAGAGCGGGAAGCGCAGCCCCGGAAGCGTCCCGCTATGATTACGATTGACGTTCCTGAATCACGTGAATGATGCCCGCGTCACGGGTCGAGTATCAACAAGTGTGACTCCATGTTTAAAGTTTTGAATGTAAATGTTGTGAATGTAAATAAAGACGAATGTAGCGCATGTATGCTTTGCAGTTGAAAGTACCAGGTCTGCATGTAGAATTTAAGAATATAACTTAGTGTTAATTTAAAAGTGAAATCAGAACGACACAATATAAGTTCTAGCAATCGCTGATTTAATCAGTTGCGCATCGTCAAGCTACAACACAAGTTACGTAGTGCTTATACATTAGTCACTAGCGAGCGACAAGCAATGCCAATGCCGTAACTTGCGCAGGTGACATGTTTACGATTCTGAGATGGATTCGTGGGTTCAAGCAAAATACCAGAAGCGGGGAAATCGGGGATTGATGTCAAAAGTCGGGGTGCGTATTATACATAGTAGCGTATTATACACGGAAATTTGCGGTATTTGAATTGAGAACGCACTTTTAATAAGTATTCAGTAAGTTATGTTGCTTAGAATATACATATTAATGTTTTTAGCCGCGTATCCAGGGGAGAATATTTAGCACCAGTTAGCACCAGCAACGACTGTCGTGCCTACATTTATTCGGTCGTTAATTTTGTTCGGATGATGTTTCTGTGCAGAATATTTTGTATAAGTACGGGTGGTGATAATTAATGTTCGGTCGTTAATTATGTTTCGTTTGTTTGCACGGGCATTACTAGTTGGAGTACATTAACACTAATTGTAAATAGTGTATAAAAGTTAGCGCATGTACATCAATAGAGCACAGGACCGATCACGTTGTCACCAAGGCGCTATATTCTAACATGACGTTGCTGAGCTTTGCTTTGTGTGTATGTGTGTGTGTGTGTGTGTGTGTGTGTGTGTGCGTGTGTGTGTGTGTGCGCGCGCGTTTGGTGTGTGTGTAGTGTGTGTGTATATGTCGTGTGTGCGTGTCCGCATGTGTGTGTGTGTGTGTGTGTGTGCGCGCGTTTGGTGTGTGTGTAGTGTGTGTGTATATATCGTGTGTGCGTGTGTGCGTGTGTGCGTGTGCGTATTTCCCATGGCCCACACTCTGTTATAATTAATTATTATGTTGATATACCTAGGCGTGTCCGCGTGTGTGTCCGCGTGCGTGCGTGTGTCTGTGTGTCTCTGTGTGTGTGTGTGTATGGCGTGTGTGCGTGTGTGTGCGTATTTCCCATGGCCCACACACTGTTAAAATTAATTATTATGTTGATATACCTAGGCGTACCTCAAGCGCTGAAACGTGTGTGTGTAGTGTGTGTGTGTATATCGTGTGTGCGTATGTGCGTGTCCGCGTGTGTGTCCGCATGTGTGTGTGCGTGCATGCGTGCGTGCGTGCTCTGTGTGTGTATGTGTGTGTGTGTGTGCGCGCGCGTTTGGTGTGTGTGTGTAGTGTGTGTGTATATATCGTGTGTGCGTGTGTGTGCGTGTGCGTATTTCCCATGGCCCACACTGTTATAATTAATTATTATGTTGATATACCTAGGCGTGTCCGCGTGTGTGTCCGCGTGCGTGCGTGCGTGCATGCGTGTGTCTGTGTGTGTGTGTGTGTGTGTGTGTGTGGCGTGTGTGCGTGTGTGTGCGTGTGCGTATTTCCCATGGCCCACACACTTAAAATTAATTATTATTTTGATATACCTAGGCGTACCTTATGCGCAGAAACGTCAACCGGATAATTTTTAACGCCGGATAAATTTAATGTAAGCGTGACACCGTCACGTATTTGTTGATAGGTTCATACTACAGTTATATTACGTCGATGTCGACGACAACGACGACGATGACGGAGGCGGCGACGGCGGCGACGGCGTACTCAACAGTCTACGCTCACTTAATATGGCAATAATTTCAATGTTTAAAGGAAATAATTTGTGAAACGTGATGACGATGGCATCCGCATGGGAGTGCCAGTCAGGAAGACGTCTGATTAGTGTGGCAGTTAGAAGCCAGACCGAATGGTTATGGTCCCTTGGGCATTTTTGTAGCATATGCGATGGCGTGAGATTTCTTTCGTTCCTTGCCATCCAGGGTCCTGTCTATCTCAGTCAACGACATTAAATGTAATCTTCCAATGATTCCCCGCGTGGGACAACGAACAACAAACTAACATCTATGTAAAACCTGTTTTGCAACGTAATGCAATATGTTTCAGTATCGCGATATAATTCGGAACCAACCGTTCTGGATTTGTTCGTGCGACGTGTGAAATGCTGATTCTGCGGATCAAATATCTCTGCGTATTTATTTCAAGGATGTGTGTCGGTGATTGTTTACACGGCACAGTCAGTTTTTCCTTGTATCATCAATTCATACATGCACTGATGGCGTAACGATCCTGTCACTTGGTCCACGGACCTGTTACAATCGGAATAAATGCAATACAACAGAGAACAGTACAATGCAAAATACAAGGTTATTACGACATCAAACCATACGTCATCTTTTAGCATTCAGTCATAGTGGGTTCAAATGATATAACTCGGCTCTCATTAGTTGTATACATTTTATATATTTTAGCACGTTTTTGTAGTATTCAGTAAGATCACTTGAGTACATTATCCGAATGACCCCAAAGCCTCACTACTGAGTATTGTTAAACTGCTTAGACAATATAAAAAACTCCTTATTCAGTGGATTTATACAATCGCAAATCAGTCTAGATGTTTTCATTTCTGTAATGCATGAATGATTATGCTCACTGTCGGTTTAATCATAGAGAGCGTCGTTTTATTATGTAAGTGCCTAAAACATAGTATATCTAGTATATTGTAGTATCTAGATCCGGGCCACGTTTGCCATTTCTCGCCGAATTTCGACCTAGAACCGGCAGAACTAATGACGTAGTCTGTCCGATAATTTCCTCACAACTACTTACGATATTTTCATAAACGAGTTAATGTACCGTAGTTAATACAAGGCAGGTTTAGTTTACGCATCCTCCCGAGCCAAGGAAGTGGGTCTGCTACTCTACCTCTCCATGTATTCCTGTACAAAGTACGAAAGTACGCTTCACTGGTTGTATTTCGTCCCACTCACAGTCGCCCTCGATCTTGGCTGTGAGAAGCAAGCAAACGCTCAACATCAAATAACAATTCCAGGAAATCTCACCAATCCCGTGAGTGCGTCCAGTGTTGCGCACTCACGAGCCAGCAGGATTATTTCGATTTCAGGTTCGTTGAGTTTTGTGAAATTCTTCGGAAAAAAAGACGAACAAAAACTGGATTGCGGTCGCAGGTTTAAGTAGAGTGTCTGAAATCAGTCTCGGTATCTGACCACGACGATTATTGGTTCCGTCTAATGCGGAATCCTTTCCGCTGCCGGTCGCAACCTATCTTTGAGCAGGTGCTCCGTAGACGCAATCAGCGTGGTGTCCTTTTGATTCCGTCTAGCAAGGCACCGAGACTGCGGCAACTGGAGCCGAACTGTCGCTGAGCACTGCTTATTCTTCAGTCAGTCTACGGGTCAATCGATACGTTATGGAGACAGCGTCTTCGTTTGGCCGGATTAAATGGAACGGATCCGTGCACTTGCGAAATGGCGAACCCGGTCATGTGGAAATAAATTTCAGCGTACGAGTTGTCGACTTGGACGTCAGGCGGAGTGGCATTATTTTGGTCGTGTAGCAGCTATAGATGTGGGACAGGCGACAGACACGTCATTATCAAGGGGACGAAATGACCACCCATATATAGTGTGCCATTAACAGTGCTTACGCCACCACAAACATGTGTTGACTGTTGTCATATCCGATTTAGTATAAATTTATTTTAGTTCAATGTTAACCATATCTTCGTTTTTATCGTTTCTGTCCAGCATTTTATAATTAAACCCCCCCCCACAAAAACACACGTCCTATTGTTATACCTTTCGCAAGACGTCGAACATTTTCAGTTTAAACAGGTTGGATCAGCTAAAGCAAAATCATTCTGGATTAAATGCAGTCTATTAAAATCTTTGGCGAACTATGTGTTTACTTAACGCGATTGGTAAATTTATATATTATACAGTGCTTTATTTGTATGCATACAAGGATTAATATAATCGCAAAATCAAACATTGTAATGTTGTCCAGAATGTATGCGTTGATCACAACTGTTCGGTTTGGCACGCGGTCAGATAAGTATGGCAGTATATATTGGTTTTGTAATATGTACGATTATTATTTTCTCAGGTAGGCTTTTGAAGTTGTACGCTTGCAAAAACCGGATAGAAACAATAGTCGATATTTAGGCAAATCATATTAAGCTAAAGTGCAAAATAATGCAAAGCTAGCCAGTAACATTACCAGAGTTTACGAGAACGAACTGCACAGACTGTAAAACATCGCAACACACAGACGTAACGTTACTCATAATGTAGATGCCACATAACAAATAGCGCTTGCAATGTTTCATCGATCGCTCATAGTTCTTCAGTCGGTACAGTATAAAGCGCCATTCTTGTGACATGTAAACCTACTAACGGTGGCCTCTCACTAGTCGTCATAAAACAAGTACACGTTCCATTTTCGACACATATATAGTATGCAACAACGGAATTGACAAAGATGCATATGGTGGTTGCCCGAGTCAATTTACTCTGGTTTCGAAGGTTAAGGTTTACCCAGTAAATACGTTGATTGTGAAATGCCCTCTTCACCGGACGGTTAATAGTGCATTTGTTCGTTTTTACATTCACTCATCGTATTTGCACGGCAATCATGTTTACAATTGCGAGGCTTCATTCTTCTCTGACGTGATTACCATAATCGGTTCTGAACTTCCGAAATAAGTGCCGATGATTACGGTTTAATAGCAAAACGGTTTATGAGCAGAACAGAATAGATGCATTTGCAGATTGTCCCATTTACATTGAAAACAATCTTACATCTGTATTATTAGTTGATGGCTGTACATCAATGTATAATCAAAACAGGATCTCAGTCATCTCATCCGGGTGATAACACAAATCTGGATGTTCGTTCTTCTGATTGTATAGAATATCATGCCATTTTGGTTGAAGCCGCATGCATATCCAAATTGTTTATTTGACCAAAGCGTTGCTGGGAAGAAAACGACGATGTGTATTTTTCACAAGATTCGATTTGCGATTTCCATGAAATTGCCAATAACAGTATTTATTACGTTGTACTAGATCTAATTAGAAGATCATAGATCAGACCGTATGCGATACGCCACCTTCTGTATCTATTGATGGAGATCGTCGTACTGACCGGGCTGAGTTGTCCACTTCGATAGTGTGGTGTGTTTGTTGTGTTGGGTTGTCTACTTTTTGAAATATTCGATATAATGTCAACATGTTGGGCAATGTGATCCACAGGTTAGGATGCGTGGTCTACTTGTTTAGCTATGATATGCTTGTTAGACTAAGCGGTGTGCTTGTCGGCTTGTGTGATACACTTGTTGGATTGTGTGATCTACTTGCTTGACTTGATGATCTACTTGTTCTACTGTGTGGTGTACTTGCTACTTAATGATATACTTGCTATACAGTGAAGTATTTTTGATAGGCTTTGTACTTTTCTTGCTAATAATATATTTGTTCGGCTGCGCAATATACTTGTTGTGTTGTTAGGGGTGGTCTGCGTGTTGGACTGCGTGGTCTACTTGCTTGACTGCTTGATCTATTTATTGGTTGCGTGATATACGTTTCTATATTTGGCTAAAGGCAGAACATCATTTTCTTATTATATATCACGAACGGTCGATGTCCTGCGACGATTGTCAAAGTTGTTGTGGCCTTTATTGGTACATTAAAGCAAAGCTGGCACTCGTCACAGTTGTAAACAAGAGGCAACAAACAAACGTAAACACGCGATAATATCTACGAAATGCAAACAACATTAGTAGAACGTTGATGTCGCCTGGCGAAGAAAATACAATTCAGAACCGTTGCATGTCCACTTCACGCGACCAGCAAAGGCAAACAAGAAGCTCTCTCGACGTTTACACAAATGCAGTTTTATCAATGCCGTTTGCTTAGTTGAATTACAATTGCGATTGTCCGGAGAAAGATGCAATCAGCGTTCTGTCAAAGATGTTTGCTTAGTCGAGTCGGGAGACTGTGGGCGAATCCTTGGAATCGATGCCTTTCAAAGAACACAAAAGTAGATAGGCAGACTGCCCATACCACACGGAAACAAGTCGGCTGGGTGTATTGGTTTAATATTAACGCAACGCTACACAACATTCAAGATCCCCGACACATCTGTTGCCATATCTCAGCTGGAAACATGCATTGCTGACATCAACGGTTGGATGACAGCAAACAAACTTCAATTAAATGTTGACAAAACTGAAGTTCTGTTCATGGGATCAGATGCGCTGCGCAGAAAGATACCTAAAACAACAAAGATCAACGTTGGGGATCCCCAAGTGACCCCCAGTACATGTGTCAGAAATCTTGGGGTCATGTTCGATGCTGGACTTACAATGGATCAACAAGTCAGTGCCATCTGTAGATCTTCTGGTCTGCAAATCCGAAATGTGGGTAAAATCATAAAATTTCTTACGCCAGGAGCTGCTGAACAAATCATCCATTCATTTATAACGTCCAGACTGGATGGTTGTAATTCGCTGCTGTTCGGAACTAACAAGTGTCAGCTACGTAGACTGCAGTGCATTCAGAACACGACTGCTCGTTTAATCACACGAACAAGGAAACACGAGCACGTAAAACCAGTCCTGAAATCTCTCCATTGGCTTCCCATCCAAGAAAGAATTACGTTTAAAATTCTCCTGATCACCTTCAAGGCACTCCACGGACTTGCACCGAAATACATTTCCGAGCTTCTTATTGAATATCAGCCCACACGCTCCCTCCGATCGAATTCTGCTGGTCGGCTCACAGTACCAACCACACGCCTCAAGTCTTTCGGAGACCGTGCATTCTCCAAAGTGGCCCCTGTACTTTGGAACAATCTCCCACAGTCAGTCAGACAGTGTGACACTATTGCGTCGTTTAAGACGGCGCTGAAGACACACCTTTTTAAAATCGCTTTCACTACCTAAATGATTGACATGTAACTGTGAACTTTTTTGTCAAGCGCTTTGGACAGAACTAAGGACTGAATACAGCGATATATAAGAGCTTATTATTATTATTAATATTCTTCCGCATGAGAAAACATTCGATTCAAGTTGAATGTAATGTTTGTAGGACGCCAATATGAAGGAGGTTAATAAATAAATACTACTTGCAAGCAGCACTGAAGCATGCTGTAGTTGGTGTGAATGCACTAAGCACACAGGGGTACTCATCTACATGTACTGGCATGTAGATTTTGATAGGATATTGACCCTCACATAATAGGTATAACCGAATCGTGGGCCACCACTGATATATCAGATGCCGAATTGGGACTAACAGGATATGTAATGTTTAGGAAAGATAGAATAGGAAGAAAGGGAAGTGGAGTTATTTTATATATTAAAGAATCTATCCAGGCTTATGAAATAAAATTAGAAAGCGAAGAAGCTGTTTGGTGTAACATAGTTACAGGAAACTCAACGTTAACAGTTGGGTTAGTTTATCGAAGTCCAAACATAAGCATAGAAGTGAATGAAAAAATACAAAACGCTATAAGGGAAGTAAGCAAACGGAACTGTATTATTATGGGGGACTTTAACCATGGGCATATACAATGGAAATCTCTACAGAGTATGGGGAGTGAGGACCACAAGTTTTTAGTTTTAGTACAAGATAGTTTCCTTTCTCAACATGTGCTAGAACCAACCAGGGGAGAGAATGTGTTAGACTTAGTTTTGTCCTCACAGAAAGAATTAGTTGACAATGTCAAGATATGTGAGCCACTGGGGAGTAGTGATCACAACCAGATACATTTTACCATCAAAGTAAAATCAGAAAGGAATAGTAAAAAGCAGTATAGGAGAAATTTCCACAAAGGAAGGTATAAGGACATGAGGAAATATTTAGCAAAAATAGACTGGAATAACACACTGAAGAATAAGACAGCAACCGAATGCTGGAATATCTTAAATAGTGAAATTAAGTGCATAGTCGATAAATGTGTACCTTTCAAAAAACAAGGGAAACGGTCTAAAAAGAAACACTTATCGAAAGAAGCCATTAGAAAAATTAAGTATAAACAAACGATGTGGAAGTCATATAGATGTACTGGAAATGATGAAGACTACAACATTTATAAAGAAGCACTTAATCAAGCTACAGCTGAAATTAGAAATTCAAAGAGAAGCTATGAAACAAAATTAGCTAGTAATATAAAACATGACAGTAAGAGTTTTTATGCGTATATTCGAAGCAAACAGAAAGTTCAGGATAAGGTCGGTCCTCTAGAAGATAGTGCTGGAAATACAATATCAGAGGGATTCTTAATGGCAGAAGACCTGAATGAGTATTTTAGTTCAGTGTTTACCAGGGAAGATATTAGTTCACTGCCAGTACCAGAGGCTAAGTTCAAGGGGGCAGATTCAGACTATTTAGGACAGTTAGTTGTAACCTCGGAAATGGTAGCTAAGAAAATAAGGGCTATGAAGGATAATAAATCACCTGGAGTGGACGGGATTCCGCCCAAACTACTATTGGAAATTGTAGAACAAATTAGCGCACCGCTTGCAACAGTTTTCAATTTGTCATTAGAAGAGGGAGTGGTTCCTTTAGAATGGAAAGAGGCAAACATTATACCGTTATTTAAAAAAGGTTCGAGAAACAAGTCAGAGAACTATAGACCAGTGAGTTTAACATCAGTGATTTGCAAATTATTAGAAAGACTAATTAAAGATCACATGGTGGATTTTCTTGTTAAACATAACTTGATAAACCCATCTCAACATGGGTTTTTAAAAGCGAGGTCATGCTTAACAAATATGTTATGTTTTTTGGAAGACATCACTAGGTGGGTAGATGAGGGATCACCAGTAGATATCATCTATTTAGATTTTCAAAAAGCTTTCGACAAAGTACCACATCAAAGATTACTCCTTAAGCTAAAGGCCCATGGCATAGGAAATGGTATAATAAACTGGATAGAAAAATGGCTGAATGACAGAAGACAACGTGTAGTAGTTGATGGGGAGGCTTCAAACTGGAAATCGGTATTGAGTGGGGTACCACAGGGATCAGTACTAGGACCTATATTATTCTTAATATATATCAACGATTTGGACGATGATATAACAAGCAAGGTGTTAAAATTTGCGGATGATACAAAAGCATTTACAAGATGATCTTGATAGGTTGATCAAATGGTCTGAAAAGTGGCAAATGCTGTTCAATTTTGGGAAATGTAAATGCCTCCACACAGGTCATGGGAATGAAGAGGTAAAATATAAAATGGGGGGTACTGTTCTAAGTACTACTGTAAAAGAAAAGGACTTAGGGTTAACCATTAGTGCTGATATGAAGGTTTCAGAGCAGTGCGGAATTGCAGCGTCAAAGGGAAATCAAATCCTTGGATTAATTAGGCGAAATATAGCGTATAAGAAAAAAGAATTAATAGTACCGCTGTACAAAACAATAGTGAGGCCTCATTTAGAATATTGTATACAAGCATGGAGGCCATATCGCAAGAAGGACATAGATATGCTAGAAAGAGTACAGAGGAGAGCGACTAAAATGATACCAAATCTGAGGTATCTTAGTTACGAAATACGTTTAAAAGAATGCGGTTTAACAACACTAGAGACCAGGAGATTGAGAGGAGATCACATAGAAGTGTTTAAAATATTGAATGGTTATGAAAATATTGATATAATTTTTTTTTTCTCAGTTAAGAAAGATAGAAGGACCAGAGGACATGAAGCTACATTAGTAAAGGAGCAGTGTAGATTAGATATAAGAAAGTTCTCATTCTCACAAAGGACTGTAAATGAATGGAACAGATTATCTCCTGATTGTGTTGGTGCTAGTAGCGTGAATATGTTTAAAAATAAAATCGACACACACCTTAAAAAGGCTGGATACATGTAGATAAAAAGTATTGGACTCTCGATAAGCCAAAAGGCTTCCTTGTCCAACTGCCATCCAGAGTAATTTTCTGGATGGCAATCTTGTTAAATCTTGTTAAATCTTGATAGATAAAGATATAATTAATGTAATCACATCGTTCGCGCTGGATTCGCGAGAACGTATATTTTATGTAAACATCGATGTGACCAAATGTGTTTTATGGACTATGATTCCAACTGCAAATTGGCTAGAATAGTACATGTATTGCTTAATGCCAATGCAAATTTACGTGATAATTAACGTTAAAATCTACGACTACTAGGTCACGCTGTACACATGTCAAACTATTAAACTATTTAACTAAATATAATAAGGAATAATAGATGCGTCTGTTTAGGAATGAAATGTATGTGCAATATTCACGATAGTGCTAGCTTCTAGAACGCAGTAACGTGGCGACACAACATTGCTCCACATTTCCCCGATATGATACTTGTACGTGCATTACCGGCAATAGTAAATGAGCGATCGCGAGTGAGGAGTGCTTGGTAACCCAATATTGACAATGGTGGCTGATTGTCGAGTATGGCCATTATGCACTACTCTCTGAATCTGATTCTACTGATCAGTACTTCGGCCGGGAAGGTTCATGCAATCGTCATAAAAGATCCACCTGGGAACGGCTCATATTTCTCAATTGGACACAATGTTTATATTAAATTACGTATTAATTTATGAGGTAATTTGATTGGTTAATATTTATTATTACTTATTAAGCTGCTTGCAAACATTTATCACTTTCTGTCCAGTTATTCAAGTTATGCAACGCATGCATGTGATGCTCCCCATCAAATGTAGTCAGAAATAACGTGATTCTGCGCACATATGCAGGGGATCCTACCATCACTGACACATTCATATGCTCCCAAACAGGCACAAGAAAATGTGTTATAATTATAACCAAATTTCCCTGTCAAAACATTTTAACGTGGACAAACCATCCCATAAAAGGTCACCCTTTCAAAATTACTGCCATTTTATTCGTACACCATGAACCAGAAAATAAAAAGTCATCCATTCACATATCAACTGTATTTATCACTGAAAATATCATTGTCGATGGCTTATGCAATCATCATCTTATATCTACACTGGCTTAGGCATGGATTATAAGTTACTAAAAACGTATACACCAGATCCACGAATGGCTGTGACCCGTGGTTAATATTAAACATATGTCTTCAATATGGCCACTTCAATATGTCTTCGTGGCAAGTGATACGAGCAGGTGTCATGTGGCTCGTTGAGCAAGTCTCGAGGGAAGAGACGTCCATTACCCAGTGCGTGAACTTGTCGAAGGAGCCGTTAGCGAGTTTCCACGGGAACGGGTTCGTATCAGTCGACTCTTATAATCATCGCGGTCACTGCCTGTGTACAGACGCCCCGATGTCGTCGATAGACGTGCGCTAAATATTGACAACGTGAAGGTTTTCTCGTACGTGGTAGACTCGGCGGAGAGGCCAGGCCTACGGGTGTTTGGCAGGTTGATATCGGTGGGTAGATCTCTGGTTCACTTCCGCCTTCAGGTAGACGAATACAGTGCGAGTGGTTTGTAAGGCGGTACGATTTGTAGCACCCTCAACAAGTTATATTCATGAAGATGGAGAAGAGCACATTTGCAGATGTACACCAATTTGCGCAGTGACTTAATTTTATAATTGCTAGTTTTCACCATATACACGTGACAAGGATGTGGGGATCTGCTGCGTATGTAGACAACATCGAAGTCTTGCTTAAGTGCAATAGAACTTACGGGCAGCAATGTACATGCTGATTATATCGGAAACAATGTTGAGATTTGACGCTGCTGCAGGCCAGTGACAAGGAAAATAATAGCACAAACGGCAGCAAACAAAGAAAAACTAATTATCATAACCACCAACAACAATCGAACCGTAACAACGTAAATAAATAATAAAATAAAGCATTTATATTTTATGGTGCCTTTTCCTGACAGCTTAACACAATTTATCCAATAGTTTATGGAATAAATCAAAACATACTTATAAACGAACAAAACTTATAAAATGTGCAACATTTGGACGTCGTGTCGATTATTTAAGAATAATAATTAATAAGAGTGTAAAAAAAGGCATTGGTTACAAATGTTTGTTTACATACTACATATTTGTCTATGTTTGTATTCCACAAGTGTCATATGATCATGCGTCATGTACTCGATGCTACATTCATTAAACAGGATTATGACGTAAACATTACTAGTCGAGGGGGAGTGTCAAATGTTATAATATGTAATTTCAATAAGTTGTCAATCAATCAATCAGTCAGTCGGTCGGTCGGTCGGTCGGTCGGTCAGTCAGTCAGTCAGTCAGTCAGTCAGTCAGTCAGTCAGCCAGCCAGCCAGCCAGCCAGCCAGACAGCCAGCCAGCCAGCCAACCAACCAACCAACCATTCCATCGATCGATCAATCAATCAATCAATCAATCAATCAATCAATCAATCAATCAATCAATCAATCAATCAATCAATCAATCAATCAATCAATCAATCAATCAATCAATCAATTAATCAATCAGTCAGTCAGTCAGTCAGTCAGTCAATCTATCCACCAATCAGTCAATCAATTAATCAGTTAATCAATCAAGCAATCAAATTATTTAATCAACCAAATCAAACAAACACAATATAGATACATATTAATTATACAAAACATATTGACGAAACTTTTGAAGGGAGTTACATTGAAGTAAAACTACTTTTTTCTCAACTCATTTGTTGGCAATTGTAGCAGTTTGTTACAATGTCATTAATTTCTTACTATTGACTGCTGCACTAACATGTAGCTAGGAACTCATATTTTATACTCTTATTTCGGTTTCCTCGTTCAGCATTATTTTTCGTAATGAACAAGGTGTGTTTAACGACGATGCTCTAGTAGGCCGTGTGTCACTTCTACACATATGAAACGATGGCGTATACGACGTCGGATTGGCAACTGAAATGACCGAATACGGATCCATTTCCTCTAATCCGATGCTTTGACAATTATTTGATTCGGTCAACTCAGCTGTTCTTGGGAATACCTGGAAATAGACAACGGTGAGATTCCAATGATGACATTATACGAACGAACAGCTTTCTCGCATCAATTGCAGTGCGGTTGGGTGCTTCCTGAATAAATCGAAATCGTATTGAATGTGAATAGGCTATCTCAGCAATGCGTATCATGCTGTGATTAAAAATGTTTGACAAGCTGTGTATAAACTGAAGACTGCGTAGTTAGGAATGTTGTCGTCGTGAGAACGCCGATATACAGGGCAATTCTCATTACGATCGTGTGGTGACATATCCTCTCTGAAGGTGGCTAGGATAGATCGTTATGTATTCCTCTCTGTGCTGTATCAGTCTTCCCACATGTCCTTGTATTCATACGCCTTGAAGTGGTCTGCCCACGGGGCTGTAGGTAGTCCTGAATCTATTTTACAATCAACCATTTCTTCCAATATTTCCTATTGAATTCCTATTCCGTCTGTTGCAAGTTGTCAGCTATGAATGATCGTGTTTTATATTTGATTAAAGAGTTGCTTTGTGACTAATTTCTTGAAGTCATTAATTATTTATTTTGAGTAATATTCTCATGAAGACGACATTTCGATTGCTTCCTCCTCTGTTGTCCAAAAGCTTTCGATACATCATAATAATATCCCAATATTAGAAGCGTTCAACATGTTCCACTATTAACATATCATATTTCTGCCCCAAATATAATCGAATCAGGACCTTCGTTGTAAGATAGTCGAGATCAATGTCGTGGCGTGCTGGCCTGGATTCTGGTTATTCCTCTGAACTTGGGTTGTTTACTGTAGTTTAAAGGGCGAATATAAACAAGCATATAACGCATATAGGCGCTATAAATACTTTCTCACTTTGTCAAATAGTTTTTAAAATAGTCACACTTAAGTAGCCGTCACGTGCGATGTCCCATTTATAGCCGTTCGCGTTGAACTTTGTACTGCTGCGCTGCCCGACAGTGTGCGACACTGATTGAACGTTTCTACGTTAATAACAGTATATAATTATCCATTGTTTTTAATAGGTAAACCAATGTTATATTAGTACTACGTCTTAACGCTTTTGTCATAGTGTCTACGTATTGTGTTAATCGCTATTTTTGCAATCCGATGATCTTGGTATTCTTTGATAGCTTGTAAACACGTTCTGTTGATCTACTGTACACGTCTTTCGTTTCCCGGTAGTCAGTCCTAAACAATGTGTCATTTTCGGTGTTTGCGACGCTACAGAACGTAGTTAGTTCGGTTCACTCATCTACCGATTGAGGCGCCACTTTCTAATTTGCATATTCATCAGACATGCACACTTCATTAGTTCTTGATTTCATGCTATAAGTTCCACCCACTTTCTGACAGTTCGAAGTCGGCATGACGTCACAATCACGTAGACTTACCAACCAACGGAGATTTACCAACAAACGGGATTTTTATAAGTGTTTTGCAATATTTTGAGTTGCACATTTTTGCTCACTTACCTGTTTTTAGTATTGTATGTGTAGAGCGGTTGGTGATTTCTAAAAAGTTACAAACCCTGAACTCTATATGCCTTTGTTGTTAGACGAAGCATGGCTATTATTGCATTTAATTATATAATTATGTTTAAGTTATTGTTACTGATACAACACGTTGCATTTTTATATCTATATTTACTATATAAACACCAACTGGACGTTTCTTTTGCCGTCTTACGTTGTGGATTGTATGCTGCAGTACTTGTCTCTGAATGTAGCAACCGATTAATCGATAATAATTATCAAACGCACACTGGAAGTAAATGTCACGGCAATTTAGTTGTCGTAATGTGTTTGCAATATTTACACAGCTCAGGATTACGCATTCGCTTCCTCTCGTACTGCCCTTGTTGCTAATGGATTCATTAGGATATAATGATGACGTGACTCAAGTCTATTGCCGATGCCTGTCTTTGTAGTGACTGGTCGTCTAGTGGTGGATAACGGACTGTTTCAGCACCACTGCCACTTGTTTCATTACAACGTGTCGTGACGTGGCTACGTTAAACCAATGTCACTTCCATGCACCCGTGACAAATAGTCGTATATCATTTTTTTCAAGGCACGTGTATATGGATTACATGGGTAGTTTTTATGGGGGCCAACGTGGAGCGTTATTGTTGGGAAAAGTGGTTGCGTCGAAAGACCGCGCGCGCACGCACGCACGCACGCACGCACGCACGCACGCACGCACGCACGCACGCACGCACGCACGCAGCCACACATATAAACACGCGCACATACGCACATACGCACATACGCACACACGCACACACCCGCGGGCGCGCACGTGCGCGCACACAGACACCAACTACCAACTTACCGCCACAAATATACCAATCGATCATTCAAAATACTACTAGTCGATTACACTACACAAAACCAGTCGATCGTCAATCTGAATCAATTGACCACGCAGTGTCAACACGAATCAGTATCACTTCGCACTTTCAATTTAAATCTCCCACTCTGCCGTGCGGAACAGTTGTTCCATAGGCAGGAAAACACAATGTGTCAGCCATCGTTCTATGCCGGACCTATAAAGGCCGTCGCCACATCATTCCCAATAATCACGTCCATCGCGTGACCAGAGTGCGATCGACCCGTGCAAGAATGGCGATCGTAGTAATTACTTGACATTTATCTGTATACATTAGTACTGTAAATTGGTGTTTGCTAAACAAAAGCGATGCATTTATAAACAAAACGGTTTGTGTCTTAATTTGTTTGAATAATCATATAGCCTAGATTATCCAACGTGACTTCATTGTGTCTTGTTTCTCCTCTATGTTTATGCAACATGATTCGGTGCCGTGTAAATATAGACACGTCAAGAAACTACTAGAAAAGAGCAAGTTACGCAACCTTTTATTATCACAACCTCATACAAACCAGTGGCTGGTTTATGACCTCTACGATAGACACACTTCTTCCAGGACAACTTTAGATATAATGGTTGGTGTGGTGTGTTGCCTGTGTATCTGCTAGGTCTCTCAACTGACTTGTACTCGAACATCGCATATCATGTTCCGACGGAAACAACGCCTACAGCCCGTTGTGCACTGCGTTACTGGTGACGCAGTTATTGAGTTTAATCGTACCGCTTGGGGGGTAGTATCACACTAGCACTACATATATTCTTCCTTGTGTTTGAATATACTGCTTCCAGTTTGGTAATGTTTTGTGCAGGCGATATTTACGAAACACGTATTGGTAACGTGTTGATGTCAACAAATTAGACATCGTAGATGAGGCTACATTTTTATCCCCCGATTATTTAATGTGTCATGCTAACCGTAATAACGGAGCTGCCGAAACAACAGGTATGATTTCATATAGTCGGTGTTCGTTAGGTGTAACGTTTCCACGACGTACCGAGTAAAGTATTCGCTCGGTGCGAGATCATCAAAGATATGTTACCGTTAGTGTGTTAATCAAATCAACTACGTGTCAAGTCACTGTTAATCACTCCGGATTTCAACGAAGTCTACCGGACAGGGATGTTAACTGGGATTATGACTAAGACTAACGGCATTTAACGTCGATCAGTATGACAATCAACTTCAGGCTTTACTGTACGAACAACTATAATACTTCACCTTTTGGCTTATTTCACTCGTGCGACATGTTCGAACCACAGAGTGGTGTCGCCGAGCAAATATTTACTACGGGACTACAGTTCCAAAATTTAGGTCTTTGTTAACACTGCATAGCTGCGTACACACTGACTGAACTGTGCAGGCACATCGTGTAGAAACGGTGACATAACTAGCAACAACAGCCAATGCTAGTCCCAGTTTGTTCATTGACCCGTGTTTGTTTCGAAGACAACAGGATGTGTGATAATCTGTCTGGATTATTTGCTTATATTCTGGTAATGGACTCAGTGTTCCGTATCATAGAAAACTAAGCTTCAACATTTATAAAACGCTGCAAACATATTGCAATCACTAGCATAGAAGCAGTTCAAACATCTAGGTTACATTCCACTATATTTTGAAGGAACTTATCAGCTTATCCGACTGATCAATAGAGTAGGCATCCCGCCCTGGCGAACCCACTCTATTGGGCATGGAAACAATTATACGTCATTTTACTGACTGCTTTCAAAACTACCAGCGTACGGAATAATTTAACAAGATTTAACAAGATTGCCACCCAGAGAATTAACTCTAGGTGGCAGGTGAACAAGAAAGCCCTTTGGCTTATCGAGAGTCCGACCCTTTTATCTATGTGTATCCCGCCCGTCTGAGGTATGTGTCGATTTTATTTTTAAACATATTCACGCTACTAGCACCCACACAAGCAGCAGATAATATGCTCCATTCATTTATAGTCCTTTGTGAAAATGAGAACTTTCTTATATCTAATATACACTGCTCCTTTGCTAATGTAACTTCATGGTCTCTAGTCCTTCTATCTTTCGTAACTGAGAAAACAATATTTTATCCTTATACGTTATGTTTCGCCTCATTAATCCAAAGAGTTGATTTCCCTTTGAAGCTGCAATTCCGAACTGCTCTGAAACCTTCATATCAGCACTAATGGTTAACCCTAAGTCTTTTTCTTTTACAGTAGTACTTATTACAGTACCCCCATTGTATATTCTACCTGTTCGTTCCCATGTCCTGCTTGGAGGCATTTACATTTCCCGAAATTGAACAGCATTTGCCACTTTTCAGACCATTTGATCAGCTTGTTAAGATCATCTTGTAAATGTTGTCTATCTCCATCACTTTTAATCCTTATAAACACTTTTGTACCATCTGCAAATTTCACCACCTTGCTTGTTATTTCATCATCCAAATCGTTTATATATATTAAGCATAATATAGGTCCTAGTACTGATCCCTGTGGTACCACACTCAATACCGATTTCCAGTTTGAAGCCTCCCCATCCACTACTACACGTTGTCTTCTGTCAATCAGCCATTTTTCTATCCAGTTTATTATACCATTTCCTATGCCATGGGCCTTTAGTTTAAACAGTAATCTTTGATGTGGTACTTTGTCGAAAGCTTTTTGAAAATCTAAGTAGACGATATCTACTGGTGATCCCTCATCTACCCACTTAGTGATGTCTTCCAAAAAACATAACATTATTTGTTAAACATGACCTCGCTTTAAAAAACCCATGTTGAGATGGGTTTATCAAGTTTAACAAGAAAATCCACCATGTGATCTTTAATTAGTCTTTCTAATAATTTGCAAATCACTCATGTCAAACTCACTGGTCTATAGTTCTCTGACTTGTTTCTCGAACATTTTTTAAATGACGGTATTATTTGTCAAGATGATTTCATGTTCGTATGCGCTCGTATTTGGTTTCTGTGGCGTCATACATGGTGACGTCAAAATTATTTCCAAAATTCTGACTAGCACATACAGATCAAAGAAAACTAGTTTATGTGTTTAAATTGAACAAATTAGTTAAGGTTTAAATGCTCAACAGTAAACAATACTTGATGGCTACACAAACACTTGCGGCCATCAAGTAAATTTGCGTTTCAGTCACTTATAATTACTGCTACTTTTATTTAATTTACACAACTCTTCCTATCGAAAATTATGTTGTCGTCGACAAAGCATCCATCAATATCCAATCAGTAACACATAACTACTATGTGCTGCATCGCGCACACCCGCAGACGTCACGTGAATAATCAGTCCGCACATTTCCTTCCGACGAATGCACGAGCACAATCCATGACAATTTTACATGAGAAGAATCGGGCACGCCACTTACTATGAATTCTGTTCTCTTCACATTTGGTTAAATCAGGCAAGAATACAAATCTTAGTTTACAACATATGCATATGTGTGAAGAGGTTAATCAGAGTGGATTGTTCAAATGGATAACATAATTGTCATATTTATATCACTGTTAATTTACATTTTTTGTGACGTTGCTTCCATCATCAGAGAGTTATCGCTAGGCGGCGACACGATAGTCATTCTGAGAAGATATATGCCACTCACTGGTCTCTGGCCGCGGCCTGTGTAGTTCTTCAGGAGATCATTATAGCAGTAGCTCTCTGACCAAGCATACTGATATCAATCGAAATATGACAGAAAAAATAAACTGACCGTGAAACAATAAACTTTTACCCATTTCAAGATATGCAGATAAAGTAATCGAACCTGCAGTGAAATTGTGAAATCAACTGTGCTAAGAATTTATTGTATTATAACTATATAATGTATGATTAAAAACATATTAGTCGCATATGAAAGTATTGATGACCATACATAATACACACACGTTCGCACACATTTGTTTGCGCGTGTATGCACGCGCGCGTGTGTATGTGACTGTGATAGTGCGCGTGTGTGTTTGCTTGTTTTCGTGTGTCTTCACAACGAACTTGATTGCAGAGTGACATTGTGGTGATCTCGCATGAAGAACAGACGATACTGCACGAGAAAGTACTTCGTGAATGTTATCGGAAGATGGTCCAGGATCCTTACACGCAAACAGGTATGACGATTTATCTCATAGCATACGCAAATAGCCAAATGGTTGCGATGGCTAAGTAAGATAATGTGGGTGACAAGAGATTGGAAAAGAGGAAGGATGAAACGGTTTGCACAAAGAGCTGCCAACGCAGGCACAGATAGCACACTGCGATAGAAAGTGACACACTAAGGAGAGTGGAGAAGATAAATAATGAAATCGGTGAACATGAATGCGCTGGACACTATGGGATATGGCGTCCACAGCGTGGACGTTGATCCGTCGTCACATTACAAAGACCATCTGCAGCGATATTATCCTTTGAACACATAACAACTCCATCGAAGGCAACACGACATCATTTTGTGATGTGTAATTCATTGCAGCCTGTTGCGATTCAGTTTACCTAAATATACGCGAGATAACAATATGCTTCCGCAACACACGACGCAAACATGTCGCACAGGTAGTCCCAGTTGGACAAGACAAGAAAGACATGCAACTAGAAACACTCTGTCTGTCAAGCTGGATTGCTGTTTGCTAAACAAGACACACAACGTTGAGTACAGCCAATAGGTATTAGGGTAAAATCCATGATGGCGATACAGTTACACGAAACAGCGGACAACGAGTAGCGACCGTAGCAACGGGTGTGGGGTGGAGGGGTCAACATATTGGCGTATACTGGACGCACTAGGCAGATATAAAAAAACTGAATGGGAAAAATCAGGGTGTTCAGGTCCAGTTGTCGAAATGTATCATACAGAGCCCCTGCCTCCACAGAATTAATGTCGATAACATTCCAGATTTAATGTTATTTGCAGATATAAAACATAGTTATGAAACGGTCCACGCAAATGGTAAACCACAACAACCGAACCTCTTTTTTTGCAGTCAGTATAATTATGGTTTCGCAAT
Source organism: Escarpia spicata (assembly GCA_963995525.1). Taxonomy (NCBI): domain Eukaryota; kingdom Metazoa; phylum Annelida; class Polychaeta; order Sabellida; family Siboglinidae; genus Escarpia; species Escarpia spicata. Next base: position 89,654,804 of record OZ023205.1, read on the forward strand.
TCACATTCGAACGACATTTTTGGTATTACTACGCGGTCCTTGATCCATCTGTGCCTTTTGCGGTCTTGGCACGAATAGGTAAATTTATATCGACAACGGTGACCAATCCCTTAGAACCAGCAGGTCGTCAGAAACAAATGAGCAAAATGTGGGTCCAGCCTGTGCGGCGAGATTCGTTCAGATGGGATCGTTGACCACGACCACGTGTTCGGGAACGACCACGTGTTCGGGATCAAGGCGTGTCACATCGTCTGGTGGATATCGGCTGTGGTCAACCAGCCTGGAGAGGGGTGGGCTTCGCTATGTTGTAAATCACACCATGATCATGAAAACCAGTTCAAATCACATACCGGAACTCCCTTCAATATCACAGTCATACAAGTTTACGCTCTAACGTCTGACTACGACGATAGTGAGGCGGAACATTTATATGGTCAACTACAATATATCACTGAGGAAACACCAAAGAAAGACGATATAATTGTACTAGGAGATTGGAAAGCAAAAGTGGAAGAGGATGCGCAGACCAATTGGCAAGGCACTTGCGGACCTTTCTGCAATGCTGAAACAGATGAGAGAGGACACAGGCTCCTTGAGTATGCAGCACCCAACGAACTAATACTGGCTAACACATTTGGTTCAAGCACAGCATCCAGAAGATGGACCTGACACAACCCAGACGGAAAACATTACAATCTGATCGACTACAGCTTGGTGAAACGGTGCTTTCGCACAGGCGTGAACATTGTCAGGACACGAAGCTTTCCAGCAGCGTATATCGGAAGTGATCATGACTTATTATTCTACATTCGCCTGAAAAGGAACAACAAGCCAAATCACACAAGAATCAAATTTGACATCGAGAAACTTAACGATCCCGATGAAGCAGAAGCATTCAATGATAGGTAGGAAATATGCACCCTTTAACATCCAGGACGACAAAGACATTGACCTGAACTTGCTAACCAACACCTTCAACAAAACAGTGACCGACGCAGCCAGACAGATCCTCGGCAAACATCGTTGGACAAAGAAACCGTGGATCACAAAAGAATCCCCGATCTCTGTGACAAAAGAAGAGAACGTAAAAAGAGAAAACGTGATCCTGAAGGAGGAGCAAAATACAGAGAAGTCAACAGGAAATATATGAGTAGAGCAAAATATGACTGGATAGCAGAACGATGTTGTGAAATTGAAGACAGTCTAAACAAGAACAGCAAGTTGTGAAAGACCTGACATAAGTGAAGAAAGGGATGATCACCACCATCCAAGACACGTCAGGGAAATGCCTTACAGAAGAACAACATATTCTCAACCGATGGACAGGATACTGTTTAGAACTGTACAACTACAAAACCAACGGGGACCCAGCGATACCAATTTGTCAACAGACCACTGCAGAGGACGACTACCCCATTCTTCGTGAGGAAGTAGAGGCTGCAGTGAAATATCTGAAAAAAAGGAAAGTCAGCTGGAATTAAAAAAACTTAGTAGCAGAAATGGTTGAAGCTGGCGGAGAAGCCTTATACATCACCCTGATAACAATCTGCAACAAGATGTGGCAAACAGGAGAATTGCCCACCCCATGGACCCATGTTACGGAGCACCAGTGAACATATCTTCAAATTAGAACCTTTGCGAGAAACACTTTCAACATTAGCGAAGCCGGTACCATATCTTCATTGACTTTAAGAAGACCTTGATAGGGCATGGCATGCAGCCCTATGGGCGACCATGAGGAAGTACAACATCGGCTCCATTCTTGTCCGAACCATTGTATATCTATATGACAAGACCACCAGTGCAGACATCTTCAATGGCAGCGTAGGTGATTGGTTTCGAAGAACAGTGGGAGTTCGACAAGGTTGCCTACTATCAGCCACCCCCTTCAACATCCTTTTCGAAAGGATCATGGGTGAAGCCTTGGAAAACCATCAAGGCACTATCAGCATTGGAGGCAGGACAATCACCAACCTTTGCTTCGCTGATGACATCGACGGGCTAGCAGGAGAACAAGAACTAGTCAACTTGGTGGAGTTCCTCAACAAAACGTCTACTGCAGGCATGGAGTTTAGCGCCGAAAAGACCAAACTGGTGACAAACAACACATAAGGCATCAGTACAGAGGTTAAAATAACTTACAGAGATTTGAAACAGTAACAAGCTTCATGTACTTGGGATCAATCATCACAGACGAGGGTTCCAAACCTGATATACTTGCCAGAATTGCACAGACAACAGCTGCACTTATAAGGTTAAAACCCATATGGAACCACAGTAACGTTAATGTCAGTTCGAAAATAAGGCTGATGCGCTCCCATGTCCATTTTCTATGCTTTTATGAATCATGGACCCTCTCAGCAGATCTACAGAAGAGGATACATGCCATGGAAATGAGGTGCTTTCGGTAGATCTTGCGCATATCATACAAACCATGTTACTAACGCAGACGTTCGCAACAAGATCAAACAAGCCATCGGACCATACGAAGGCCTCCTTACAACGGTCAAGAAGCGCAAACTGAAGTGGTACGGCCAGGTCTCGCGATCATCGGCCTTGCAAAGACCATCTTGCAAGGTACCGTGAAGGGGTGGGTGGAGAAGAAGAGTATACAGAAAATGTGGGAAGAAAACATCAAAGAGTGGACTGGACTGGAGTTCGCCGACTCTCAGAGGGCTGTGGAGAACAGGGAACCGTGGGGAGAGCTGGTTAAAAGTCGTCAGTGGTGCCCCAATGATCCTTACGTGTTATGGGAAAGTGAAGTGAAGTGAAGTGAAATGAGATACGTGCTAATGAATGTTCGCATCGATGGTACACTTATGTCGGGCATGACTGGCGAATCACACGAGAACAACATCCTGTGAAGAAGACGTGGAATATCTGCATATCAATAAACCAAGAGGTCCAATTATGTAGGAATATAAATAATATAAATTATTGTTTCACCATCTTCAAAACCGTCGCAAAACAACACTATAATGAATTGAGAATCGGCAAGTAATTTTGATGTTAGCAAACCGAATTGAGTAAGACACCAGTTCGTTAACGTTGTGATGGAAGCTACTGTAATGTATGTTAGCGCTCTATTTCTAACTTATCTGCCTTAAAGTATTGTTCGTGTCGCGATGCTCTCGCTATCGCAGCAAACTACATATTTGTTGAATGTACGGTATTGCCGTTTTACATGTATTTTCACTGCCATTTTTTTATTGCCATTAAGGTCACACATGTCCATCTGCATGGAAACTTTAATCGGCGTAATGCATGCACACCATATTTCATGACTTCTCCCATATGCAAAGAAATACCAACAAGTGTCACCTAGGTAATATATTTGTATGTTATTTACATATGCCGTGCGGTTTATAGCACCCAGTATCGAGTGTTATCAACACATGCATCCATCTTCATGGTTAGACATTGCGTGTCATAGCGAATGCCCATTCGAGACTGTGTGTGATATTCTGAAGACACTTATTTTGTGAGGCAATAATATTGTGCAGTGTCATGTGTTCATCATAATGTCGCCTTTTTATATCAGTTTATAGACAGCAGCAGTGTACCAACAGTTTGCATGGTATATCTATTCGTTTTAATACCATACATAATTGCTGTATCCGTGTACATCAATGCCCGTGAGTACGGCTTCAGTCCACTTGTACATAATTTACATTTTGCAAAATGGGTTTATTTATTGTATAAACTTTACAGTGCAATGTTCTCTAAAAGGAATGCTATGTCACAGGATGCTTTGTTGGCGAGTGTCAACAAACTAGCACCAATACTCTCTCTGGTTCCAGGTCCCTCGTGTAACCGGACATGGGACACCGTCATGTGCTGGCCAGATGTGCCAGCGGACACCGTTGCCAAGCAACCGTGTCCCACCTATGTTCACGGCTCCAACATCGGAGGTACGCAATACAGTTGTAACAATGGCAATAATGATGCTGATACTGAGGATGATATCAACAATGACTACATCGACGACTACAACAATACTGATAATGATGTACAACGACGTAAATGATTATAATGGCGGAAAAGAACAAATGATACTGATACAGCTACATTTGTATATTTATGTATAGATCCGTCGTAACTCACCTATGGGAAACAGGATGATCACATTCATAGGATATACTCCCCAGCATTCGCTGCAATAAACATAAATGAATCATAACGGCTACATTCTGTTTGGCACACTGACACTAAGAATAACATAAATAATGTGTGTCGTTCATGGCAAAATCTAAGACGTCGTACCATTCCATGAAATGGCAGCAGCGTGAATACGTTTTAAAGCAATATTGAAAATATCACAGAAAGGTGAGCAATGGAAAATAGAAAGCGTTGCATTCCTGATAAACGAAATACTTCCCTCTTCACGTTTGTTCCGTCGCGTTCTTGTTAATTCTTATTAACAAATGTGTTAAATCTGGATAGATCTGGTTAATTCTTGCAGCGTTCGCTATGCGGGAGTGCATGGCCAACGGCACATGGTTCGTGCACCCTGTCTACAACCGGACGTGGACCAACTACAGCGCCTGCTTCCTGTCTCCACCACCGCTCTTTCCTCCACAGAACGTGCCGCAAGTGATAGTGGTGCGTCTACACACACAGACTCACACGCACGCACGCACGCACACTCGTTCACTCGCACACTCGCACACTCGCACGTACGCACGCACTTGCGCGCCCACGCACACACAAACTCGCACGACTGAACACACGCACGCACGCGCATACACACCCACGCAAGCGCGCGAGTCGCTACAATAATGGTATATCCACTTACAGGATATATCGGCTATTTCAAATTATGAATTCTGTTTCCGGCTTATTATATCCAGTTTGATGGACTGTAAATATTCAACATATTTAATCTAGTATTACGAGTAATAACAGTTACTAAATTAGGAACGGACATCTTACCAATACGTTGTGTGCCATTCTTCTTGCAGGACCATATGCCTAGAATAGAACTGATGTACAAGATCGGCTACGGACTCTCGCTTGCGTCGTTGATTCTCGCCGTCATCGTTATGCTCTACTTCAAGTGAGTGAACAGGTTGTTCAGTAACACCGGTTACTCTTTATTTTCTCCAGTTGGAACTTCAGCTAAAGAGTAAGAAATGTCCCCATTTGCTTAGTTGTCTATACTATAGATACATTTACACGTACATATGCACTCACGGGTATACGTGCATACAACATATATACGTGCAAACGTACACACGTACATACGCACATACCTACATACGTGTACACGTACATACGTACATACACACATATATACATACATCCATACATACATACATACATACATACATACATACATACATACATACATGCATACATCATACATACATACATACATACATACATACATATATACATACATACATACATACATACATACATACATACATACACACACATACAGACATGTGCGTGCGTACGTAATTACTTACGTACATACGTACATGCATACATACATACGTACATACGTACATACGTACACACACGCACACACACACACACACACACACACACACACACACACACACACACACACACACACACACACACACACACACACACACACACACACACACACACACACACACACACACACACACACACTGATGCCACAAACAAGCGAACGTAGCGTTTAACCGAACGGAGCAAAGAAAGACAGGGCAGGTTAACACTGCATATAACAACAAAATAGTCATAAAACACGGTTAAGTACGAATTATTTAGCTGCTGAATAACAGTATTCGTGCCCATATACACACACACCCGACCAGCACTATTGTTTTACTTCAGGAAACTGCACTGCCCGAGAAATACACTTCACGTCAACCTATTCCTGTCGTTCATCCTCCGTGCATCGATGTCCTTCCTCAAGGACAATCTGCTCGTCAAAGGACTTGGCTTTCCCAGCGATATGGCTTACAATGATCTTGGACAGCCGCAGTTCAACGAGAACGGCACGGTAGGTTAATGCAATCACGTTAGTCCAGGCAGATAATGGAACTGTGAAACTATCCCACATTCGCGCTCAATGTTCCCCACCATCGGCACGTGATTCCAAAATGTAGTAGTAGTAGTAGTAGTAGTATTTTATTAGAGTCTCACTCCAGGTATACATGCATTAAAATACAAAACAAATAAATATATTACATTCAAAGTTAGCACTGTATACAAAGACCACTCAAAAAGAGTTATGAGAGACTTGTAAAAACAAAAATGTACAAATAAAAACAGTATTAATTTAATAAACACGTGCTATTATTTTGTTGTATTGTGTAATCTTGTGTGCAGTATTTTTTGGAGGATGCTGGCAGTTTTACTTATTATATCGTCATTACTCAATAAATATACAAATTTATCTTGATCATTCATACTGGAAAAAGCTGGATCATTAATGGTTGCATAGCCTATTATTTCTTTTCGTTCGTTAACATATAAAGGGCATTTCATTAAAACGTGAAACTCATTTTCTATTTCATTCGTGCAATTATAACACGTCCTAGCTTCAGGTGGGAGGTAATTTCGTTCAAAACGTCCAGTTTCAATTCTGATTGGTGCCACGCCACATCGAAATTTTGCAAGTGCTGATCGATTACTTCTAGGCATAATTTTCTTAACATAATGCTCAGTTACAATTTTTTGGGGGAACTGTTTATAAGTTCTTAGTTTATTTCTACTACCATTTCTGCCTTCTTCTCTATTTATAATATGAAGCCATTGCTGTTTCTGTAATACAGACAGGCAAACATCTGTGTGTTCTATTATAGCCTTTCCATTAACATGGTCTCTTATATTAGTAAGATTATGCATATTTAAGTCATTATAACGATGGTATACTTCGTAGCCCCAATTTCGTTTCCCACTTACGGCCATTTCCACCATCCATAAAAACACACGTTTTGTCACTCTAGATACATCCATATTGATCAAACGACACCAGAGCCTAGTAACAGATAGCCATTGTTGGTGAGTCGGGGTTTTCCACCCCATTTCACCCTGTACCGCTGCTGATGGGGTATATTTACCCACACCTAGGAAAAATGACAGGCCCTATTATGTATGCTATTTATGACCGAATATTCCGTTGTACCCCACACAGCAGAACCATAGTTAATAACGGAGAGCACCATACCATCGTATAGTTTAAAGGCATTCCTTCATTACACTTTTTCTTAGCCATTAACAAACCCAGAGCTCTGTTCGCCGTAGTAGCTACTGTTTTTACCATCACCTTATAATCAAGATATTCAGTTAAAATCAAACCTAAATATTTATGCTTATTTACGATGCATATGCTTTGGTCACCTAGTAGGAAGTCGCAAGTAGTCTCATATATCGATGGATTACGAAAATGTACAATTTGAGTTTTGTCTTTGTTAATAGACATGCTCCAGTCATTGCACCATTTCCAGATAACATTTAGCAATGTCTGCAGTTCTTCTGCTGATTCGGCCAGCACCACAATATCATCTGCATATGCTAACATTGTAACAATTTCGTCTCCGATCTTAACACCTTTACCCGTGCCTTTCAATTCAGCTGATAAATCGTTTATAAACATATTGAACAAGATAGGTGATATAACACATCCCTGCTTAAGCCCGCATTCAACATTGAACCAGTCAGACTTTAAGTTGTTGACCCTAACACAACATTTGTAATCAACATATAATGATTTCAAAGCCTCAAGCATTTTCCCTTGTATGTTGAAGTTCCAAATTTTGTTCCAGAGGAAATTTCTATTGATACGGTCATAAGCTTTACTAAAATCTACGAAACATGCAAACGTTTGCTGTCGGCATTTCTTTCTAGTATTGATTATGTTTGTAATGGTGGTCGAGACAACTGCGACCTGGTCTAAACCCGTTTTGCTCATCACACAAAAGGTCGTTGGCCTCTACCCACGATATAAGACGTTCATTTAAAATAGAGCAGTATATTTTATACACATGGGAACTAAGCGTAATTCCCCTATAGTTCAATGGCACTCGTGGATCAGACGTACAACACTTGGGTATCGGGGTTACAATGCCCCGACGCCATGATTCAGGAACCATGCTGTTGTTAAAACATTGATTAAATAGTTCGTAAAGGAAGTCTATGGCATTTTCATTGACCAGCGTTTCGACTGGGATGTTATCATCACCCAACGCTTTGTGTTTCTTGGCCTTGTTTAAGGCCAGGCGAATGTCTTCCTTAGAGATAGGCCCATCAAGGTGTTCATTGTGACCCAGTGAGTGGGTCTCTACCGGCGGTTGATAGTCAATTGTTTGTTCGTAATTGACCGGGTTCAGCAAAGTGTGAAAGTCAGTTCTCCATTTATGTAATATCACGCTTTGATCAGTGGATGTGGAGCCGTCCTCTAGCATCACTTCCATTGGTATATCATGGATACGTTCTTGTTTTATCCCTAATTTTTCAATATGCTTCCAGAAAGCATTTGGATCATATGACGGCAGATCAAGTAGTTTTTCTTGTTGTTGACGCCAGAATTTGCGTTTGGCAGCTTGCACGTGCCTATCAAACAGTTTCTGGGTTACCTTCATTTCCGCTTTCAGGTGCGGTTTATTTTGTTCGTCGTCCTTAATCCACAATTGTTCACTTGTTGTGAGATTATTCGATAGTTGAGTAAGTTCATTTGTCCACCATTGTTTCTTGATCCGTCTGCGCTTATTACTGAGCACTGAGTGGTTTACATAGACCACTTTTTGAAGTTTATCCTCCATCACCGTTTTAACATGTTCGCAGAAACTATCATATACATTGTTCAGATTTTGTTGTGTTAAATTAGATCTTTGAATGAACTGCATGAGATTAGCACAATATTCTTGTGTTGTGTCGTCATCTAGAAATGATTGGTCAATGCCTTCTAATTTATATCTCGTTGTACATGGGGTTTTTGGGTTCGGATCTGTATTATCGTAGCATTCCATTCACTCCAGGAGTAAAGCCCATGTCAATATTGAGTGGTCTGGGATGGTTTTGTGTAGGTCAATAATTGATACACACCCAGAGTCATTAAATATATTTCGTGCCGAAGTTATTTTTAAGTCGGTAAACGACGCCAAACGCTCATGCGGTACAAGGCAATAATTAACGACAGCCAAACCTTTGGTTGAAACAGATGTGAAGTCGTTTATCGACGAACCGCGACCGTTCAGCATACAACAGTTTGATGATATTAAAAGGTCGATGAGGTACTGTCCATGTGATTTCACTTTAAAATCAATAACTTTTCTCTCAGGAATGTCATCCACACCTTCAATGAAATCAGGCTCACTGCCACAACGGCCATTGAAATCGCCACATATGAAGAATATTCCAAATTTCTGGTATCGGTATATATGTGATAATAGTTCGTTGTAATAGGTTTCGGGGTCAATGTAACGTGATGACCCGTCAGGAGGAAGGTAACACATACACATCCTTAAACTAGTATCCGAGCTCTTGCTTGTGAAAGTTATCCACATTATTCCTTCCACAGATGTGTCTAGAATGCTCACATTAAAATCATGCAGCAGAGCATCTTTTACAAAAATACCTACTCCGCCTGACCTGACTTGGCCCGACAGTTCAGGTTTGTGCGATTATGCCCCCACCATTTATATCCATTCATTTCCAGCGTGTTTACATCTGTAAGATGTGTTTCCACCACGGCGATTACATCCGTGTTGAGGTGTTTGACACATTCTGCCCTCACTTGGTAGTTGTCGGTGTTTTTGTTTAGCTTCCACCCGTTAACATTCCAGCATCCCACGGACACCTAGCGACGACTGCGCACATCTGATCTATTGTCGCGCTCCCGACGTGTCCCTCGATTTCTTGGGTTTCGACCACGACTGCTTCCTTGCTCATTGTTCCTGGTGGTTGATGGGGAATTGTGAGCGCGGTTGTTGGCGTTACGAGATCCGGCGTCACATCTGTAATTAACAAGACACGTTTGTCATTGAATTGCATATTGCTGCGAATCGGCATGTTTGACGAAAACTGATGGGATGGCTGCAATAGGCTTGTATGCCATTTGCTGGCTAGCAGAAGGAAACAAAAGAAACAGTAAACTATTTTTCAGCTGTGCATCTTTCGCAGGATGATGAACTTGCATATTACTGGCAGACTTTGTTAGTGGCATCGTTTATCAACATACAGCTGCACTGCTTGAGTCCCATGGAAGACATTGCACACCATTCGATTGTGTATAGCCAAGATGGCAGATCACCTTGACGTCCGGACGCCGAATAAGGGCAATGACGTACGACTAACCATCAGAATATGGTCAAATGCAAAACAACAAAGAAGCTACTTCAAAGGCAAACTGTTTAGCACGGCTTGCTAGCGTTACGAGATCCGGCGTCACATCTGAGTGCACATTTGAGTGCACATTTGTGTGTTGAGTATATGAGAGCGCATTTAAATGCAGCCATGATCTTTTCAGTGCAATTGTATGCTTACTGCAAACGTTTGCATTTATATTTGATTCGACTCCTAAACAATGACTTGATTAAATGCCCAATTAAGTGATATCGTACGCATGCGTATTTGCACGAATAACCATTACTATAAGAATTTATGTATATCAAACGCATTACAACAATATATTCATTTGCATTTTATTGCGACCCCAACACAATTGTAATTGAACGCGATCGTGAATATATATTGCATTGTATTTATCGTTGCATTTGGGTTAACTGAATCATAAATTTACATTTGCATTCAGATGCTTTGACTAGCATTTTAACTAGCCTCATACCAATGGCAAAGCGAACTGGAACATGAAGGCATGCATGTGAAGGTAGTGTTATGACCACGAATTAATCTCCTCGATACTGAACCACGCAACTCTCAAGATGTACGTGTGTTCATGTTACACACACAGCGATATTAACTTCACTTCTCGAAATGAGCGTGAAGTATCCAACGTCATGGGTTCATTTCAGCAATATGTTTAAGTGATATGTGAGGACACGTTTGCCCTACACAAGAATCGGAGAGTGCTGGCTTTCACACCGAAAATATATTTTAACCTTTTTTTTTGTCAAACAATCCGTCTTTTGTTAAATTCACGGCGATAAATCGTGCGATATCTTCTTCATATTATGTCAAGATTGTTTCATATATTCGTGGGAATTTGGTGTTCTGTTGGTGGTGTAATCGATGGAAAACCTAAAGTTTTGTGTACTCAATGGGGGATGTCTGATGTCACATGTGGCTTGCCAGTTTTTATAGCAGTATTAATTATGGGTAATTGCGTGTATGTAACTTTGTTTTCAGGTATGGTTTTAATATACATGGCTTTTTAAATGTGCACATCATTTGTATGAATGCGGATATATATATATATATTACTAGTAGTATAATAATTACTAGTAGTATAATCAATATTAGTAACTAGTAATAATTACAAGTATACACACACACACACACACACATATATATATATATATAAATATATATATATATATATATATATGTATACTTGTAATTATTACTAATTGTTAATATTGATTATACTACTAGTAATTATTATACTATTAGTAATATATATATGTATATATATATATATCCGCATTCATACAAATGATGTGCCCATTTAAAAATTTATTATTAAAACCATACCTGAAAACAAAGTTAGATACACGCAATTACCTATAATTAATACTGCTCTAAAAACTGGCAAGCCACATGTGACATCAGACATCCCCCAGTGAGTACACAAAACTTTAGGTTTTCCATCGATTACGCCACCAACAGAACACCAAATTCTCACGAATATATGATACAAACTTTGCATAATATGAAGGAAATATCGCACGATTTATCGCCGTAAATAAAAAAAGACGGATTGTTTGACAACATCAAAAGTATATGTTCGGTGTGAAAGCCAGCACTCTCCGTGGTCTTGTGTAGGGCAAACGTGTCCTCACATATCACTTACACATATTGCTGAAATGAACCCATGACGTTGGATACTTCACGCTCATTTCGAGAAGTGAAGTTAATATCGCTGTGTGTGTAACATGAACACACGTACGTCTTGAGAGTTGCGTTGTTCAATATCGAGGAGATTAATTCGTTGAAATAATACTAGCATCAAATGCATGATTTCATGTTTCAGTTCACTTTGATATTGGTATGAGGCTTGCTAAAATGCTACACAAAGCATTTGAATGCAAATGTAAAATTTTGTTTCAGTTATATATATATAATATTATATCAATGCATTACACATATTAATTAAACTGTATTTAATACACTAAACCTATATGATACCGGACGCCTGGTCGGCTTTATCCACATGTATGCGTGTGTGTGTGTGTGTGTGTGTGTGTGTGCGTGTGTTAGTGTGCGTGCGAGTGTGCGTGCGTGCGTGCGCGCGTGTCCATTTGTGAACATGCTTATTCTTGTGCATGTATTCGTGTGTACACGTGTGCGTGCGTGCGTGCGTGCGTGCGTGCGTATACAACAACAAAAGTAAAGCAAAACAAAGCACAGTTATCTTGTAAAAAACTAAACAAGAAAAACAACTACTATTGCACGGCAATATATCGGCCTATACCTATATAGTAACGCGATCGCTCTCTGTCTGCAGCACTGGCAGTGCAAGTTGTTCATGACGACCTTCCACCTCGTCATCAGCATCAACTACATGTGGATCTTCATCGAGGCGCTCTACCTCCATATGCTTATCTTCGTGTCCGTCTTCTCGGAGAACAGCAGCATTCGCTGGTACCTCGCCTTCGGCTGGCGTATGTCTCACTGGTTACGATGATATTTGTATTAAGTAACATCCATTCAAAACACGCATAACGCATCCATACTGAAGACTTCCTCAAAATCTCCTGACATAAAACTACCAGTGAAACAAACACAAAACTAGCTTTCTGTCCTAGCGTGACTCAACCTTTTCAAATACAAATATGACAAATATTCTTCTATGCAAATGTGTTCATATTAACTATTTCTTGCATTAATAATTGTTTAGTATTCATTAGCGTAAGTTAAGTGTAAAGTTATATTCATGTTTATAAAAAACTTTAAAATGCCTCCCCGAAGAACTGTTTTTGCTCATTTCATTTCTTATTCGTTTGGTGAAAACGGAAACCTACTTAATGTCCTCTACAATATGTTAATTCGCTTGTGCAATAATTTGGTGACGTTTTGGTGAAATCACCGGATAAATGATGAACTAATGTAATATTTACGCAAGTATTAATTCCAGTGATTCTAAAAAAAATTGATTATTTACGTCAATGCTCTATACGGTTATGCATGGGCTTCTAAATTGAAAAGTAACCTAGTATAGAGAAGAAAAATTATAGCGGATTAACAAAGTCCGGCTGCTTTTGTTTGGCCATAGCTTTAGTTATGACCCCTAATGCTAAAAACTAAATGTTAGGTCTATTTAAAAATCGATAGGCAGTATTCAAGAGAAGGATGGGTAAGCTAGGGAGCTAAGGTGGATAATCGAGGTAAAAAGATAAGTTTTTTTTTTATTATGGCGGAATTGTCCAATAATTTTAACTGATCCCATACTAAGAGGGAGCAGATTACAAAGTATCCCTGCATTGATATGTTACTTTTACGTTGCAGTGTCGCCTTTAATCTTCATCGTTCCATGGGCGATAGTTCGAGCAACATTGGAGGATATCTAGTAAGCATAACCTTTCATAAACTGTCAGTCGAAAGAATCGATCCTTACAACATTAAATGCATGTTACGTTCATTTACTCTTCACAATAGTGGTTAATCGCCGACTGGCACTCGGTTAAAACCCCGTACATAAGCCCTTGATGTATACACAGCAGGAGGCCACATGACGGTGTACCTATGCCTAAGCATTTTATTACAAGAGTGCATAATCTAACAACAGATATTATGACTGCGATGGGAGGATCGTGTGAAGATAGATTAGACGGCATTGGGGAGAGTGGAGAATGAAAAGTAAGGGATTGTGGAGTGGATACAGGTGGTGGGGACGGCAGTCCGGAAACAGCGACAGGAGAACATCGAGGACAAATATCTCGGTCAGAATCACTCCGGGCTACAGTGGAAAATAACAGAACAAAACACCTATAATACGTTAAGAGGCGTTTACGTTATCGGTGGGATGTTGCGTCGGTCTGTGTTGAATATTGCTAGTGTTGTACCTTTCAGTTGCTGGACGTACAACCCGACACCCGGATTCCAGTGGATAGTGAAAGGACCAATATCAGTGACGGTTGTGGTAGGTATCACTCATCAACAGTGCATCGTCGTCATCATATTCATCATCATAATCGCAGCAGCAGCAGCAACAGCAGCACGTAGCGGCAGCAACAACAGCAGCATGCAGCGGCAGTAGCAACAGCAACATTCAGCACATTTATTCAAGTTTTAGGTGTCAATGAAATTGTTTTGTCTACGTCAGCTATCGAAGCCACTTATGTCACGAACAAAACAACACAATCAATCGTTAATGTGAGACATAACAAATATGTTGATATGTCATATTTCTACATACAGTGCTACAAGTATATTTAAAAATAGCTACTTATTGCCTTGTCCTTAGTTTAACATAGCGATACACAAAATAGCAATTATAATATTTCCAAACTCCGACGATTATACTGTTATTGTTTCTATTTTGTTGATAAAAAACAATAAACAATCTGCCTCCTGCAGAACTTGTCGTATACGTTATTTGCGATTGGTTGCAGGCCAATTTTTTATTTTTCCTCAACATTGTTCGAGTACTGTTCACGAAGATGAAAGCATCCAACAGACCAGAATCTACACTCTATGGGTAAGTAGCCCCACGGCAACATTTAATATACGTCGCTTGTAAGTTCGCGTCGCACAACCATTGTTGATAACTGGGAAGATTTTATTGGACACACGGTCGGCTTGATCCGAACGTGGAACGTTTTTGGCCAACATGTGTGTTTGTCTTGTATATGTGTGAGTGTGTGTGTGTGTGTGTGTGTGTGTGTGTGTGTGTGTGTGTGTGTGTGTGTGTGTGTGTGTGTGTGTGTGTGTGTGTGTGTGTGTGTGTGTGTGTGTGTGTGTGTGTGTGTGTGTGTGTGTGAATGCTTGCGTGCGCACATGCGTGCGAGCGTACGTACCTGCGTGCGAAAATGTGTATGTGACTGTGTGTGTTTGTGCGAACGACCGAGCGAGTGAGCAATCTAACAAGCCAGTTTACGTGAGGTGTTGGTAGTATTTGATCTTTGTTTGCGTCTATCTTTATGTTCCTTACTCAGATTTTCTCTGTGACCACCAATGATCCTTTGCGCACGATCTTAATCACAGGGAACGGTTCCTTTATCCAGAACCATTTGTTCCATATTCTAAAACACGTACCGATTGTTACCCAAAAACAAAATTAATTGGAACAATCCCTATGCAAAACACGGTATGCAGCGCGTTACTGCCCAGAACAGTAAGTAAACGACGAACATTAATAATAATAATAGTGTACTTCAATATAGAAAAACGTCTTCGTTTTACTTGCAACTCGTTTCCGGAGTACATATCGCGCGCATTGGAAACACAAAGCCTTTTTCTGATGATAGTTGATAGCGCCACCTAGTAGTAGGTCAGAAACTGCTATTCAAACCTATTGGGCGTCTGTAAAAACTGTCACCCGGTTCAGCTCAATGGTTGGGTGGTATGACATGCGCGGAACGGGGTCATTGCTTGTGTCACAGTCCACGGATATCGCGTCACACGGGTTGCAGGCGTCTGACCCGGTCTACGCTCGTGCTGATACCGCTCTTCGGGGTTCACTACATCGTCTTCCTGTGGATGCCGAACGACCTCAACCCGCAGGCAGAGCTGATCAGAATCTACTTCGAGATGTTCTTCACTTCGTTCCAGGTACAGCGGTATAGTGAGTGTGGGTGTATGTGTGTGTTTTTGTTTGAGTGCGTGCGTGCGTGTTTGTGTGCGTGTGTGTGTGCGTGCGTGTGTATATATGTGCGTGCGCTTGCGTGCGCGTACGTGTGGTGGTGTACGAACGCGTGCGCGTGTGTATAGTGCATTTGATTGAGTGCGTGCGAGCGTTTTTGCGATCGTATGAACATATGTGCGACATTTGTTAGCGGAAACGATTTAAAAGATTTTATGGGCAAAATGTGATATTTCATATCTGACTCGTTACAAATATACTACATATTTTTGGTGATATAAGTAAATCAATCGTTCAGTCGGTCGGTCGGTCGGTCGGTCGGTCGTTCCTTCGTCTGTCCGTCCTTCCGTCCGTCCTTTCACCCGTCCGTCCGTCCGCACGTCCGTTCTTTCATCCGTCCGTCCGTTCGTCCGTTCATTCATTCATTCAATGGACTATCAATTAAAGGATCCGCTACGTAGCTGTTTGCCTAAGCACAATACAAATTCTGCACGTGGTTTCCGTCAAGCTCTGCGTTTGCCAACGATGTTGATAACAATAATGTATGTGAATTATATCACAGTGGAGGCATATCATCTGCTCAATCAACCTTTCCCTTATGCCGTTTTCGCTCGAACTATTGTGTCTTGTTTTGTCATAAAAGCAACTTTTTGGGCCAGATTTTCTACATAATTTACGATGGAATGTCCGACCACATGGAGCGTCCATTACTTATCGGCTTGACGATCAATTTAAACAATCAGGCAGCTAGTTAACCAAACAATTATCGTTCATACTTCGATTATTCCTCATTCTAAACAGGGAAGGGGAGTTGATGTATTGATTATGAAATTCCCCCCTAAAGTACTGTTAATGTTCATCACCCATCATATAGCAACGATGGCTCACGCACCCTTCTCCATCACGATCTATTCACAGTGGGTTGTTTCCGCCTTGCAGGGGTTCCTAGTTGCAGTACTGTTCTGCTTCTTGAACACGGAGGTAAGTCAAAGAACCGCTACCATTACAAATAATTTAAAACTGTTCCGATGATATTTTGTGTGCGTGAATAGTTAAATTACATGCGTGGTAGGCTTAATACCTGTGCGTTCTTAAAACACAACGCAAGTCATTGATCGTTTAATTGGGTAATTTATTAAATTGGGATTTGTATAATGTTACCGTGTAAGGTGCCGGATAACGGTTTCCAATTTTTCGCCGATTTTTTTACTTTATTTTAACAGACATGATATATTAGTTTTCAGATGACATTGTGAAATCTAAACACGACTTTATACCAAAAACGAATTAACACGAGTGGTCATTATTATATTGGTTATATAGTTCGCTGAAATAGTATGTAGCACAGTAGAAACATCGAATAGGGGTAGGAACGCTTCAAGTAACACATAGTGCGCTTTAAGTAGCACATAGTGTGTTGTGTCGCCACCTGTTGAGTACATCTCCTACCATAATCATTAGTTTGCAACAACTCCGCTTATGGCGACACTATCCACGTTCAGATGCGTTTGGTTGTTACAGGTACGCACCGAAGTACGTAAGACATGGGAACGGTACCGGATGCGACGGGATCCCAGCTGGTCACGTGCGCCGGTCCACAATTGGAACACCGTGTCCAGTTACGTGACGCGCACGCGCTGTTCAATTCACTCGCTGACCGAACGCGACCACTGCATCTCGAGCAGCGGCCGCGTCGCCAAAAAGACGTCGCCGGAACTGAGCAATGGAAAGGCGCTGCAGACGATGTCGGGACGCGTGAAAAACGAGGATCGGCGTAACGGAAACGAAAGTGTGCATTTGATGTCTGACATTCCAGAGGTCAGGGGTCAGCAATGTGGCGTCCCGGTAAACGAAAGTGTACCGATGATGATGACGACAGAAACTTAGCGTTTTGTCTTAGCAGTACCACGCGCTTTGTGCGTGGCGGAGCATATATTGATGTACACATTGTGAGCGAGTTGCTTACAGAACAGGGACATTCGTGTAATTCACCAAACACATGACAGTTTTGCAGGGACAGCATATGTATATTTGTGATATTCCGCTAGCCGAGTGAGGGCTAAGGACAATAGCTATAAATTATATTGTGGCCGAATGGTTCGTTTCACTCGAGCGTTGCATCTGTGTGATGTTTTAATGATGACATCTGCACATCGTATCTTGCCTTCTGTTTGCTCATGGTAGCACTGATTGCTAATAAGTAGGCCTGCCACATTGTCCAACAGTGTACATACTATTGTGGTGGACACCAATTCATCGGGTATTTTTTTACTATTTTTATATGTTATATAATAATGTGGACGTTACGTTCGCGGCACAAGCTGCCGTCGTAATATATGTATATATTACACGTATTTATTAAATATGTGTGTGTGTGTGTGCGTGTGCGTGTGTACCGTTAATTATTGATCCCCATCTGGAATAAACAGTCAGTCTATTAGAGGAGCATTAACGACAATGCCGGTACAAGTTAACTTTACGAAAACAATGAAAGAATAATGTTAGAAATGGATATAGTACCACATTTACGTTGTAAGCAGTGCGACGCTGCTCCGTAATGGAGTTATTAGGGCAAAGGATATTAATCTTTGCCAAAAGCGGATGTAGATGGGAACAATTGGAAACGCAAGTCTAAAATCATGTCCAGTGGAAAGCAGTCGCCAATGTCCAGTATTTTCTGCAGTGCCGTAATTAAACTTACGCCAAGAAAGAGCAGAGAAACAGCTTATCGGATTGTAATTTTTTGCAAGACGGCCAGCTTGTTTAGACAAATAAAACACACACACACGCAAAAACGCACGCACGCAAGCAAACACGCACACACCCTCACTCACTCACTCACCAACCCACCAAGGTTACATAAATCTGCTACATGGAGCCACCGGTTTAATGGCATTTGTAACGACAAACTAACTACGTAGTAACCTGTTGAAAAATAACATTGTACACGTGTCACGCGTTGTAGTGGTTGTATATATTTTTTGTATGTGCAACATATATTATTGTACAGTATTATGGGTACTTTAATTTCATAACGATGATGTGATGTAAATAAACATGTGTACAGTCACAGGAAATATTTCGTTAAAACTCAGTGACTTACAGGATTGATGCAGTACGTTCTTGTTGCAACAACTACACCGGTTTACACGCAACAGATACAGTTACATATACCATTGTTTTGACTAATTGTGCTACCACATACACATTATCAGACATTATTTAACTACCGAAACATAGTACATGTGCCACTACGAAGTAATTGTGGTTCATTTCAAGATATGTAGTAGTAGGTTAGGTATCTATTTTAGGTGACAGCGGTTTTTGCTTGGGTTGACTTATTATACCGAGCTGTATATTAACTTTGGAACTCTGTATACATGCACGCACGGTAATTCATACTATATGCAAAACACTGCTACTACTACTACTACTACTACTACTACTACTACTAGTTCCACTACTACTACTACTACTGCTGCTGCTGCTGCTACTACTAGTACTACTACTAGTTCTACTACTACTACTATTGCTACCACTAGGTACCCCGTATTCATTCTAATTAGCGCACAGTACGCTTAAAAATATTTCAGACGGTAAAATATGTCAAAAAATCGTCTCCATTAAGCGTACACCCAAATGAAACAAGTTTAGATAGACACAATGTCGTTGCCGGCCGAGTTGGTCACTTGTTGACTTGGATGATGCAAGAGCAGACTTAATTGCACCTGGCTAATTCCACCCGACGTACAAACGATTACTGTATAAGTAACGGTGTCCTATACAAGCAACGTAATCCACTGTAAGTAATTAAGTTGTATGTTATATGAATATTTTTTTAATCACCGAATTCTACATTAAAACTCGAAGTCGCAAACATTCCCGTATCAGGCCGTATGTACAGCGTCATCTTGTGGATGTGGCTAACCTGATTTCTGGTGGACCGTTGTTTGTCTTAAATCAACCAAAATGGTCTAAATGCTTGTATCTGAAGTTGCATCTACTTCCCCATTCGCTGAGATTTCGAGCAGCAAGCAGGCGGACAACGGCGCGTCCGGCATCACTCACCGGCGAGCAAGTGGACGATGACGCCAGCAAGCGAATCCGGGAAGCAAGCAGGGCACTTTTGTCTAATCCGGACCCATCTCGATTTCGCCGTTTTAACTTGAGTTTAGCCTAACGTCAGTGCATTAGTTCCACCATTCAACATCATCCCAGACATATTTATGTTACGAAAATACAACCATGTTTGTGCTAGTCTGCGCCGCTGCGGTCGTGCGTTACCGGATCACGCGCGTTGTACTGAAACATTTCGTCTTGAAATATATGGTCGATTTTCGGTGCCCTATATGGGTCATATTGAGTCACGTGCAAATTTCCCGGCAAGCTTACTGACATAATCGGTCGTTGGATGTTGCAGCGTGCCCAGGTGACTGTAAGTTCCGAATTCTATTGGAATTATCATTTGCATTGGACTAATGTAATTTTTACATGTACACCTGCATAGTTAGAGCTATGGTTGGACGTGGTAGCTGTACCCATCTGATTTGTCATTCTGTGGCCCACACACGGGTAGCCTAGGGCACTGACTGACACTTGCATGACATCCATGCCCCCCCCCCCCCCCGGCTGCAACAATTCTTCCACTTTGTTTAGGTTTAGCCTTAGGCTTAGGCTGAGTTTAAGACTAGTCTTAATCTGATACTAAGACTTCCTATTATGCCCGCAATGCCTATAACCTATGGCTATGTCATGGCTACAGCTATGGCCTATGCCATGGCTATGCCTATGCCATGGCTATGTCCCTATGGCTATGACATGGGCATAGGAACATAGCCATGGGTTAGTTTCAGTATTGTGGATTAAGTTAAGGTTA
>OZ023205.1:89699294-89906794 GCA_963995525.1 Escarpia spicata
ATTCTACCATTAATTCATTCAATCAACTATTCATTCATTCATTCAAACATTCATTCATTCATTCATTCAACCATTCGTTCGTTCATTATTTTATTGGTGCGTGCGTTCGTTCGTTCATTCATTATTTTATTGGGGCGTGCGTGCGTGCGTGCGTTCGTTCATTCATTATTTTGTTGGTGCGTGCGTGCGTGCGTTCGTTCATTCATTATTTTATTGGTGCGTGCGTGCGTGCGTTCGTTCATTCATTATTTTATTGGTGCGTGCGGGCGTGCGTTCTTTCACTATTTTATTGGTACATGCGTGTGTGCGTGCGTGCGTTCTTTCATTCATTATTTTATTGGTACATGCGTGCGTGCGTTCGTTCATTTATTATTTTATTGGTGCGTGCGTGCGTGCGTTCGTTCATTATTTTATTGGGGCGTGCGTGCGTGCGTTCGTTCATTCATTATTTTGTTGGTGCGTGCGTGCGTTCTTTCATTCATTATTTTATTGGTACATGCGTGCGTGCGTTCGTTCATTCATTATTGTATTGGTGCGTGCGGGCGTGCGTTCTTTCACTATTTTATTGGTACATGCGTGCGTGCGTGCGTGCGTTCTTTCATTCATTATTTTATTGGTACATGCGTGCGTGCGTTCGTTCATTTATTATTTTATTGGTGCGTGCGTGCGTGCGTTCGTTCGTTCATTCATTATTTTATTGGTGCGTGCGTGCGTGCGTTCGTTCATTATTTTATTGGTACGTGCGTGCGTGCGTGCGTTCGTTCATTCATTCATTATTTTATTGGTGCGTGCGTGCGTGCGTGCGTTCGTTCATTCATTCTTTATTTTATTGGTGCGTGCGAGCGTGCGTTCGTTCATTATTTTATTGGTGCGTGCGTGCGTGCTTACGTGCGTGCGTTCGTTCATTCATTATTTTATTGGTGCGTGCGTGCGTGCGTTCGTTCATTCATTCATTCTTTCGTTCATTCATTCATTCATTCATTCATTCATTCATTCTTTCGTTCATTCATTCATTCACTCATTCATTCGTTCATTCATTCAACGAATCAACCATTCATTCGTTCATTCATTTATTCATTCATTCAACCATTCATTCGTTCATTCATTTATTAATTCATTCAACCATTCAACCATTTATTCATTCATTCTACCATTAATTCATTCAATCAACTATTCATTCATTCATTCAAACATTCATTCATTCATTCATTCAACCATTCGTTCGTTCATTATTTTATTGGTGCGTGCGTGTGTGCGTTCGTTCATTCATTATTTTATTGGGGCGTGCGTGCGTGCGTTCGTTCATTCATTATTTTGTTGGTGCGTGCGTGCGTGCGTTCGTTCATTCATTATTTTATTGGTGCGTGCGTGCGTGCGTTCGTTCATTCATTATTTTATTGGTGCGTGCGGGCGTGCGTTCTTTCACTATTTTATTGGTACATGCGTGTGTGCGTGCGTGCGTTCTTTCATTCATTATTTTATTGGTACATGCGTGCGTGCGTTCGTTCATTTATTATTTTATTGGTGCGTGCGTGCGTGCGTTCGTTCATTCATTATTTTATTGGGGCGTGCGTGCGTGCGTTCGTTCATTCATTATTTTGTTGGTGCGTGCGTGCGTGCGTGCGTGCGTTCGTTCATTCATTATTTTATTGGTGCGTGCGTGCGTGCGTTCGTTCATTCATTATTGTATTGGTGCGTGCGGGCGTGCGTTCTTTCACTATTTTATTGGTACATGCGTGCGTGCGTGCGTGCGTTCTTTCATTCATTATTTTATTGGTACATGCGTGCGTGCGTTCGTTCATTTATTATTTTATTGGTGCGTGCGTGCGTGCGTTCGTTCGTTCATTCATTATTTTATTGGTGCGTGCGTGCGTGCGTTCGTTCATTATTTTATTGGTACGTGCGTGCGTGCGTGCGTTCGTTCATTCATTCATTATTTTATTGGTGCGTGCGTGCGTGCGTTCGTTCATTCATTCATTATTTTATTGGTGCGTGCGTGCGTGCGTGCGTTCATTCATTCATTATTTTATTGGTGCGTGCGTGCGTTCATTCATTCATTATTTTATTGGTGCGTGCGTGCGTGCGTTCATTCATTCTTTATTTTATTGGTGCGTGCGAGCGTGCGTTCGTTCATTCATTATTTTATTGGTGCGTGCGTGCGTGCTTACGTGCGTGCGTTCGTTCATTCATTATTTTATTGGTGCGTGCGTGCGTGCGTTCGTTCATTCATTCATTATTTTATTGGTGCGTGCGTGCGTGCGTTCGTTCATTCATTCATTATTTTATAGGTGCGTGCGTGCATGCGTGCGTTCGTTCATTCATTATTTTGTTGGTGCGTGCGTGCGTTCGTTCATTCATTCATTATTTTATTGGTGCTTACGTGCGTGCGTGCGTTCGTTCATTCATTATTTTATTGGTGCGTGCGTGCGTGCGTGCGTTCATTCATTCATTATTTTATTGGTGCGTGCGTGCGTGCGTTCATTCATTCATTATTTTATTGGTGCGTGCGTGCGTGCGTGCGTGTGTTCATTCATTCATTATTTTATTGGTGCGTGCGTGCGTGCGTGCGTGCGTGCGTGCGTGCGTTCATTCATTCATTATTTTATTGGTGCGTGCGTGCGTGCGTTCATTCATTATTTTATTGGTGCGTGCGTGCGTGCGTGCGTGCGTTCATTCATTATTTTATTGGTGCGTGCGTGCGTGCGTGCATGCGTTCATTCATTATTTTATTGGTGCGTGCGTGCGTGCGTGCGTTCATTCATTATTTTATTGGTGCGTGCGTGCGTGCGTGCGTTCATTCATTCATTATTTTATTGGTGCGTGCGTGCGTGCGTTCATTCATTATTTTATTGGTGCGTGCGTGCGTGCGTTCATTCATTATTTTATTGGTGCGTGCGTGCGTGCGTGCATGCGTTCATTCATTATTTTATTGGTGCGTGCGTGCGTTCATTCATTATGTTATTGGTGCGTGCGTGCGTGCGTACGTTCATTCATTATTTTATTGGTGCGTGCGTGCGTTCATTCATTATTTTATTGGTGCGTGCGTGCGTGCGTTCATTCTTTGTTTTATTGGAGCGTGCGTGCGTGCGTGCGTTCATTCTTTATTTTATTGGTGCGTGCGTGCGTTAGTTCATTCATTCATTATTTTATTGGTGCTTACGTGCGTGCGTGCGTTCGTTCATTCATTATTTTATTGGTGCGTGCGTGCGTGCGTGCGTGCGTTCATTCATTCATTATTTTATTGGTGCGTGCGTGCGTGCGTTCATTCATTCATTATTTTATTGGTGCGTGCGTGCGTGCGTGTGTTCATTCATTCATTATTTTATTGGTGCGTGCGTGCGTGCGTGCGTGCGTTCATTCATTCATTATTTTATTGGTGCGTGCGTGCGTGCGTGCGTTCATTCATTATTTTATTGGTGCGTGCGTGCGTGCGTGCGTTCATTCATTATTTTATTGGTGCGTGCGTGCGTGCGTGCGTGCGTTCATTCATTATTTTATTGGTGCGTGCGTGCGTGCGTGCATGCGTTCATTCATTATTTTATTGGTGCGTGCGTGCGTGCGTGCGTGCGTGCGTTCATTCATTATTTTATTGGTGCGTGCGTGCGTGCGTTCATTCATTCATTATTTTATTGGTGCGTGCGTGCGTGCGTTCATTCATTATTTTATTGGTGCGTGCGTGCGTGCGTTCATTCATTATTTTATTGGTGCGTGCGTGCGTGCGTGCATGCGTTCATTCATTATTTTATTGGTGCGTGCGTGCGTTCATTCATTATGTTATTGGTGCGTGCGTGCGTGCGTACGTTCATTCATTATTTTATTGGTGCGTGCGTGCGTTCATTCATTATTTTATTGGTGCGTGCGTGCGTGCGTTCATTCTTTGTTTTATTGGAGCGTGCGTGCGTGCGTGCGTTCATTCTTTATTTTATTGGTGCGTGCGTGCGTGCGTTCATTCATTATTTTATTGGTGCGTGCGTGCGTGCGTGCGTTCATTCATTATTTTATTGGTGCGTGCGTGAGTGCGTTCATTCTTTGTTTTATTGGAGCGTGCGTGCGTGCGTGCGTGCGTTCATTCTTTATTTTATTGGTGCGTGCGTGCGTGCGTTCAATCATTATTTTATTGGTGCGTGCGTGCGTGCGTGCGTGCGTTCATTCTTTGTTTTATTGGAGCGTGCCTGCGTGCGTGCGTGCGTTCTTTATTTTATTGGTGCGTGCGTGCGTGCGTTCATTCTTTATTTTATTGGTGCGTGCGTGCGTGCGTGTGTTCATTCATTCATTATTTTATTGGTGCGTGCGTGCGTGCGTGCGTGCGTTCATTCATTCATTATTTTATTGGTGCGTGCGTGCGTGCGTTCATTCATTATTTTATTGGTGCGTGCGTGCGTGCGTGCATGCGTTCATTCATTATTTTATTGGTGCGTGCGTGCGTGCGTGCATGCGTTCATTCATTATTTTATTGGTGCGTGCGTGCGTGCGTTCATTCATTATTTTATTGGTGCGTGCGTGCGTGCGTGCGTTCATTCATTCATTATTTTATTGGTGCGTGCGTGCGTGCGTTCATTCATTATTTTATTGGTGCGTGCGTGCGTGCGTTCATTCATTATTTTATTGGTGCGTGCGTGCGTGCGTGCATGCGTTCATTCATTATTTTATTGGTGCGTGCGTGCGTTCATTCATTATGTTATTGGTGCGTGCGTGCGTGCGTACGTTCATTCATTATTTTATTGGTGCGTGCGTGCGTTCATTCATTATTTTATTGGTGCGTGCGTGCGTGCGTTCATTCTTTGTTTTATTGGAGCGTGCGTGCGTGCGTGCGTTCATTCTTTATTTTATTGGTGCGTGCGTGCGTTCGTTCATTCATTCATTATTTTATTGGTGCTTACGTGCGTGCGTGCGTTCGTTCATTCATTATTTTATTGGTGCGTGCGTGCGTGCGTGCGTGCGTGCGTTCATTCATTCATTATTTTATTGGTGCGTGCGTGCGTGCGTTCATTCATTCATTATTTTATTGGTGCGTGCGTGCGTGCGTGTGTTCATTCATTCATTATTTTATTGGTGCGTGCGTGCGTTCATTCATTCATTATTTTATTGGTGCGTGCGTGCGTGCGTGCGTTCATTCATTATTTTATTGGTGCGTGCGTGCGTGCGTGCATGCGTTCATTCATTATTTTATTGGTGCGTGCGTGCGTGCGTGCATGCGTTCATTCATTATTTTATTGGTGCGTGCGTGCGTGCGTGCGTGCGTTCATTCATTATTTTATTGGTGCGTGCGTGCGTGCGTTCATTCATTCATTATTTTATTGGTGCGTGCGTGCGTGCGTTCATTCATTATTTTATTGGTGCGTGCGTGCGTGCGTTCATTCATTATTTTATTGGTGCGTGCGTGCGTGCGTGCATACGTTCATTCATTATTTTATTGGTGCGTGCGTGCGTGCGTTCATTCATTATGTTATTGGTGCGTGCGTGCGTGCGTACGTTCATTCATTATTTTATTGGTGCGTGCGTGCGTTCATTCATTATTTTATTGGCGCGTGCGTGCGTGCGTTCATTCTTTGTTTTATTGGAGCGTGCGTGCGTGCGTGCGTTCATTCTTTATTTTATTGGTGCGTGCGTGCGTGCGTTCATTCATTATTTTATTGGTGCGTGCGTGCGTGCGTGCGTGCGTTCATTCATTATTTTATTGGTGCGTGCGTGCGTGCGTTCATTCTTTGTTTTATTGGAGCGTGCGTGCGTGCGTGCGTGCGTGCGTTCATTCTTTATTTTATTGGTGCGTGCGTGCGTGCGTGCGTTCATTCATTATTTTATTGGTGCGTGCGTGCGTGCGTGCGTGCGTTCATTCTTTGTTTTATTGGAGCGTGCCTGCGTGCGTGCGTGCGTTCTTTATTTTATTGGTGCGTGCGTGCGTGCGTTCATTCTTTATTTTATTGGTGCTTGCGTGCGTGCGTGCGTTCATTCTTTATTTTATTGGTGAGTACGTGCGTGCGTTCATTCATTATTTTATTGGTGCGTGCGTGCGTGCGTTCGTTCATTCATTCATTATTTTATTGGTGCCTGCGTGCGTTCGTTCATTCATTCATTATTTTATTGGTGCGTGCGTGCGTGCGTTCGTTCATTCATTCATTATTTTATTGGTGCGTGCGTGCGTGCGTTCATTCATTCTTTATTTTATTGGTGCGTGCGAGCGTGCGTGCGTTCGTTCATTCATTATTTTATTGGTGCGTGCGTGCTTGCGTGCGTTCGTTCATTCATTCATTATTTTATTGGTGCGTGCGTGCGTTCGTTCATTCATTCATTATTTTATTGGTGCGTGCGTGCGTGCGTTCGTTCATTCATTCATTATTTTATTGGTGCGTGCGTGCATGCGTTCGTTCGTTCATTCATTATTTTGTTGGTGCGTGCGTGCGTTCGTTCATTCATTCATTATTTTATTGGTGCTTACGTGCGTGCGTGCGTTCGTTCATTCATTCATTATTTTATTGGTGCGTGCGTGCGTGCGTTCATTCATTCATTATTTTATTGGTGCGTGCGTGCGTGCGTGCGTTCATTCATTCATTATTTTATTGGTGCGTGCGTGCGTGTGTTCATTCATTCATTATTTTATTGGTGCGTGCGTGCGTGCGTGCGTTCATTCATTCATTATTTTATTGGTGCGTGCGTGCGTGCGTTCATTCATTATTTTATTGGTGCGTGCGTGCGTGCGTGCGTTCATTCATTATTTTATTGGTGCGTGCGTGCGTGCGTGCATGCGTTCATTCATTATTTTATTGGTGCGTGCGTGCGTGCGTGCGTTCATTCATTATGTTATTGGTGCGTGCGTGCGTGCGTACGTTCATTCATTATTTTATTGGTGCGTGCGTGCGTTCATTCATTATTTTATTGGTGCGTGCGTGCGTGCGTGCGTTCATTCTTTGTTTTATTGGAGCGTGCGTGCGTGCGTGCGTTCATTCTTTATTTTATTGGTGCGTGCGTGCGTTCATTCATTATTTTATTGGTGCGTGCGTGCGTGCGTGCGTTCATTCATTATTTTATTGGTGCGTGCGTGCGTGCGTGCGTTCATTCTTTGTTTTATTGGAGCGTGCGTGCGTGCGTGCGTGCGTGCGTGCGTTCGTTCTTTATTTTATTGGTGCGTGCGTGCGTGCGTTCATTCTTTATTTTATTGGTGCTTGCGTGCGTGCGTGCGTGCGTTCATTCTTTATTTTATTGGTGAGTACGTGCGTGCGTTCATTCTTTATTTTATTGGTGCGTGCGTGCGTTCGTTAATTCGTTATTTTATTGGTGCGTGCGTGCGTTCGTTAATTCGTTATTTTATTGGTGCGTGCGTGCGTTCGTTAATTTGTTATTTTATTGGTGCGTGCGTGCGTTCGTTAATTCGTTATTTTATTGGTGCGTGCGTGCGTTCGTTAATTCGTTATTTTATTGGTGCGTGCGTGCGTTCGTTAATTCGTTATTTTAGTGGTGCGTGCGTGCGTTCGTAAATTCGTTATTTTATTGGTGCGTGCGTGCGTTCGTAAATTCGTTATTTTATTGGTGCGTGCGTGCGTTCGTAAATTCGTTATTTTATTGGTGCGTGCGTGCGTGCGTTCGTTAATTCGTTATTTTATTGGTGCGTGCGTGCGTTCGTTAATTCGTTATTTTATTGGTGCGTGCGTGCGTTCGTTAATTCATTATTTTATCGATTCATTCATTCATTATTTTATCGATTGATTCATTCATTATTTTTTCGATTCATTCATTCATTATTTTATCGATTCATTCATTCATTATTTTATCGATTATTCATTCAATATTTTATCGATTCATTCATTTATTATTTTATCGATTCATTCATTCATTATTTTATCGATTCATTCATTCATTATTTTATCGAATCATTCATTCATTATTTTATTGATTCATTCATTCATTAATTCATAAAATGGATTATCAGTGGTAGAGTTGTCGCTAATCGCGGGACGGGGAACCAGTTATGTTTGGTAACAAGGCAGGGGTTGTCGCCGACGGGCATGGAACAGAATCCCTGTACAGCTAAGCAAGGGAACAAAATCTCAAATGATGAACACTATGGGAACAGAATCCCTATAGGCTTCATAGCCCAAATCTCGGAGGAATGAGTAGAGGAATGGCTGATATGAGCCATTTCTTAAGCCATGTGGCTTGAAGGCATATGAATCCTGAAAATTTAAATACAAGTACACATATTGACAGACAGGTGTGATGATTGTAGATGAGCCATAAAAAACACCCCTGTGGGCTACCGTTCCTCCACAATCACACACTGCAAAGAAAATACATACATTTTGAATTCATAATACAGGCAATTGTGCTGGGAACAGAATCCCTGTACAGCTAAGCAAGGGAACAAAATCCCAAATGACGATCACTATGGGAACAGAATCCCTATAGGCTTCATAACCCAAATCTCGGAGGAATGAGTAGAAGAATGGCTGAAATGAGCCATTTCTTAAGCCATGTGGCTTGAAGGCACATGAATCCTTGAAAATCCTTGTCCCCCATGCCTGCTACACTTGTTAAATACATACATTTTGAGTTCATAATACAGGCAATTGTGCTGGGAACAGAATCCCTGTACAGCTAAGCAAGGGAACAAAATCCCAAATGACGATCACTATGGGAACATAATCGCTATAGGCTTCATAGCCCAAATCTGGGAGGAAAGAGTAGAGGAATGGCTTAAATGAGCCATTTCTTAAGCCATGTGGCTTGAAGGCACATGAATCCTGGAAAATCCTTGTACCCCATGCCTGCTACACTTGCAAATGACTACTACCGATGGTTTTTGTATATCGAATGAATACTATATGAACCTGCAAAGAAAATACATACATTTTGAGTTCATAATACAGGCAATTGTGCTGGGAACAGAATCCCTGTACAGCTAAGCAAGGGAACAAAATCCCAAATGACGATCACTATGGGAACAGAATCCCTATAGGCTTCATAGCCCAAATCTCGGAGGAATGAGTAGAGGAATGGCTGATATGAGCCATTTCTTAAGCCATGTGGCTTGAAGGCATATGAATCCTGAACATTTTAATACAAGTACACATATTGACAGACAGGTGTGATGATTGTAGATGAGCCATAATAAACACCCCTGTGGGCTACCGCTCCTCCACAATCACACACTGCAAAGAAAATACATACATTTTGAGTTCATAATACAGGCAATTGTGCTGGGAACATAATCCCTATACAGCTAAGCAAGGGAACAAAATCCCAAATGACGATCACTATGGGAACAGAATCCCTATAGGCTTCATAGCCCAAATCTGGGAGGAAAGAGTAGAGGAATGGCTGAAATGAGCCATTTCTTAAGCCATGTGGCTTGAAGGCACATGAATCCGGGAAAATCCTTGTACCCCATGCCTGCTACACTTGCAAATGACTACTACCGATGGTTTTTGTATATCGAATGAATACTATATGAACCTGCAAAGAAAATACATACATTTTGAGTTCATAATACAGGTAATTGTGCTGGGAACAGAATCCCTGTACAGCTAAGCAAGGGAACAAAATCCCAAATGACGATCACTATGGGAACAGAATCCCTACAGGCTTCATAGCCCAAATCTCGGAGGAATGAGTAGAGGAATGGCTGATATGAGCCATTTCTTAAGCCATTTGGCTTGAAGGCATATGAATCCTGAAAATGTTAATACAAGTACACATATTGACAGACAGGTGTGATGATTGTAGATGAGCCATAAAAAACACCCCTGTGGGCTACCGCTCCTCCACAATCACACACTGCAAAGAAAATACATACATTTTGAGTTCATAATACAGGCAATTGTGCTGGGAACAGAATCCCTATACAGCTAAGCAAGGGAAAAAAATCCCAAATGACGATCACTATGGAAACAGAATCCCTATAGGCTTCATAGCCCAAATCTCGGAGGAATGAGTAGAGGAATGGCTGATATGAGCCATTTCTTAAGCCATTTGGCTTGAAGGCATATGAATCCTGAAAATTTTAATACAATACACATATTGACAGACAGGTGTGATGATTGTAGATGAGCCATAAAAAACACCCGTGTGGGCTACCGCTCCTCCACAATCACACACTGCAAAGAAAATACATACATTTTGAGTTCATAATACAGGCAATTGTGCTGGGAACAGAATCCCTATACAGCTAAGCAAGGGAACAAAATCCCAAATGACGATCACTATGGAAACAGAATCCCTATAGGCTTCATAGCCCAAATCTCGGAGGAATGAGTAGAGGAATGGCTGATATGAGCCATTTCTTAAGCCATGTGGCTTGAAGGCATATGAATCCTGAAAATTTTAATACAAGTACACATATTGACAGACAGGTGTGATGATTGTAGATGAGCCATAATAAACACCCCTGTGGGCTACCGCTCCTCCACAATCACACACTGCAAAGAAAATACATACATTTTGAGTTCATAATACAGGCAATTGTGCTGGGAACAGAATCCCTGTACAGCTAAGCAAGGGAACAAAATCCCAAATGACGATCACTATGGGAACAGAATCCCTATAGGCTTCATAGCCCAAATCTGGGAGGAAAGAGTAGAGGAATGGCTGAAATGAGCCATTTCTTAAGCCATGTGGCTTGAAGGCACATGAATCCTGGAAAATCCTTGTACCCCATGCCTGCTACACTTGCAAATGACTACTACCGATGGTTTTTGTATATCGAATGAATACTATATGAACCTGCAAAGAAAATACATACATTTTGAGTTCATAATACAGGTAATTGTGCTGGGAACAGAATCCCTGTACAGCTAAGCAAGGGAACAAAATCCCAAATGACGATCACTATGGGAACAGAATCCCTACAGGCTTCATAGCCCAAATCTCGGAGGAATGAGTAGAGGAATGGCTGATATGAGCCATTTCTTAAGCCATTTGGCTTGAAGGCATATGAATCCTGAAAATGTTAATACAAGTACACATATTGACAGACAGGTGTGATGAGTGTAGATGAGCCATAAAAAACACCCCTGTGGGCTACCGCTCCTCCACAATCACACACTGCAAAGAAAATACATACATTTTGAGTTCATAATACAGGCAATTGTGCTGGGAACAGAATCCCTGTACAGCTAAGCAAGGGAACAAAATCCCAAATGACGATCACTATGGGAACAGAATCCCTATAGGCTTCATAGCCCAAATCTCGGAGGAATGAGTAGAGGAATGGCTGATATGAGCCATTTCTTAAGCCATGTGGCTTGAAGGCATATGAATCCTGAAAATTAAAATACAAGTACACATATTGACAGACAGGTGTGATGATTGTTGATGGGCCATAAAACCCAACCCTGTGGGCTACCGCTCCTCCACAATCACACACGCGGGTCAATCTAGTTGAGTATAATTAATATAATTATTGACGACCAATTTGAGTTCATAATACTGGTAATTTTTCATGGGAACTGAATCCCTGTACAGCTAAACGGGTAAACAAAACTCCTCCTGCCAATCACTATGGAACCAGAAGGTACACACGTCCTAAGAATTAAATACTAGTATGCACATAGACTGACGGGCAGGTGTGCCATAGACCCACCCCTGTGGGCCACGGCTCACCCACCATCGTGCACGTGGGCCAATCTAGTTAAGTAAAATTTATATAATTTATAGGTAAAGATAAAAGCTCCAGTATGGTGAGATAATGTATCACATTTGTGTTTCAGTGAAAATTCACTTGAATGTAGTAGATACTACCATTTCCTTGAGATTGTTATTCCTAGAATATGCAGTGATAAATCTAGAGGTGAAAATCCCAGGGCATTCAACCTGCAATTGTTTATAAGTTTCTCTTACGAGTCGAGATATTGTTCCTTCATGTTGTGAGTATGGTATGACGAATGGTAAGGTATTGGAGGATGTATCTTTAACATTTAGACAGAGCGGTGATCGGACTTGGTTTAGCCATCTATTTTCCGCGTTGCGCCTGTAAATTGGTTCTAAGACCGGGTTATCTGTAAACGGTCCTGCTTGTAGGATCGTGATTCTAAAGTTAGCCCAACAATGATTAGGGAGGTTAAAATGTTTAGAAACTGGGGTATCATTATTGTGTAAAATATCCGATCTATGTTGGTTAACGCGTGTTCGTAGAGCATTGCCCTTTTCTCCTATATATGTGGCTGGGCATATATCACAGCTGATTAGGTATACCACATTTTGTGTGCCGCACGTGTTGTAATTAGCGGCAGGTGTCGCTGAAGGTGAGAAGTCTATAAAGTGGGCGCATGTATGGCAATGGGCTCCGTGACAGGGTGCTGCCGCTTCCTTTCTGTTATTGTTTTTGATATTACTGAGTGTTTCGTTTTTGACAAATCGTAAAAACCTGTTGCTATAGTTCCTTTCCCTTAGGCTCTCAAATAGAATGTTAGTGATAATTCAAAATCGTCCTTGTTGTTGCATATGCGATGAAACCGTAATATTTGTGATTTTAGGATTCCTGAAAATGTGTGTTTTGGATGGAATGATTCCTTATCTAGTAGTTGATGG
This sequence comes from Escarpia spicata, assembly GCA_963995525.1. Taxonomy (NCBI): domain Eukaryota; kingdom Metazoa; phylum Annelida; class Polychaeta; order Sabellida; family Siboglinidae; genus Escarpia; species Escarpia spicata. Next base: position 89,711,814 of record OZ023205.1, read on the forward strand.
GTATCCGTTGGTTTGAAAAATACTTTGCTGTCTAGGCGCCCCGTTTTATTGAAGCGGTCCCCTTTGAAAATTGTTGTATCAAGAAAATTAACCGAATCGTAGCTTGTTTCAGAAGTCAATCTAATACTAGGATGATGACTGTTTAGTGTGTCTAGAAATTTATTAAATTCCAATTCTCCATGTGTCCAAATGCCGAATATAACATCTAGATATCTAAGATATGTAACTGGTAATTTAGTGCATTTTGCTAACGCCTTTTCTTCCCATTCTGCCATTAATATATTTGCGTAATTGGGGGCAAAAATTTTTCCCATAGCGGTACCATGAATCTGCAGATAGAAATCTGAATCAAATTGGACCTTTGCGGTCTAAGTCAGGTGATTTGTCGAAAGCTAATTTTACGGCTGCTAGGCCCGCCGTATTGTCAATATTTGTGTAGAGGCTTTCTACATCCATGGTAAATAACATACTATTTGCTGGAGAAATAATCTGGGTTATTTTATCTAGGAAATCTGTGGTGTTTTTAACATAAGATGCGTGTGTTATAGACAAGGGGACTAAGAATGAGTCTATATATTCAGCGACCCTGTATGATTCTGAACCGCAATCAGAAATGATGGGTCGACCAGGGGGCATAATGTCCGCCTGGGGCCATTTGTTGCGTGGTTTGTGAATTTTAGGTAATAAATATAATTGTCTATGTCTAGGTTCGTTTGGTGGTATAAGGTAATTTAATTGTTTATGTGTAATATAGCCAGAGATTTTAATTTGGTGAAGGATCGTCCCTATTTTCTTACTGGCTTCCGGGTAGACCGGTTCTGAGACGGGGGTGTAGTGGGTAGTATTAGTTAATTGTCGATGTACTTCATTGACGTAAGCGTCTTTTGACATTACTGTAGCTGAGCCCTTGTCGGCCGGTTTTATAATTATTTCAGGGTTGTCTCGTAAGGACTTTACGGCATTAAGTTGTTCATGGGATATGTTACTGTGTGTTTTATCGTCATTAATATGGAAGAATACTAGGGACTCTAATTCGTCAAATTTTTCAGTTATAATTTCATTGCGGCATGGTGGTGTCCAGTGAGATTTTTCTATGAATTTGGTAACCGGGCGCGTGTGTTTAGATCAGTGGAAAAAATATCGTAGTTTAATTTGACGGCCAAAGCGTTTTAAGACTTCTTGTGTTGAAGGCAGTATTGTGGATTTTGGTGTTGGAATAAATTGAAGACCGTAGTCCAAAACTTCACGTTGTGTATCTGCCAGGGTGACATGGCTAAGATTCACAACGGTGTTTTTATTGTTTGCCTCTTGACTTCGTGTGTTGGTCTGATTTCCCTGAACATTTACTAGTTTAAATAGTTGAGCCAGTTTGTGAGCATGGCGTTCCCCGTTGTTTGTGTCCAGTGAATATCATCTGGGATTGTTTGGAAGGAGTGTGTGCTAAGCTGTGGTAGTGCAGTTACATTAGGCAGATTGCGTATTCCTTCATTGAGTTGATTTAGGTTGCGTTTGGTGCGGTGTGAGAGGTGCTGTGCGATGTTGATTTCGGATATCGCCACAAGTGCTTTTGGAAAGAGTTTATTTGCTTTAGCGGCCATTTTTTTCATGTTTGGGATCGAAGTAGAGATAGGATTGTTATCCCTCTTGTTAATTCCAATGCTGAAAATTACGTAGTCTGGTTGTGCGATTGTGTGGTTTTCGAGTTTCCCTAGAAGGTGTGTCATGTAGGTTGTTTTAGCGCCCGGGAAAGACTCAATGTGGACATCCTGTGTAGAAGAGGTGGTGATTCGTGATAAGTTTGAGTCTCCGAGGATAAGGATTTTGGTGCTTGTTTTATTTATGTTCCACACCGTACTTTTATGCAATGTTGTTTCGTGTCTGATTAGGTCGGCTGCAAAATGCCTAGGATATTGGTTAACCTTTTGTCCATTGTTACCCTGGTCAGGGATGGTTGAAGAGGGACTAGGGCATTGACGTGAATTCGTCATAACTGGGTTGCCAGTCATTCGCTGTGTGGACCGTTGAGATGGCGGTGGTCCGGAAGGTGGGGTTATTGATTTGGTTGTAGGTCCGGAGGGGGGCGTTGTTGAATCTCCATGTCCTACTTTCCTGGGAAAGAGCGACGATTTACGGTTAATTGTTAAGCAATTAGGGCGAGAGATTATTTTTATGCAATCGTCCCGATGGGATTTGTTGATCGAGGGTCGGTTGTGGCTACAGAGGGGGCCCGGCCGTCGTCCCACAAAGTTCCGTTTTAGAGGTGCTCCTGTCTTCTTGGTTGGCAGGGGTTGTACTTTAGGGGGTGTTGCTGCCACTGTCGAGTACAGTGGTTTCGCGATTGTCGCGTTAGTGGCTGAATTGTCACTGGTCCTGGTTAGAGTTGGGGTGGAACTTGATTCCGGTGTCCCTGTAATAATATTCCTGGGTTTTGGTGTTGGGGGCAGTGGAGAAGGCGACATTGATAACTCCGGGAAGCGGTTTCTCGGATTAATTGGCGTGACAAGGGGGGTTGTCATGGTGTCATCCCTTCCCTGCGGACCTGCCGGGCTTGCGTTTTCGATAGGGACTGGAGTGGGGCGGTTAGGGGGCGAGGTCCGGGGTGTGGGTATTCGTTTACGAGGAGCAGGGGTCGGTTTTGGCAAAGGGGGTGGTGGCGGCTCAAAGGTTAGTTGAAAGCCCCGGAAAGAGGACAGGGCCTTCCCATACTGGTTATCCCCTTGCCATTGAGACCCATGCCCCAGTAATGATGCACGCAATGGTCTATGAAATTGGCTTTCCCTGAGTTGAGGATCCTGTTAGTAAACGCCGGTACATGATTTAGTTTCCATATGAGAATCTCCCATAACTTATTCTCGGCGTGGCGATACCAACCGCCCAAATCGGTTGGGAACTGGCGTGTTATTCTGTGGACTTCCTCTGCTGTTTTTGCAGCAAAGATCGCGTCCGCTAGATGGCCTTGGTCAAGGTAGATGGCCTGGGCAAACGCTAGGGCATGTGTCCCCGATGCGAAGGAGGCATTATACCAAGGAATTAGGGAGGCTAATTTCGCACAGATATTCGTTGCTAGCCGGGTCCATGTTATTGGTGATGTTACTTAGATACTGTTCACTGTTTATGATTTGTGGGGTATCCCGATTTTGTCTGAAGATCGGTTTGGTTGATCCGGGGACCAAGGTTGGTCTAGATAGGTTGTTAGTATACCGCGGGGCCGGATAGTATGATCCCTTCTTTCCCCGGGTATTCTCATGTCTGGGTGCTTTAGGTGTTGACGCGTTATGGGAGGAGTTACCTTGAGGTATCCTATTATTCTCCTGTCTGCGGTCATTCGTGTGCCGACCGGAGCCCAAGTTTCTGATCATGTTTGAGAACTCCGTTATTGTATTGGTATTTAGTTTGTTACCAAAGTTTAGCTTACCCCATTGTAGGGCAGTTTGTTTTGCAGTAAGAACATTTTCTTTTGATATGTACGTTCCAGCTAGTTTTATGGCAGCAGCTCCGGACCTCTGGAACGATTTACCCACATCAATGCGTGAATTAAACAGTGAAGCAACTTTTAAAAGCGCATTAAAAACACTCTATTTTAATCGATATTTTAACTCCAGCAGCCGCAGCAGTCCCGGATCTGCGGAGTAAACTACTTTTTTTAAATGCATGTAATGAACACTGAGACTTTTAAGAGCACTTTTAAACATTCTCTTTTAATCAATATTTTAACTGCTACTATGACTTTTAAACTTGGCATTAAGCTCTTATCAATTATCTTTTGTTTATATGACACAAAGTGTCATCAAGTCCGACCCGAAAAATGTATGTATAGATACGTCCCGAATCATTGCAAATTTATTATCGACATACAAGTCTGATCTACAGCGGGAGGAGCAGTGTGCGAGATACGTGTATTGTGCATACTCTAGTGAAGTCGCCTTGTGGTGCACATCAGCAAATGTGAGAAAATCGTGAATAAGATTCACTGGACTGGTAATATCGCCCACAAGCCGTTACCAGTGGCGCGAAAGCCAATTTAAGCCTCCTTCGCATGACTGACTTCGATGCAACCAACCGAAAAGGTGCGACCGTTAAGACTTAAGTAGACAGCTCAAGTAATCCACCCTGTTGTGTTGATTACAACAGTGACCAACGGTCAACCGCATACTGAACATGACAAAAGGTCAACGAAAGGGAAGCGCTAGTGCCTGCACCAATGCTTCGGAAGCAACCAACGAATCGTTGAATGGAGACATGCGCACCGCAATCATTGCGCTCATTGAGAAAAATGACCCTATCATCGCCACAGTCGTCGAAGCAATCAGTCAGGCTATCCTTGCCAGACTGGTTGTAAACAAAAACTTCGCAAAACAAATCGTCGACTCCATCCTGAAAACAGACGTCATCGCTGACATTAAACAAGACATATACAAGGCATCCCAGATGGACACTACTCGTGCTGCAGCTGACGCCGCGGAGATGGCCGCTCGAGTCTCACAACTTGAGACGATTAATACAAAACTGTACAACGACCTAGACGTGATGGAGCAGTACAGTAGACGAAACTGCCTAATCGTCCACGGTGTGCCGGACACTACCGACCCAGAGTCTGCAGTTCTCGACATTTTCACCAACAAGCTCGGCGTTTCGATTGGACGTGAGACCATCGACCGATGTCACCGGCTCGGGACATCCGCTAACTCATCAACTTCGAGACCACGAGCCATTATCGTGAAATTTACAACCTACCAAGCACGCCAGAAAGTCTTCTCGATGAAACGGCGACTGAAAGGTACCAAACTACTCATCACGGAAAACCTCACTAGACGCCGCAACGAGCTGCTCTCCAAAGCCAAGTCGCTGCCCAACGTCACTGCCACCTGGACGTCTGACGGCCGTATTGTCTGCCTACTCGCCAGTGGCAGGAAAGTCTCCATAACCACAGACCAGGACCTCCGCCATCTCGACCGGCAGTAACTTCATCCAACCGAACAATGCTATCGGACGATAACACTAATTAGCCATGGCTAGACGAGCACTGAAATGCTCGTTGTGCCAAAGTGTGCTTCACAGGAGATCAGCAAACTTAACACAAAATCAAATGTCATGCCAAGGTAAAGATTCTGTTTATTTATATTGTAACATGTGTATAGACATTTTTCCATACAGCACTGTTAGCGATGATGAATTTAAATTTATTAACTCTGATATGAATGTTAATGCCGCTATATACAATATCTATGATCAATGCTCAGTTTTCGGCTTTAAATCATTTAGCATGTCTGAGTACAACTGTGGTGATTTTGAATGTGACATTGACCCAAACAACAACTTCTTTAATACTATTTCTACACGCTGTGACTATTACACTGTTGAACAATTTGTTAAGAGTGAAAACATTCAGAAAGGATTGTCCTTCATTCATTTCAATGCTCGGAGTCTCAAGGCAAATTTTGATAAAATTAGAGATTATATAACTGAACTAAACACCCCGTTTGACATTATTGCTATATCGGAAACATGGTTAGATTCTGAAGATTGCTCTGATATACTGTTGAATGGGTATGATGTTATTTACAGAAATAGAAACAATAAGAAAGGTGGCGGAGTGGCTATTTATGTTAACGTATCAATTGAATTCAAGGTAATACAGACCATGTCTATGGTAATTGATGATGTATTGGAATGTATTACAGTCGAATTACGTATAGGTAATATGAAAAACATCATCGTTAGTTGTATATATAGAGCGCCAGGAACTAATATAGATATGTTTACTGATCAACTTGAATCAATGATCAAGACAGTTAGGAACACTAACAAAACAATATTTATATGTGGTGATTTCAATATAGATCTTTTAAAGTATAACACCAACAATGGTACAACACATTTTGTGGATATGTTGTTTAGTCTAGGTATATATCCCTTAATTGACAAGCCGAGCAGAATTACAGATCACAGTGCAACTTTAATTGATAACATTTTCACAAATGAACTGAATAATAGTATTACTAGCGGGTTACTTATAACTGATATTAGTGATCATTTACCTGTATTTTGTGTTTGTAATTGTTCACATATAAATAGGATCACTGTAAACAAATACAGATGTATCAGAAAACTGAGTGATGATTGTATAAAATCCTTTAACAGTGATCTTTCTGCTGTAAACTGGGATACGGTTTTAAATGAATCCGACGCAGATATAGCCTACACTAATTTTATGGACATATTCACCAGCTTGTATGATAAGAATTGTCCAATTAAGAAAATATGCATGAATACACCTACCTCAAAGAGCAAACCCTGGTTCAATAGAGGTTTGCGCAATGCTTGTAAAAAGAAAAATAATTTGTACAAACAGTTTTTGCGGCATAGAACAACAAAATCTAAATGTAAATATTCAACTTACAAAAATAAACTTACTTCTATTCTTAGATTTTGTGAAAAAGAATATTACAATAAATTATTAGTCAAAGAAAAATATAATGTAAAGGGTACGTGGAAAATTTTAAATTCAATTATAAAGAAACGACAACTACAGTCATGTTACCCAAACTCTTTCATTAGCAATGGTAGATTGACCAGAAATACAACAGATATTGTTAATGGTTTCAACGATTTTTTCGTAAATGTAGGACCAAATCTTGCAAAAAATATAAGAGTACCAAATGGAAATACAAGTGTGCTTGATTTTTTTACAAAATACGAACACCAACACCATGTTCTTACCTGGGGTAGAAGAACAGGAAGTGATGAATATTGTTAACGGTTGTAAAAACAAAAAATCTACAGGTTATGACAATGTTGATATGATAATTGTTAAAAAGGTAATTTCCAATGTTGTAATACCGTTTACTCATATATGTAACAAATCATTTAGTAGTGGTGTATTTCCCAGTAAAATGAAAATTGCCAAAGTAATTCCTATATTTAAGGCAGGGGAAAAGAATGTTTTTACTAACTATAGACCAGTATCTCTACTTCCGCAATTTTCAAAACTATTAGAAAAATTATTTAATTCTAGGCTAGATAAATTTATAGAAAAGTATGACATTTTAAACAGCAGTCAATATGGGTTTAGGACAAAAATGTCAACTTCAATGGCTCTGTTAGAACTAACTGAAAATATTACTGCTGCCTTAGACCAAAAGAATTGCACAATTGGTGTATTTATTGATTTAAAAAAAGCATTTGATACAATTGATCATAATTTATTACTCCGAAAATTAGAGGCTTATGGTATCAGAGGGATGGCCAGCGAGTGGCTGAAAAGTTACTTGTATAACAGACTACAGTATGTCAGCATAGATGACTGCAATTCAGATTTATTACAGGTGTTATGTGGAGTACCACAAGGCTCCATTCTGGGTCCAAAATTATTTATACTATACATAAATGATATTTGTAATTGTTCAGATATACTAAAATTCATTCTTTTTGCGGATGATACAAATATATTTTGTTCTGGGAAAGATCCAGCCCAGCTAAGCAAAATTGTCAGCGACGAACTACAAAATCTACATATCTGGTTTTCAGTAAATAAATTATCCTTAAACGTTGCTAAGACAAACTACATGTTGTTTACCAACTATAGTAAAACAACAAATATTGATATAAAAATCGATAATACAACTATTGATAGAGTATATGTTACTAAGTTTTTAGGTGTCTTAATAGACGATAAGCTTAGCTGGAAAGATCATATAAATATGATCAAGTCTAAACTAACAAAAACTATCGCCATTATTTACAGGGCTAAATATTTATTAGATAAAAAGTCGCTTTTTATACTATATTGTTCATTATTTCTCCCGTATTTATCATACTGCTGCGAAGTTTGGGGAAATGCGTATACAACATATATTAACGGTGTTTATATATTACAAAAGAAAGTTGTACGAATAATATGTAAGAAGAATCCATTAAGCCATACTAATACATTATTTGATGATCTACGCATTCTTAAACTTTATGACTTAATAAAATTAAACATTTCTATCGTAATGTTTAAAGCTAACAATAAGTTGTTGCCTGAAAACCTTCAATTCTTTTTCAATGCCAAATATACTACACCCTATGTAACACGCCAAAGAAATAAACTAAAACATGTTTATGCCCGAACCACGTTAAAGGCTAAGTGTATATCTGTGTATGGTATTAAATTATGGAATTGTTTAGACGAGCACATAAAGAGATCACTTACTGTGAGAAATCTCAAAAAACAATATAAAAATTACTTAATTGAAGAGTATAAGTCATGTAATTCATTTCGTTATTATTGTTAAGGTTCAGAAAGTATTTGGAAGCACGATTGTAGTAGTGGTCTCACTTTAACAATAGCATTTTCTTTATGTTACTAACACTGTGTTTAAGATTATGACCATGTTATAATGATGTCGGGGAAAGTGCATAATAAGCAATGAGCTTCTACTTTCCCCCTTTCCATGTTGAACTGTGTCAACTATAATATGTATATATATTGTATGTTGTATTCTCAATTGGAAATAAAGAATTGAATTACACGATAATACTAATATTTAAATATATATATATATATACATTTTTTTGTATTCATTTTTTTTACTTAATTAATTACTGTTTTGATTTATTACTATTTTACATGTAAAGCGCCTTGAATAGTTTCTAACTAGAGTTGGAGCTATATAAGTATATTTATTTATTTATTTATTTTTTATACTAGGTGATCGTTCTCTTCTGGATTCGATCTACCCCAGGAGGATACAATTTTTTGAACTTGAAACTTATTAGTAGTGTTAAATACAACTAGTTTAGTTGTTCTACTAAAGTTTGGTACGTGGATATCTTATACACCAAGATCACAAAAAGGCGCTGGCTGTGTTAGGTGTTGGGGTTAGGGTTCGGGTTAGCCCTTAAGATTAGCCTACTAGATAACAGTCGGTATTCGATATAGAATTACACGATCTGTAGGTAGGGGTGCACGGGCAACATGCGACGACCCTGGCATATAGATATCCTTATTTACCTGTGTTATTAGTTTGCGGGTCCGGACCCATAATTGTCTTAGTTACCTTTACTTTGACGTAAAGATAAAATGGATTATCAGTAGTAGAGTTGTCGCTAATCGCGGCACGCGGAACCAGTTATGTTTGGTAAAAAGGCAGGGGTTGTCGCCGATGGGCATGGAACAGAATCCCTGTACAGCTAAGCAAGGGAACAAAATCCCAAATGACGATCACTATGGGAACAGAATCCCTATAGGCTTCATAGCCCAAATCTGGCAGGAAAGAGTAGAGGGATGGCTGAAATGAGCCATTTCTTAAGCCATGTGGCTTGAAGGCACATGAATCCTGGAAAATCCTTGCCCCCCCCCATGCCTGCTACACTTCCAAAATACATACATTTTGAGTTCATAATACAGGCAATTGTGCTGGGAACAGAATCCCTGTACAGCTAAGCAAGGGAACAAAATCCAAAATGACGATCACTATGGGAACAGAATCCCTATAGGCTTCATAGCCCAAATCTCGGAGGAATGAGTAGAGGAATGGATGATATGAGCCATTTCTTAAGCCATGTGGCTTGAAGGCACATGAATCCTGGAAAATCTTTGTCCCCATGCCTGCTACACTTGCAAATGACTACTATCGATGGTTTTTGTATATCGAATGAATACTATATGAACCTGCAAAGAAAATACATACATTTTGAGTTCATAATACAGGCAATTGTGCTGGGAACAGAATCCCTGTATAGCTAAGCAGTACTGTACAGCCATGTGTCCAAATGCCGAATATATCATCTAGATATCTAAGATATATAACTGATAATTTAGTGCATTTTGTTAACGCCTTTTCTCCCATTCTTCCATGAATATATTTGCGTAATTGGGGGCAAACATTATCCCCATAGCGGTACCATGAATCTGGCGAGTAAACAGCGAGAGACGGCGAGTAAACAGCGAGTAAACAGCGTGAGACGGCGAGTAAACAGCGAGAGGCATTTACTCGCTGTCTCTTGCATTTACTCGCTCTCTCGCATTTACTCGCTGTCTCTCGCATTTACTCGTTGTCTCTCGCTGTTTACTGCCGGCGACTAAACAGCGAGAGGAATGGCTGATACAGCATTACTCGCTTAGGAATGGCTGATATGAGCCATTTCTTAAACCGTGTGGCTTGAAGGCATATGAATCCTGAAAATAAAAATACAAGTACACATATTGACAGACAGGTTGTAGATGAGCCATAAAAAACACCCCTGTGGGCTACCACTCCTCCACATCCACACACTGCAAAGAAAATACATACATTTTGAGTTCATAATACAGGCAATTGTGCTGAGAACAGAATCCTTGTACAGCTAAGCAGTACAGTACATCCGAATATGTCATCTAGATATCTATGATATATAACTGGTAATTTAGTGCATTTTGCTAACGCCTTTTCTTCCCATTCTGCCATTAATTTATTTGCGTAATTGGGGGCAAAATTGTTTCCCATAGCGGTACCATGAATCTGCAGATAGAAATCTGAATCAAATTGGAAATCGTTATATTTAAGTGATAACTCTAGGATTTCCTTATCTGGGCGGTCTAAGTCAGGTGATTTGTCGAAAGGTAATTTTACGGCTGCTAGGCCCGCCGTATTGTCAATATTTGTGTAGAGGCTATCTACATCCATGGTAAATAACATACTATTTGCTGGAGAAATAATCTGGGTTATTTTATCTAGGAAATCTGTGGTGTTTTTAACATAAGATGCGTGTGTTATAGATAAGGGGATTAAGAATGAGTCTATATATTCAGCGACCCTGTATGATTCTGAACCGCAATCAGAAATGATGGGTCGACCAGGGGGCATAATGTCCGCCTGGGGCCATTTGTCGTGTGGTTTGTGAATTTTAGGTAATAAATATAATTATCTATGTCTAGGTTCATTTGGTGGTATAATGTAATTTAATTGCTTATGTGTAATATAGCCAGAGATTTTAATTTGGTGAAGGACAGCGAGAGACAGCGAGTAGACAGCGAGTAGACAGCGAGGGACAACTAGCGGACAGCGAGGGACAACTAGCGGACAGCGAGGGACGGCGAGCGGACAGCGAGGGACGGCGAGCGGACAGCGAGCGGACAGCGAGAGACGGCGAGTGGACAGCGAGTGGACAGCGAGAGACGGCGAGTGGACAGCGAGTGACGGCGAGTGGACAGCGAGAGACGGCGAGTGGACAGCGAGAGACGGCGAGTGGACAGCGAGAGACGGCGAGTGGACAGCGAGAGACGGCGAGTGGACAGCGAGAGACGGCGATTGGACAGCGAGAGACGGCGATTGGACAGCGAGAGACGGCGAGTGTACAGCGAGAGACGGCGAGTGGACAGCGAGAGACGGCGAGTGGACAGCGAGAGACGGCGAGTGGACAGCGAGAGACGGCGAGTGGACAGCGAGCGACGGCGAGTGGACAGCGAGTAGACAGCGAGTAGACAGCGAGTAGACAGCGAGTAGACAGCGAGTAGACAGCGAGAGACAGCGAGTAGACAGCGAGTAGACAACGAGAGACGGCGAGTAGACAGCGAGAGACGGCGAGTGGACAGCGAGAGACGGCGAGTGGACAGCGAGAGACGGCGAGTGGACAGCGAGAGACGGCGAGTGGACAGCGAGAGACGGCGAGTGGACAGCGAGAGACCGCGAGTAGACAGCGAGAGACGGCGAGTAGACAGCGAGCGACGGCGAGTAGACAGCGAGTAGACAGAGAGTAGACAGCGAGTAGACAGTGAGTAGACAGCGAGTAGACAGCGAGTAGACAGCGAGTAGACAGCGAGTAGACAGCGAATAGACAGCGAGTAGACAGCAAGAGACAGCGAATAGACAGCGAGAGACAGCGAGAGACAGCGAGTAGACAGGGAATAGACAGCGAGAGACAGCGAGTAGACAGGGAGTGACAGCGAGTAGACAGCGAGTAGACAGCGAGTAGACAGCGAGTAGACAGCGAGAGACGGCGAGTAGACAGCGAGAGACGGCGCGTAGACAGCGAGAGACGGCGAGTAGACAGCGAGAGACGGCGAGTAGACAGCGAGAGACGGCGAGTAGACAGCGAGGGACGGCGAGTAGACAGCGAGAGACGGCGAGTAGACAGCGAGGGACGGCGAGTAGACAGCGAGAGACGGCGAGTAGACAGCGAGAGACGGCGAGTAGACAGCGAGGGACGGCGAGTAGACAGCGAGAGACGGCGCGTAGACAGCGAGAGACGGCGAGTAGACAGCGAGAGACGGCGAGTAGACAGCGAGAGACGGCGAGTAGACAGCGAGGGACGGCGAGTAGACAGCGAGAGACGGCGAGTAGACAGCGAGGGACGGCGAGTAGACAGCGAGGGACGGCGAGTAGACAGCGAGAGACGGCGAGTAGACAGCGAGGGACGGCGAGTAGACAGCGAGAGACGGCGAGTAGACAGCGAGAGACGGCGCGTAGACAGCGAGAGACGGCGAGTAGACAGCGAGAGACGGCGAGTAGACAGCGAGAGACGGCGAGTAGTCAGCGAGGGACGGCGAGTAGACAGCGAGAGACGGCGAGTAGACAGCGAGGGACGGCGAGTAGACAGCGAGAGACGGCGAGTAGACAGCGAGGGACGGCGAGTAGACAGCGAGGGACGGCGAGTAGACAGCGAGAGACGGCGAGTAGACAGCGAGGGACGGCGAGTAGACAGCGAGAGACGGCGAGTAGACAGCGAGAGACGGCGCGTAGACAGCGAGAGACGGCGAGTAGACAGCGAGAGACGGCGAGTAGACAGCGAGAGACGGCGAGTAGTCAGCGAGGGACGGCGAGTAGACAGCGAGAGACGGCGAGTAGACAGCGAGGGACGGCGAGTAGACAGCGAGAGACGGCGAGTAGACAGCGAGAGACGGCGAGTAGACAGCGAGAGACGGCGAGTAGACAGCGAGAGACCGCGAGTAGACAGCGAGAGACGGCGCGTAGACAGCGAGAGACGGCGAGTAGACAGCGAGAGACGGCGAGTAGACAGCGAGAGACGGCGAGTAGACAGCGAGGGACGGCGAGTAGACAGCGAGGGACGGCGAGTAGACAGCGAGGGACGGCGAGTAGACAGCGAGAGACGGCGAGTAGACAGCGAGAGACGGCGCGTAGACAGCGAGAGACGGCGAGTAGACAGCGAGAGACGGCGAGTAGACAGCGAGAGACGGCGAGTAGACAGCGAGGGACGGCGAGTAGACAGCGAGAGACGGCGAGTAGACAGCGAGGGACGGCGAGTAGACAGCGAGGGACGGCGAGTAGACAGCGAGAGACGGCGAGTAGACAGCGAGAGACGGCGAGTAGACAGCGAGAGACCGCGAGTAGACAGCGAGAGACGGCGAGTAGACAGCGAGAGACGGCGAGTAGACAGCGAGTAGACAGCGAGAGACGGCGAGTAGACAGCGAGAGACGGCGAGTAGACAGCGAGAGACCGCGAGTAGACAGCGAGAGACGGCGAGCAGACATCGAGCGACGGCGAGTAGACAGCGAGAGACGGCGAGTAGACAGAGAGTAGACAGCGAGAAGACAGCGAGTAGACAGCGAGTAGACAGCGAGTAGACAGCGAGTAGACAGCGAGAGACAGCGAGTAGACAGCGAGAGACAGCGAGTAGACAGCGAGAGACAGCGAGTAGACAGCGAGAGACAGCGAGAGACAGCGAGTAGACAGGGAGTAGACAGTGAGAGACAGCGAGTAGACAGGGAGTAGACAGCGAGTAGACAGCGAGAGACAGCGAGTAGACAGCGAGTAGACAGCGAGAGACGGCGAGTAGACAGCGAGAGACGGCGAGTAGACAGGGAGAGACGGCGAGTAGACAGCGAGAGACGGCGAGAAGACAGCGAGAGACGACGAGTATACAGCGAGTAGACAGGAAGTAGACAGCGAGAGACAGCGAGTAGACAGCGAGAGAAAGCGAGTGGACAGCGAGAGACAGCGAGTGGACAGGGAGTAGACAGCGAGTAGACAGCGAGTAGACAGCGAGTAGACAGCGAGTAGACAGCGAGTAGACAGCGAGTAGACAGCGAGTAGACAGCGAGTAGACAGCGAGTAGACAGCGAGAGACGGCGAGTAGACAGCGAGAGACGGCGGGTAGACAGCGAGAGACGGCGGGTAGACAGCGAGAGACGACGGGTAGACAGCGAGGGACGGCGAGTGGACAGCGAGGGACGGCGAGTGGACAGCGAGGGACGGCGAGTGGACAGCGAGGGACGGCGAGTGGACAGCGAGAGACGGCGAGTGGACAGCGAGAGACGGCGAGTGGACAGCGAGAGACGGCGAGTGGACAGCGAGAGACGGCGATTGGACAGCGAGAGACGGCGAGTGGACAGCGAGAGACGGCGAGTGGACAGCGAGAGACCGCGAGTGGACAGCGAGAGACGGCGAGAAGAAAGCGAGAGACGGCGAGTAGACAGCGAGAGACGGCGAGTAGACAGCGAGAGACGGCGAGTAGACAGCGAGTAGACAGCGAGTAGACAGCGAGTAGACAGCGAGTAGACAGCGAGAGACGGCGAGTAGACAGCGAGAGACGGCGGGTAGACAGCGAGAGACGGCGGGTAGACAGCGAGAGACGACGGGTAGACAGCGAGGGACGGCGAGTGGACAGCGAGGGACGGCGAGTGGACAGCGAGGGACGGCGAGTGGACAGCGAGGGACGGCGAGTGGACAGCGAGAGACGGCGAGTGGACAGCGAGAGACGGCGAGTGGACAGCGAGAGACGGCGAGTGGACAGCGAGAGACGGCGAGTGGACAGCGAGAGACGGCGATTGGACAGCGAGAGACGGCGAGTGGACAGCGAGAGACGGCGAGTGGACAGCGAGAGACCGCGAGTGGACAGCGAGAGACGGCGAGAAGAAAGCGAGAGACGGCGAGTAGACAGCGAGAGACGGCGAGTAGACAGCGAGAGACGGCGAGTAGACAGCGAGTAGACAGCGAGTAGACAGCGAGTAGACAGCGAGTAGACAGCGAGTAGACAGCGAGTAGACAGCGAGTAGACAGCGAGTAGACAGGGAGAAGACAGCGAGTAGACAGCGAGAGACAGCGAGTAGACAGCGAGAGACGGCGAGTGGACAGCGAGAGACGGCGAGAGACAGCGAGTAGACAGGGAGTAGACAGCGAGAGACAGCAAGTAGACAGCGAGTAGACAGCGAGTAGACAGCGAGAGACGGTGAGTAGACAGCGAGAGACGGCGAGTAGACAGCGAGAGACGGCGAGTAGACAGCGAGGGACGGCGAGTAGACAGCGAGAGACGGCGAGTAGACAGCGAGAGACGGCGAGTAGACAGCGAGGGACGGCGAGTAGACAGCGAGAGACGGCGAGTAGACAGCGAGAAGACAGCGAGGGACGGCGAGTAGACATCGAGAGACGGCGAGTAGACAGAGAGTAGACAGCGAGTAGACAGCGAGTAGACAGCGAGAGACAGCGAGTAGACAGCGAGAGACAGCGAGTAGACAGCGAGAGACAGCGAGTTGACAGGGAGTAGACAGCGAGTAGACAGCGAGAGACAGCGAGTAGACAGCGAGTAGACAACGAGAGACGGCGAGTAGACAGCGAGAGACGGCGAATAGACAGCGAGAGACAGCGAGTAGACAGGGAGTAGACAGCGAGAGACAGCGAGTAGACAGGGAGTGACAGCGAGTAGACAGCGAGAGACAGCGAGTAGACAGGGAGTAGACAGCGAGAGACAGCGAGTTGACAGGGAGTAGACAGCGAGAGACAGCGAGTAGACAGCGAGAGACGGCGAGTGGACAGCGAGAGACGGCGAGTGGACAGCAGACGTCAGTCGTGTAATGTACGGGGTGAGTGGTGACTGCACACCTCTGATATGTGATGGCATCAGTAGAGTAAGGTATAGGGTGAGTGGTGACTGCACAACTATGATATATGATGTCATCAGTAGAGTAAGGTATAGGGTGAGTGGTGACTGCACACCTATGATATGTGATATCATCAGTAGAGTTAAGTAATGGGGTGAGTGGTGACTGCACACCTATGATATGTGATGTCATCAGTAGGGTAAGGTACGGTGTGAGTGGTGACTGCACACCTATGATATGTGATGTCATCAGTAGGGTAAGGTATGGGGTGAGTGGTGACTGCACACCTATGATATGTGATGGCATCAGTAGAGTGTAAGGTACGGGGTGAGCGGTGACTGCACACCTATGATATGTGATGTCATCAGTAGGGTAAGGTACGGGGTGAGTGGTGACTGCACACCTATGATATGTGATGTCATCAGTAGAGTGTAAGGTACGGGGTGTGTGGTGACTGCACACCTATGATATGTGATGTCATCAGTAGAGTGTAAGGTACGGGGTGAGTGGTGACTGCACACTTATGATATGTGATGTCATCAGTAGAGTGTAAGGTACGAGGTGAGTGGTGACTGCACACCTATGATATGTGATGTCATCAGTAGAGTAAGGTACGGGGTCAGTGGTGACTGCACACCTATGATATGTGATGTAATCAGTAGAGTGTAAGGTAAGGGGTGAGTGGTGACTGCACACCTATGATATGTGATGTCATCAGTAGAGTGTAAGGTACGGGGTGAGTGGTGACTGCACACCTATGATATGTGATGTCATTAGTAGAGTGTAAGGTACGGGGTGAGTGGTGACTGCACACCTATGATATGTGATGTCATCAGTAAAGTGTGAGGTACGGGGTGAGTGGTGACTGCACACCTATGATATGTGATGTCATCAGTAGAGTAAGGTACGGGGTCAGTGGTGACTGCACACCTATGATAGGTGATGTCATCAATAGAGTGTAAGGTACGGGGTGAGTGGTGACTGTACACCTATGATATGTGAAGTCATCAGTAGAGTGTAAGGTACGGGGTGAGTGGTGACTGCACACCTATGATATGTGAAGTCATCAGTAGAGTGTAAGGTACGGGGTGAGTGGTGACAGCACACCTACGATATGTGATGTCATCAGTAGGGTAAGGTAAGGGGTGAGTGGGGACTGCACACCTATGATATGTGAAGTCATAAAATGTGACCCCCAAATGTCAAATCAAACCCAGCAAGGGGGCAATATAACTACATCTTTTATAAACAATATGTGACCCCAAATGTCTAACCAAACAAGGGGCAATAACCACATCCTGTGGAAACAAAATGTGACCCCCAATTGTCAAAGCAAACCTAGAAAGGGTGCAATATAACTACATCTTTCATCAACAAAGTGTGACCCCAAATGTCTAACCAAACAAGGGGCAATAACCACATCCTGTGGAAACAAAACGTGACCCCCAAATGTCAAAGCAAACCTAGCAAGGGGGCAATATAACTACATCTTTCATAAACAAAGTGTGACCCCAAATGTCTAACCAAACAAGGGGCAATATTGACATGTTTATCTGCAAAATTCTCCAAAGAATCATGTTTGAATATAAATCAAATTTTCTGTTGAATGTCAAGTGACAAATAGGAAAAACTATGTCACCAATACTACACACAGCAACACGTTTAGCTTCAACACTGTCTACTTGGTGGCAACACTGTAAATGCATTTTGCATATAAACATTTCATAATCATTATAATTATCTTGTAGCATGAATGAGACGGATAATGCAATGTAGTCAAGTACTCACATAGCCAACGGATGAATACAGTGAACACCTGCAGGTATTTCATCTGTTGAATGTTGTAGAAGACAAAGGGCCCAGGAACAGAGTAAAACAGGCCTACAAATGAGTCACAACAACAAATTAGAATTCTAATGTGCTAACTTCATCTTGTACACAATGACACTGATGATTGTGAAAGAGTTATCACTTTTCTAGATGATATATTGACAAATATCACAGAGGCAACTAAGGAAAGTGTTAATGATTTGGTTGCAAATTTTAATGGTTTACTTTTAATTAAATGGTGCTAAGGAGTGCAGTACCCTCAAAGTAAACCATACAGCAAACAAAATTCAACAAAACCAACTAACAAAGTGTGACCCCAAATGTCTAACCAAACAAGGGGCAATAACCACATCCTGTGGAAACAAAATGTGACCCCCAAATGTCAAAGCAAACCCAGCAAGGGGGCAATATAACTACATCTTTCATAAACAATATGTGACCCCAAATGTCTAACCAAACAAGGGGCAATAACCACATCCTGTGGAAACAAAATGTGACCCCCAAATGTCAAAGCAAACCTAGCAAGGGAGCAATATCACTACATCTTTCATAAACAAAGTGTGACCCCAAATGTCTAACGAAACAAGGGGCAATAACCACATCCTGTGGAAACAAAATGTGACCCCCAAATGTCAAAGCAAACCTAGCAAGGGGGCAATATAACTATATATTTCATAAACAAAGTGTGACCCCAAATGTCTAACCAAACAAGAGGCAATAACCACATCCTGTGGAAACAAAATGTGACCCCCAAATGTCAAAGCAAACCTAGCAAGGGAGCAATATCACTACATCTTTCATAAACAAAGTGTGACCCCAAATGTCTAACCAAACAAGGGGCAATAACCACATCCTGTGGAAACAAAATGTGACCCCCAAATGTCAAAGCAAACCTAGCAAGGGGGCAATATAACTATATATTTCATAAACAAAGTGTGACCCCAAATGTCTAACCAAACAAGAGGCAATAACCACATCCTGTGGAAACAAAATGTGACCCCCAAATGTCAAAGCAAACCTAGCAAGGGAGCAATATCACTACATCTTTCATAAACAAAGTGTGACCCCAAATGTCTAACCAAACAAGGGGCAATAACCACATCCTGTGGAAACAAAATGTGACCCCCAAATGTCAAAGCAAACCTAGCAAGGGGGCAATATAACTATATATTTCATAAACAAAGTGTGACCCCAAATGTCTAACCAAACAAGAGGCAATAACCACATCCTGTGGAAACAAAATGTGACCACCAAATGTCAAAGCAAACCTAGCAAGGGAGCCATATCACTACATCTTTCATAAACAAAGTGTGACCCCAAATGTCTAACTAAACAAGGGGCAATAACCACATCGTGTGGAAACAAAATGTGACCCCCAAATATCAAAGCAAACCTAGCAGGGGGGCAATAGAACTACATCTTTCATAAACAAAGTGTGACCCCAAATGTCTAACCAAACAAGGGGCAATAACCACATCCTGTGGAAACAAAATGTGACCCCCAAATGTCAAAGCACACCCAGCAAGGGGGCAATATAACTATATCTTTCATAAACAAAGTGTGACCCCAAATGTCTAACCAAACAAGGGGCAATAACCACATCCCGTGGAAACAAAATGTGACCCCCAAATATCAAAGCAAACCATATTCATATACACATTTTCACATTGTGTGTGGAACCAAGTATTGCAGGAGTCGCAACAAATTGCTTTCTGTTTCCATGTTACTGTTTTTTTTGGCAAACATTACAAGGGTACTTGGGTGCTCTGGGGCCGGGATTTAATTCAATGTCGTTTGCCAGTACAACAAGATATAGCATAAAGTATGATAGGAATTTTATGGGGTTTGCTCTGGACATCCTTGGTTTATACAGCAAGTTGATTAACAATGCCTTCATGAGGGAAATCGATCCTGATGTGTTTACAGAAATTTCTGAACTGAAATATCAACTCTGGAAATGTTACAAGTTTACAATGAACTACTGCGCTCTCTACCTGCAATTCTTTCTTTTCATTCACTTGGCCTGGCTGTTTCTCTGTCGACTTTTTTGGTGTTTCCACGGCACTGTCAGTGTTGCTGCCTGCAGTTGCTGGATCCTTTCCTTGTTCTTCCCCGTCGAGAACGATCACGTCTGATTGGACACCACCCTTGTCCACCTTCACCGTCTAGAGAAAAAGTGCTTTTAAACTTAGACGTTTCTCTGGTGTGACTGGACAACAAGCTTTAGTTTTGACTGAACTAACCTACTACATAACGCATAGTAGAAATTAATCCTGAACTACACAGCAATGTGATCAGCGACAACGCCAATCAACCTGTATGCTTTGTAATAAAACATGAATATGGAACCAACTTCGATTAATATTACAAACACTAATGGTAAAATACAAACAACTGTAAAGGCTGGTTATAGGCGGCATTTTATAGAGCAGAAAAACATGACTTGACAAATGGTTATGGAATTTATCGCTATTATATTTTGTTAAAATGTTGTTAGAAAATAAAGATTACACTTATATATTTGACAAAACGCTAGGTTATAAATAATCAAAGTCCAATGACATGCTGTGGGCTTTTACACAGAATAATTTTATTAAAAAATAAAATATGTACTAACTACTAAGTACTGTAAATATCTGACAGTGATAAGAATAACTAAGTAAGTGCATGCCAAAGTAGATGACATGACACGACCTAAGCAACATACAACAGGAACATAATGTATCACAATCCTCACCTGCTTATCAACCTTGACACTTTCAGTTGCAACACTTGCCTCATCAGTAGACTGCGTGCAACTGACCTCGTCTTTTACCGTTTCACTATCATCTTTCTTACTGCTTCCTGTTGCTGTGTTTCCGGATTCAGCTGTCTCTTGGCATTTCTCATCAGTTTCATCGCCAGCTTTAAGGTCATCGGTATCTAACGCCACATCAATATCAGAGGTCTCTTTCACTTTCGAAGCAATATTCAACATTTCACCTTCAATTTCTGTGGCGTCTTTGACATCCACATCAGTAGAAGAGTTCCCAAGTAGCTGATCCTCTAAACTTCCCAAAGCACTAGTTTTAGTTTCAACACTGACTGGATCACTCTGACTGACATCAGTGGACTCATTCTCTGGAGGTGTGTCCCGTTCTGTTGGCTCAGTCCGACTGTCCACACTATCCCCTTTACCACCGGCGTCTACATCATCATAACCATCCTCACTCCCATCTGCAGGCACCGACGCAGCTTCCGTCAAAACTCCCGACGCCAGTTCATCTGTGCCTATGAACGTATCACGGAACAAATACACTTTATGACAGCAATAACATTACTTAAATCATCTGGCAAACCCCTTACTCCAGTTGCCATCAACAGACACAACTGGAGAGGGCTGAGAACATTTATGCTATTTCATAAGGAATTATGATAGTTTTGAAAGCAAAGACATTGTAGTCTGAATTGTGATGTTAACTCAACAGTATAAACAATACAATATCCACTGATTACCTAGTCACAATAATTATCTTGTCATAACTGTCTGAAATTAGCAAAAAATGAACTGGCCCATATCAATTTTGAACTGACCCTGCTGAATTTTAACTAGGCCAACTAATTTACAAACCACCTTGACACATTTCCATTTTTCCACTTTCTTTAATCACACATGTGAATGTTTATCATTTGAATTTTATCTAAGATATCAAACAGTAATAATTTTAACACTAACTATATGTACACTAACAGGCCTTGACATTAAGGTTTTGAATCCACTGGCCCAGTAGATTTGAAAAGTTAATGGCCCGGATTTTGTGTTACCGTCAAAAATACGCTGATACTGAGGTGCAAAACATTATTGGTCTTTTTTACAATTTTTATCAACAAAGTTGTTAGAAGTTATTATGCACATATTGATTGTTTAAAGTGAGATGTCCAAAGCTAACAATATTGTAATATTGCTCAAGTGTGTACTCAGATGAATATATACAGTATTTGCCAAGTTTAAATAAAATGTGGCCAGTGTGACGAAAGCTAGTCATTCAGTCAGTAGTTGAGTTGACGCTGCTTTCATGTACAGGTCATTCAAGGCATTATACTATTTCATGGTTCATTCGCTAGGTGGCACCACCGAAAATAGGTGGCCTTCACCTTGCCCTTGCTGCTGCTGCAGCATAACATTTGGTTTCTGTCACTTTGGCCACTAGTTAAATTTGGAATTAAGCTGTATTCCTTTCATATATCTAGAGAAGAAAAAGTGTGCATAATGCTAAAGTCGAGGCAGCTTCCAACTACTGTATAAAGTGTGTCCAAGGGATGTGGAGGGACTTTAAAAATGGCGTCTCTTGTCATAAAAACTTGCTCTGCCGGTGGTTGCGTTCGGGAACCGGAAACCAGTGGCCCGTCGGGCCAGTAAAATATAAGAACTAGTGGCCCGAAAGCTTTAAAAAAAGGCGCCGGGCCATCGGTTAATGTTGAGGTCTGTACATTGCAGTCTAACTAAAGAACAAAGAGGATATGACCCTTGGATAGTGACAGGTGCCAATGCACCCTCTGAGCAAACAATAGTATTCAACTACTGGAGACAGGGTAATTAGTACTATTTGGTGAGTGACCAATTGAAGTCACAACTTAGGCATTGGGTAGATTGAAAACAATCTGTGGGAGAGCTGTTTGAAGTAGTTTTTTTACACAATGCATGTGATGTCAGAAAACTAAAATGCCTTGCGAAACAAATACGTCATTAAATGTCTTTTGAATACGTCTGTCGATGGAGCCTGGCGAATGGATAGAGGTATGTTGTTCCATAGCGTGGGTGCAGCCAAATAGCCTTCTCTGTCGCTGCAACTATTTTGGCAAATGTCCATTGGATATCTACCAAATCTTACAAATAATCATCCATAACTGTTATGGATTTTCTCAAACATTATGGAAATGCTACACTACATGGCATTCCTTATTTTGTTTTGTTTTGAGTAAAGTTTTTTTTTATTGTGGGATTTTTGCCAAACGGAATCCAAATAACATGTCTGAAATGCAACTCCTGCAAGTATTTTAATGAGCAGTTAGCTGTGGGTCTAGCACAATCATATTAATACACAGTAACACTTGTCTGTAGTAGACATTGTATAGACTGAGCAATATGTCCATTATGGCCAGGTTACCATTATGAACAGATAGTGGACAATGCAAACTAGTCCTTTAGGACTTTCAGGTGTCCACTGTAGACATCTAACTGCTAGAAGACAAGAAACACACCCATCACAAGGCATCCCAACCAAGTAGGAGGTACACGGTAGACTCAGCTTGAAGTCAATCTTCTCCTGAGTCACTCCCTCTTCACTCTACACACCCATCACAAGGCATCCCAACCAAGTAGGAGGTACACGGCGGACTCAGCTTGAAGTCAATCTTCTCCTGTGTCGCTCCCTCTTCATTCTACACACACAGACGTCAATGTGCACAGAGAAACATTCAAGGAATACACTGCAGGTAGCACAGAAAACTATAAAACTACCCATTTGCATGGAAGAATGTACCCCTAATGGGGTGCTAGCTTGTCCACCCTGAGTAGCTGGCTAGAAGGCAGTCGAATTCACTTTGGACCCGAGAGCTAGATATATTCTATTCAGATCGATCATGAATGTAATTGGAACTCATCTGTTGCTTTGTAAACTACATGGTCAACAATTTATTTAGATTTTGCACATAATTTGCATAATCAAGTATCCAAAATTAACGCAGGCTACTAAAAAGATAATTATTCTGTCATATCTACTCTCTGGTTACTGCAGACCTTGCTGTTGTCTGACTAACGAATATCTTTTTCGCCACTAAATTAGCCACTAGCTTGCAAATGCAATATAACGCACCAAGGCTAACAACATAACTGCTATAAACTACAAACGACCATGTGGTTTGGAGGGTCATGATCTACCAATGCCTCTGACAGACACAGCACATAGAAGAAGAAGACCAACATAGAATGTCCAGCAAGCAAGCCCGAGAGCACTGCACTAACTTTGACAATGTACATGAGTGTGCCCTTCAGTTTCTGTGGCATGTTGATACTGGTTATGGTGAAGGCAAACTGCCCCTCATTCTCTGTGTTTGGCAGAAGGATGAAGGTCACTTTCACACCGTCGTCTCCCTGGTAACACACACATCAAACTACAAGTCTATTCAGAACATGTGACTTATCATAATTAAAATCGAGTGCATAAAACAACTGGTAATTAGATGACAAAACACATGACTGGCTTGCCAGTGACATTGTCTGGTGGTGAACCAACATTAGCATTATTAATAATTATGATGGATGTAAAGAAATTAGAAGTCAAATTAAAAGCAGTTTGGCAGGAAATATCATCTCTATGACAACACAGATATCAAACAACAAGCTTATAAAGAACATACATTGCCACTGAAGTTGCCTGGTTATGAAGCAACATTACAGGGTTCCTTGAATGTAACAACATTCCAGTTTCTTGGATTATTTAAATATTCGTTTACAATGCCTCTCAAGAAACATAAACATTTTTGTTTTTAAATATTTCAGTCTTAGGCAGGAAAGTGTCATTGTTGCACTACAAGCCTATCACATTACATTTCAGTCTTTGGCAGGGAAGTGTCACTGTTGCACTACAGGCCTATCATATTACATTTCAGTCTTTGGCAGGGAAGTGTCACTGTTGCACTACAAGCCTATCATATTACATTTCAGTCTTTGGCAGGAAAGTGTCATTGTTGCACTACAAGCCTATCATATTACATTTCAGTCTTTGGCAGGGAAGTGTCACTGTTGCACTACAAGCCTATCACATTACATTTCAGTCTTTGGCAGGGAAGTGTCACTGTTGCACTACAAGCCTATCATATTACATTTCAGTCTTTGGCAGGAAAGTGTCATTGTTGCACTACAAGCCTATCACATTACATTTCAGTCTTTGGCAGGGAAGTGTCACTGTTGCACTACAAGCCTATCATATTACATTTCAGTCTTTGGCAGGGAAGTGTCATTGTTGCACTACAAGCCTATCATATTACATTTCAGTCTTTGGCAGGGAAGTGTCACTGTTGCACTACAGGCCTATCACATTACATTTCAGTCTTTGGCAGGGAAGTGTCACTGTTGCACTACAGGCCAATCATATTACATTTCGATAGTGAAAATAGCACAACACAGTAGAAATATACGAGAAATAAGTTTCTTGAGAGGCAATGTCAACAAATTTTGAACATTAGACTTGAGAGAGTATAAAGTGGTCTAAGACTCTACTCATGCTGCTGCAGACGAGCTTAGAGTTGAGTGAGTATAAAGTGGTCTAAGACTCTACTCATGCTTCTGCAGACGAGCTTAGAGCTGAGTGAGTATAAAGTGGTCTAAGACTCTACTCATGCTTCTGCAGACGAGCTTAGAGCTGAGTGAGTATAAAGTGGTCTAAGAATCTACTCATGCTGCTGCAGATGAGCTTAGAGCTGAGTGAGTATAAAGTGGTCTAAGACTCTACTCATGCTTCTGCAGACGAGCTTAGAGCTGAGTGAGTATAAAGTGGTCTAAGACTCTACTCATGCTGCTGCAGACGAGCTTAGAGCTGAGTGAGTATAAAGTGGTCTAAGACTCTACTCATGCTTCTGCAGACGAGCTTAGAGCTGAGTGAGTATAAAGTGGTCTAAGACTACTCATGCTGCTGCAGACGAGCTTAGAGTTGAGTGAGTATCAAGTGGTCTAAGACTACTCATGCTGCTGCATACGAGCTTAGAGCTGAGTGAGTAAAAGTGGTATAAGACTACTCATGCTGCTGCAGACGAGCTTAGAGTTGAGTGAGTATAAAGTGGTCTAAGACTACTCATGCTGCTGCAGACGAGCTTAGAGTTGAATGAGTATAAAGTGGTCTAAGACTCTACTCATGCTTCTGTGGACAAGTTTAGAGTTGAGTGAGTCGAGGATATTAAAGTTGAGGTCTTTGAGGTGACTCGAGGTGAGGTTCGAGAAGATGACGGAGACGACGACCTGGTAGCTCTGCTCCAGACTCACTCGTCTCTCGTAAGTCTCAATCAATGGTGGTCCAAATTATAGTACTTGAGTATGGAAGGAGTAATATTTTTTAGAAATTTCCATGGCACTTTCCACAAAAATGTCACACATATTAAGTTACCAACAAACCATATGCAAATTGACTATTATTTAATGCTTGGCCTACTCTTTATATAACCTTAATACACTGCCAATTTCGTCAAACAAGAACAATTAGTATTACCTCACGGTATCGAGTTTAAATGTCAACAAATATTGAACATTAGAGTTGAGTGAGTATAAAGTGGTCTAAGACTCTTCTCATGCTACTGCAGATGAGCTTAGAACTGAGAGAGTATAGAGTGGTCTAAGACTCTACTTATGCTGCTGCATACGATCTTAGAGTTGAGTGAGTATAAAGTGGTCTAGGACTACTCATGCTGCAGCGGAGGAGCTTAGAGTTGAGTGAGTATAATGTGGTCTAAGAATCTGCTCACGATACTGCGGACAAGTTTACAGTTGAGTAAGTATAAATTGGTCTAAGACTCTACTGACGCTGCTGTGAACAAGTTTAGAGTCGACTGGGTATAAAATGGTCTAAGACTCTTCTCATGCTACTGCAGATGAGCTTAGAACTGAGAGAGCATAGAGTGGTCTAAGAGTCTACTTATGCTGCTGCATACGAGCTTAGAGTTGAGTGAGTATAAAGTGGTCTAGGACTACTCATGCTGCAGCGGAGGAGCTTAGAGTTGAGTGAGTATAATGTGGTCTAAGAATCTGCTCACGATACTGCGGACAATTTTACAGTTGAGTAAGTATAAATTGGTCTAAGACTCTACTGACGCTGCTGTGAACAAGTTTAGAGTCGACTGGGTATAAAATGGTCTAAGACTCTACTCACGCTGCTGTAAATGAGCTTAGAGTTGAGTGAGTCGAGGACATTGAAGTTGAGGTCTTTGAGGTGACTCGAGGTGAGGTTCGAGAAGATGATGGAGACGACGACCTGGTAGCTCTGCTCCAGACTCACTCGTCTCTCGTAAGTCTGAAACAATCAATGGTGGTCCAAGTAACATAACTGGAGTATGAAAAGAGTAATATTTAGCTTAGAGTTCAGTGACTATAAAGTGGTCTAAGACTACTCATGCTGCTGCAGACGAGCTTAGAGTTGAGTGAGTATAGAGTGGTATAAGACACTTCTTATGCCGCTGCAGACGAGCTTAGATTTGAGTGAGTATAAAGTGGCCTAATACTCTACTCATGCTGCTGCAGACGAACTTAGAGTTGAGTGAGTATAAAGTGGTCTAAGACAACTCATGCTGCTGGAAACACTATTTATAGTTGATTGAGTAAAATTTGATCTAAGACTCTACTGACTGAGTGAGGTTCGAGAAGATGATGGAGACAATGACCTGGTAGCTCAGCTCCAGATTCACTCGTCTCTCGAAAGTCTGAAACAATCAATGATGGTCCAAATAACAGTACTTGAGTATCGTATGAGGTGAGTGGTGACTACACACCTATGATATGTGATGTCATCAGAATAGTGTGAGGTACGGGGTGAGTGGTGACTGCACACCTATGCTATGTGAAGTCATCAATAGAGTGTGAGGTATGGGGTGAGTGGTGAATGCACACCTATGATATGTGATGTCATCAGTAGTGTGTGAGTTACGGGGTGAGTGGTGACTGCACACCTATGATATGTCATGTCATCAATAGAGTTTGAGGTATGGGGTGAGTGGTGACTGCACACCTATGATATGTGATGTCATCAGTAGAGTGTGAGGTATGGGGTGAGTGGTGACTGCACACCTGTGACATTTGATGTCATCAGTAGTGTGAGATACAGGGTGACTGGAGATTGCACACCTGTGATATGTGATGTCATCAGTAGTGTAAGGTACGGGATGAGTGGTGACTGCACACCTATGATATGTGATGTCATCAATAGAGTGTGAGGTATGGGGTGAGAGGTGACTGCACACCTATGATATGTGATGTTATCAATAGTGTAAGGTACGGGGTGAGTGGTGACTGCACACCTATGATATGTGATGTCATCAATAGAGTGTGAGGTACCGGGTGAGTGGTGACTGCACACCTATGATATGTGATGTCATCAGTAGAGTGTGAGGTACGGGGTGAGTGGTGACTGCACACCTATGATATGTGATGTCATCATTAGTGTGAGGTACCGGGTGAGTGGTGACTGCACACCTATGCTATGTGATGTCATCAGTAGTGTGTGAGGTACCGGGTGAGTGGTGACTGCACACCTATGATATGTGATGTCATCATTAGTGTGAGGTACCGGGTGAGTGGTGACTGCACACCTATGCTATGTGATGTCATCAGTAGTGTGTGAGGTACGGGGTGAGTGGTGACTGCACACCTATGATATGTGATGTCATCATTAGTGTGAGGTACCGTGTGAGTGGTGACTGCACACCTATGATATGTGATGTCATCATTAGTGTGAGGTACGAGGTGAGTGGTGACTGCACACCTATGCTATGTGATGTCATCAGTAGTGTGTGAGGTACGGGGTGAGTGGTGACTGCACACCTATGATATGTGATGTCATCATTAGTGTGAGGTACCGGGTGAGTGGTGACTGCACACCTATGCTATGTGATGTCATCAGTAGTGTGTGAGGTACGGGGTGAGTGGTGACTGCACACCTATGATATGTGATGTCATCAGTAGTGTGAGGTACGGGGTGAGTGGTGACTGCACACCTATGCTATGTGATGTCATCAGTAGTGTGTGAGGTACGGGGTGAGTGGTGACTGCACACCTATGATATGTGATGTCATCAGTAGAGTGTGAGGTATGGGGTGAGTGGTGACTGCACACCTATGATATGTGATGTCATCAGTAGTGTGAGGTACGGGGTGAGTGGTGACTGCACACCTATGATATGTGATGTCATCAGTAGAGTGTGAGGTACGGGGTGAGTGGTGACTGCACACCTATGATATGTGATGTCATCAGTAGTGTGAGGTACGGGGTGAGTGGTGACTGCACACCTATGATATGTGATGTCATCAGTAGAGTGTGAGGTACGGGGTGAGTGGTGACTGCACACCTATTATATGTGTTGTCATCAGTAGAGTGTAAGATACGAGTTGAGTGGTGACTGCACACATATCATATGTGATGTCATCAGTAGAATGTCAGATACGAGGTTTAACAAGATTTAACAAGATTGCCATCCAGAAAATTACTCTGGATGGCAGGTGGACAAGGAAGCCTTTTGGCTTATCGAGAGTCCAATACTTTTTATCTACATGTATCCCGCCTTTTTAAGGTGTGTGTCGATTTTATTTTTAAACATATTCACGCTACTAGCACCAACACAATCAGGAGATAATCTGTTCCATTCATTTACAGTCCTTTGTGAGAATGAGAACTTTCTTATATCTAATCTACACTGCTCCTTTACTAATGTAGCTTCATGTCCTCTGGTCCTTCTATCTTTCTTAACTGAGAAAAAAATGTTTCTATCAATATTTTCATAACCATTCAATATTTTAAACACTTCTATGTGATCTCCTCTCAATCTCCTGGTCTCTAGTGTTGTTAAACCACATTCTTTTAGGCGTATTTCGTAACTAAGATCCCTCAGATTTGGTATCATTTTAGTCCCTCTCCTCTGTACTCTTTCTAGCATATCTATGTCCTTCTTGCGATATGGCCTCCATGCTTTTATACAATATTCTAAATGAGGCCTCACTATTGTTTTGTACAGCGGTACTATTAATTCTTTTTTCTTATACGCTATATTTCGCCTAATTAATCCAAGGATTTGATTTCCCTTTGACGCTGCAATTCCGCACTGCTCTGAAACCTTCATATCAGCACTAATGGTTAACCCTAAGTCCTTTTCTTTTACAGTAGTACTTAGAACAGTACCCCCCATTTTATATTTTACCTCTTCATTCCCATGACCTGTGTGGAGGCATTTACATTTCCCAAAATTGAACAGCATTTGCCACTTTTCAGACCATTTGATCAACCTATCAAGATCATCTTGTAAATGCTGTCTGTCTCCATCACTTTTAATCCTTCTAAACACTTTTGTATCATCCGCAAATTTCAACACCTTGCTTGTTATATCATCGTCCAAATCGTTGATATATATTAAGAATAATATAGGTCCTAGTACTGATCCCTGTGGTACCCCACTCAATACCGATTTCCAGTTTGAAGCCTCCCCATCAACTACTACACGTTGTCTTCTGTCATTCAGCCATTTTTCTATCCAGTTTATTATACCATTTCCTATGCCATGGGCCTTTAGCTTAAGGAGTAATCTTTGATGTGGTACTTTGTCGAAAGCTTTTTGAAAATCTAAATAGATGATATCTACTGGTGATCCCTCATCTACCCACCTAGTGATGTCTTCCAAAAAACATAACATATTTGTTAAGCA
Source organism: Escarpia spicata (assembly GCA_963995525.1). Lineage (NCBI taxonomy): Eukaryota > Metazoa > Annelida > Polychaeta > Sabellida > Siboglinidae > Escarpia > Escarpia spicata. The sequence goes on from OZ023205.1 coordinate 89,741,878, forward strand.
TGACCTCGCTTTTAAAAACCCATGTTGAGATGGGTTTATCAAGTTATGTTTAACAAGAAAATCCACCATGTGATCTTTAATTAGTCTTTCTAATAATTTGCAAATCACTGATGTTAAACTCACTGGTCTATAGTTCTCTGACTTGTTTCTCGAACCTTTTTTAAATAACGGTATAATGTTTGCCTCTTTCCATTCTAAAGGAACCACTCCCTCTTCTAATGACAAATTGAAAACTGTTGCAAGCGGTGCGCTAATTTGTTCTACAATTTCCAATAGTAGTTTGGGCGCAATCCCGTCCACTCCAGGTGATTTATTATCCTTCATAGCCCTTATTTTCTTAGCTACCATTTCCGAGGTTACAACTAACTGTCCTAAATAGTCTGAATATGCCCCCTTGAACTTAGCCTCTGGTACTGGCATTGAACTAATATCTTCCCTGGTAAACACTGAACTAAAATACTCATTCAGGTCTTCTGCCATTAAGAATCCCTCTGATATTGTATTTCCAGCGCTATCTTCTAGAGGACCGACCTTATCCTGAACTTTCTGTTTGCTTCGAATATACGCATAAAAACTCTTACTGTCATGTTTTATATTACTAGCCAATTTTTTTTCATAGCTTCTCTTTGAATTTCTAATTTCAGCTGTAGCTTGATTAAGTGCTTCTTTATAAATGTTGTAGTCTTCATCATTTCCAGTACTTCCGGTTAGTGGTGACTGCACACCTATCATATGTGATGTCATCAGTAGAATGTCAGATACGAGGTTAGTGGTGACTGCACACCTATGATATGTGATTTCATCAGTAGAGTGTAAGGTACGAGGTGAGTGGTGACTGCACACCTATGATATGTGATGTCATCAGTAGAATGTCAGATACGAGGTTAGTGGTGACTGCACACCTATCATATGTGATGTCATCAGTAGAATGTCAGATACGAGGTTAGTGGTGACTGCACACCTATCATATGTGATGTCATCAGTAGAATGTCAGATACGAGTTGAGTGATGACTGCACACCTATGATATGTGATTTCATCAGTAGAGTGTAAGGTACGAGGTGAGTGGTGACTGCACACCTATGATATGTGACATCATCAGTAGAGTGTAAGGTACGAGGTGAGTGATGACTGCACACCTATGATATGTGATGTCATCAGTAGAGTGTGAGGTACGGGGTGAGTGGTGACTGCACACCTATTATATGTGACATTACGTGCCAGATGACACTAAACACACAGAACATTTTCACAAAGTATTCCTACCAAATATCTGATCAAGATAATGTAACTTTGAACGGTTACTTGCCATGGAAGTTACGTAAACCGTCCTCGGTATCTGATCAGTGGACAATTTACATTACTGATGAAGACAGTGTAATTTTGAATGGTCACTTGCCATGGAAGTTATGTAAACCATCCTCATCTGATCAGTGGACAATTTACATTATTAATGAAGATAGTGTAACTTTGAACGGATACTAGCCATGGAAATAATGTAAACCATCCCCACCTGATCAGTGGACAATTTACATTACTGATGAAGATAGTGTAACTTTGTACGGTTACTTGCCTTGGAAGTTATGTAAACCATCCTCATCTGATCAGTGGACAATTTACATTACTGATGAAGATAGTGTAACTTTGAACGGTTACTTGCCATGGAAGTTATGTAAACCATCCTCATCTGATCAGTGGACAATTTACATTACTAATGAAGATAGTGTAACTTTGAACGGACACTAGCCATGGAAATAATGTAAACCATCCCCATCTGATCAGTGGACAACTTACATTACTGATGAAGATAGTGTAACTTTGAACAGTTACTTGCCACGGAAGTTACGTACACCATCCTCATCTGACCAGTGGACAATTTACATTACTGATGAAGATAGTGTAACTTTGAACAGTTACTTGCCACGGAAGTTACGTAAACCATCCTCATCTGACCAGTGGACAATTTACATTACTTCAAACATTCATTTATATCTCTCACCCACAAAGCCATTGGTATAACTGGTATCGAGGGATTTTGTAGAGACACAACTGACCGGCTGATCCAGCTAGTGGGAGAAAGTACAAATAAAATGGGTTGACCAAATTAATTGAACATTTGTTTGCTACTTGTATACATAGTCATACACCTGAGTTTTTTTAAATATGCAAATTGTTGTCTTACATTTATTTCTATTTTGTCAACTCACAATATGACCATGACAAGTGATTAAGAGGGATGCTCTCACCTGACATCACCCATTGTGTGGAAGATGCTGATCTTGGCGACGACTTCCTCAGGTTCATCGTCCTTGGGCGGTGGTTCGTTGATCCATACATCAAGGTCAAGGCTACAGACACAGACGAACACTTCATGCATTTGTTATTCAACTATTTTTATCATTCATAAATTCACAAAGTCCAAAAAAAACATAGTTTTTCGTATCTGTTCAAACAAACAAACCACCACACCACCTATATGTTGAGTAGGACTTAAGATTCTCAGCGATGCAACATGGCTTCCAAATCATACCAACAGCTGCTGGATTCAACCAACGTGACAGTTGTCACGACACGACCCGCCACGATGCCCGGTTCTAATATCAACAATAGGTGTATTAATATAAGTTCCATTTGTTTCCCCATCACGATATGTGATGACGACTAAACCATTACACACCCATATGTAATGTTTATTTTCTTTGGGACTTCTATGACCACCTTTTATGAGATGAAAATGCATGAAATGTATTGCAATGATATCCTTGAGAGAGAGAACACATATATTGCAGATATAAGGAAGAAGATCAATTGTCAATTTATTAGAAGCTATTAAAACCAGTCACATTAAAACCATTACAGATCTCACTACATTTCAATTTTGTGGACTTCAAGGCCGCATTTGACACCATTTGGAGGGATGCATTGATTGGGGCCATGTACGAGAATGTGGAATATGCTGTTACCATCAATGGTCAGTTGACAGATTGGTTCAAAGTTGAAATAGGAGTGAGGCTGTCTGCTCTCACCTATCCTGTTCAACTTGTTCCTTGAGTTTGTCATGGCTGACCTGATGAGCCTACTTAAGGAGTTCAAACTAAATACAGACCTCAGTTTCAACATCAGGTATGCTGGCAACACAACACTAATGTCTACCATATTCGAGAAACTACAATTTGCAACTGAACAGCTTCAAGCAGCCTGTAACAACTGGGGTATGAAAATCAATCTCTCCAATTGCAAAGTAATCACCTCATCAGACAAGCATATCATCCTGGAAAATGAAGAACTCGAGATTGTGAGAGAGTTCTACTTCCTAGGCAGCTCAGTACCTTTTATGCTGACAGGCAAATAGCCTTAGCATCAGCAGCCTTTGATAGATTCAGAAACAACATATTTTTAAACAAAAGAATGAAAGCCAGAATATACAGGACCCTTATACTGCCTACAGCAATCTATGGTGCCAAAACCTGGACACTACGATCGCAACAGATGCGGTCTCTTGAAGTATTTGAGATGAGTTGCCTGCGGGATATCAGAGGTGTTATTAGGGCAGACAGATTACGAACTAGAGCCAGATCGAAGATGAAACATTAATCCCTGAATCCATCGGAGATGTCATCAGACATAGAAGACTCTGATGGTTTAGACACGTCTGCCGTATGCCAAACGAAAACTTTATCTAAATAGCTTTCAGACTCCTGCTTTTAAGAGCAGAGCGATGTGGTCTAGACAGGACAAAATGGAGGGGTGTGACATCCACGGGGATAGCAATGGGTAAAATTGGCCTCGGCATTTAAGTCAAGTCACGTTAAAACCATTTAATGTTTTTAAGACACGTATGTATCTATGAAAAACTTCAATGATTTACGCATAAAAGAAACTACCTGATTATTATTAATTTGTTACAAATACATCACCTGTCAAGGAAGAATTAGAAATGTAAAAATGTTGATACAATTGAATTAATATTTCAACAAACACAATAGAAGTCCTGGTGTCATTACATAATATGCAACATATTTCATTTATTTGCACATATTCATGATAATAATCAACAAAGGAATATGATTGAACAGCCCTGTGATGTTTATAAACTTAATGTGTTGCATCTTCCTGTAGTGCGAGTTTCTGAACATGCCATCAATGTAGAAATTCTGAACACTGGCATCTTTTTCACACATATTTTTGACATCAGGTAACTGTACATATTTTTCACATAAAATTTTTTTTCTCATGTAGACAAGATGATGAGCGATTACATAACATTGCGATAGATTAATCAATCAGAAGCATGAAACAACAGAATTGATTAATCAGAACAGCCACTAACCTTCACAACTACACACATACCCGTTCCTGTACTTTGAGGTCGGCGCTCTGAACAAACATCGGTAGTTTCTCAAGGAGCAGCTCCGTGGTTTCAGTGACAGTCTGTAGGTCATCCTGAGCCTCAGCCGTGATGAGGATGCGGGCGTACAGCTTGATGGCATTGTGTACGTAGATGCTCTGGATGTGGCCTGGCAGCTGCGTCACCTTCGCTCGCAGCATCGACTTTAAAGTGTTCTGGGGGTCACTCAGGTGTCTGTGGGAAGATGGCGTAGTTGTAATGACATCATTTTAAGGATACAGGCTCCTCGTGAGATGTCAAATTTCAATTAAAAACTACTCATATCTTGAGAAAATGTCCAGTGTTTTACAAAACAAACCTTGTTTTATAGTCACCTCGGTAATACAGCCACCTCACAATTAGGTCACCTCGGTAATACAGCCACCTCACAATTAGGTCACTTTGGTAATACAGCCACCTCACAATTAGGTCACCTTGGTAATACAGCCACCTCACAATTAGGTCACCCTAGAACAGTCCCAAATATTTTCCACATACAGTAAAGTATAGGAAATTAGTTCCACTAATATGTTCAGCTTAAGATAATATCTGTGTAAGCCAGTACTTGCTAGATATTTTGATTAGGTAGCATTGTTGTTAAAATTAAGCAAGGGCGATAGTCGGGCGGCGTAACCTAAATAAATAAAGCAGCCTAACATAATGTAATTGATTGTATTTAAATTAGGTCACTACCGGTAATGTTAGCGTTCGTGTTAGGATAAATAGTCGGCTGTGTAATTGAAATTTGTAACCTAAAGTGTGCTGTAGTACACAGGAAACAGTCTTTATAAAGACTAAGTTAGTTAAGTTATTAAATAAATTCTAATCAGGATATGGCGCCTTGCAAGCGGCAAGTCAAGGTAAATCGACACTTGGTGTGCGATCACTGCCACAGCTGGGTAGATTTTGCATTGTCCGGGTGTGGAAAGTCATGGGCAGAAACCATGGAGGAAGGATTCACCTTTCAGTGCATTGGGTGTTGGAAGGTGGAGTGTCTGCAGAAGGAGATAGTTAGGTTGACAGATATTGTGAAGGGAATGGAGATGGGAATTAGCAAGGAGGCAGGTCGAATGGAGAGAGACGACAGGGAGAGAGGTGAGAATACTGCAAGACTGAAGGAGAATAGCAGTGGCAAGAAGACTGAGGAAAGGAAATTGAGAGGAGGGAAGGTGATTGGAGGGGAAGAAATTGGAAAATCGACAACAGAAAACGTGACAAGCATGAAGGTGACAGGGAAGAAAGTGACCGTAGAGAAGGAGGGAGGGAAGATGGAATGGGAGAGGAAAATGAGATGGGACGAAAGAAGAAGGGACGAAAGGAAGTGAGAGCAAATGTGATAGAAGAGAAGTCGATTAAAGGGACGCTGACAGGAGGAAAGGTGACAAGAGAAAAAGCGACAGGAAAGAATGGATCGGAAGAGAATGTGACAGGAGAGAAGACGACAGGGGGGAAAGACAACAACCAGACAGATGCAAACCGAAGGAGCTATTCTAAGGCAGTGATTGAGGGGGCAATGAGGAAAGAGAGCGTGTTTATGGGCGACTCCATTATGAGAAAGATGGACAAGACACTAAGCGAGGGGAAGGACGTCGTTGTTTGTTTACCGGGGGCTAGGATTGAACATGTAACTGACAGGGTAGAGAAGGTATTGGGACATGGCAAGGGGGGGTCAATACTGGTACATGTAGGAACAAATAATGCAGGCAGGGAGGGAACAATTGCGATAGTACAGAAGTATAGACAGTTAGTGAGGAAGCTAAAGAAGACGAGAGTTGAACAGGTTATTTTGTCAGGAATTTTGCCAGTAATGGGAGGAAGGGGGGCAACGTATAGAAACTGCAAGAGGATGGCGATCAATGCACTAGCTGAGCAGATGTGTGAAGAAGAGGGGGTGGGATTCACAGATTTATGGGGATACTTTGTTGGGAGGGAAGATATGTACATGAGAGATGGCCTCCATCTTAGTGGAAAGGGGGCAGCAGTTTTCTCAGAGAACCTGCTGCAATCTGTTCACAGTGGGACAGGTTGCATCTATATAAGAAAGTTTTCATTTTCACAAAGGACTGTAAATTAATGGAACAGATTACCTGCTGATTGTGTGGGTGCTAGTAGCGTGAATATGTTTAAAAATAAAATCGACACATACCTCAGATGGGCGGGATACACATAGATAAAAGGGTTGGACTCTCGATAAGCCAAAGAGCTTCCTTGTCCACCTGCCACCTAGAGTTAATTCTCTGGGTGGCAATCTTGTTAAATCTTGTTAAATCTATTTAAACTAGATTCGCAGGGGGCACTCACAGAAAAGCCTGAAAATGGAGGCATAGATAAAGACAGCACAAATAAATAAGCAAATAACAGTCTGGAAAACTCTTCTGAAGCTGGATATAAATGTGTTTGTTTAAATGCAAGGAGTATAGTAAACAAAAGAAATTAACTAAACATTATGGTAGAAGATATTGACCCTCATATAATAGGTATAACCGAATCCTGGACCACCACCGATATATCAGATGCTGAATTGGGACTGACAGGATATGTAATGTTTAGAAAAGATAGAATAGGAAGAAAGCGAGGTGGAGTTATTTTATATATTAAAGAATCTATTCAGGTTAATGAAATAAAATTAGAAAGAGAAGCAGATTGCGAAGAATCTGTTTGGTGTAACATAGTTACAGGAAACTCAACGTTAACAGTTGGGTTAGTTTATCGAAGTCCAAACATAAGCATAGAAGAGAATGAAAAAATACAAAACGCTATAAGGGAAGTAAGCAAACGGGACTGTATTATTATGGGGGATTTTAACCATGGGCATATACAATGCAAATCTTTACAAAGTATGGGGAGAGAGGACCACAAGTTTTTAGTTTTAGTTCAAGATACATTCCTTTCTCAACATGTGCTAGAACCAACCAGGGGTGAGAATGTGTTAGACATAGTTTTGTCCTCACAGAATGAATTAGTTGACAATGTCGAGATTTGTGAGCCACTGGGGAGTAGCGATGACAACCAGATACATTTTACCATCAAAGTAAAATCAGAAAGGAATAGTAAAAAGCAGTATAGGAGAAATTTCCACAAAGGAAGGTATAAGGACATGAGGAAATATTTTGCAAACATAGACTGGAATAAGACACTGAAAAATAAGATGGCAACAGAATGCTGGAATATATTAAAGAGTGAAATTAAGTGCATAGTCGATAAATTTGTACCCTTCAAAAACCAAGGAAAACGGTCCAAAAAGAAACACTTATCGAAAGAAGCCATTAGAAAAATTAAGTATAAACAAATGATGTGGAAGTCATATAGATGTACTGGAAATGATGAAGACTACAACAGTTATAAAGAAGCACTTAACCAAGCTACAGCTGAAATTAGAAATTCAAAGAGAAGCTATGAACAACAATTAGCTAGTAATATAAAACATGACAGCAAGAGTTTTTATGCGTATGTTCGAAGCAAACAGAAAGTTCAAGATAAGGTCGGTCCTCTAGAAAATAGTGCTGGAAATATAATATCAGAGGGATTCTTAATGGCAGAAGACCTGAATGAGTACTTTAGTTCAGTGTTTACCAGGGAAGATATTAGTTCACTGCCAATACCAGAGGCTAAGTTCAAGGGGGCAGATTCAGACTATTTAGGACAATTAATTGTAACCCCGGAAATGATAGCTAAGAAAATAAGGGCTATGAAGGATAATAAATCACCTGGAATGGATGGTATTCCACCCAAACTACTATTGGAAATTGTAGAACAAATAAGCATACCGCTTGCAACAGTTTGCAACTTGTCATTAGAAGAGGGAGTGGTTCCTTTAGAATGGAAAGAAGCAAACATTATACCGTTATTCAAAAAAGGTTTGAGAAACAAGTCAGAGAACTATAGACCAGTGAGTTTAACATCAGTCATTTGTAAATTATTAGAAAGATTAATTAAAGATCACATGGTGGATTTTCTTGTTAAACAAAACTTGATAAACCCATCTCAACATGGTTTTTTTAAAGCGAGGTCATGCTTAACAAATATGTTATGTTTTTTGGAAGACATCACTAAGTGGGTAGATGAGGGATCACCAGTAGATATCGTCTACTTAGATTTTCAAAAAGCTTTCGACAAAGTACCACATCAAAGATTACTGCTTAAACTAAAGGCCCATGGGATAAGAAATGGTATAATAAGCTGGATAGAACAATGGCTGATTGACAGAAGACAACGTGTAGAAGTTGATGGGGAGGCTTCAAACTGGAAATCGGTATTGAGTGGGGTACCACAGGGATCAGTATTAGGTCCTATATTATTCTTAATATATATCAACGATTTGGATGATGAAATAACAAGCAAGGTGTTGAAATTTGCGGATGATACAAAAGTGTTTAGAAGGATTAAAAGTGATGGAGATAGACAGCATTTACAAGATGATCTTGACAGGTTGATAAAATGGTCTGAAAAGTGACAAATGCTGTTCAATTTTGGGAAATGTAAATGCCTCCACACAGGACATGGGAACGAAGAAGTAGAATAAACAATGGGGGGTACTGTACTAAGTACTACTGTAAAAGAAAAGGACTTAGGGTTAACCATTAGTGCTGATATGAAGGTTTCAGAGTAGTGCGGAATTGCAGCTTCAAAGGGAAATCAAATCCTTGGATTAATTAGGCGAAACATAACGTATAAGGAAAAAGAGCTAATAATACCGCTGTACAAAACAATAGTTAGGCCTCATTTTGAATATTGTATTCAAGCGTGGAGGCCATATCGCAGGAAGGACATAGATATGCTAGAAAGAGTGCAGAGGAGAGCAACTAAAATGATACCAAATCTGAGGGATCTTAGTTACGAAATAAGCCTAAAAATATGCGGTTTAACAACACTAGAGACCAGGAGACTGAGAGGAGATCAGATAGAAGTGTTTAAAATATTGAAGGGTTATGAAAATATTGATAGAAATATGTTTTTCTCAGTTAAGAAAGATAGAAGGACTAGAGGACATGAACTTGCATTAGCAAAGGAGCAGAGTAGATTGGATATAAGAAAGTTTTCATTTTCACAAAGGACTGTAAATGAATGGAACAGATTACCTGCTGATTGTGTGGGTGCTAGTAGCGTGAATATGTTTAAAAATAAAATCGACACATACCTCAGACGGGCGGGATACACATAGATAAAAGGGTCGGACTCTCGATAAGCCAAAGGGCTTCCTTGTCCACCTGCCACCTAGAGTTAATTCTCTGGGTGGCAATCTTGTTAAATCTTGCTATCCAGGTCACTATGTCCAGTCCCAAGGATGACCTTAATAGTGAGGTTGCCCTGTACATCTACATGAAAAAAGGCACATGCGACATAATTATCAATTTGAATGATGGTAAGCAGATAATTTTTGAAATAGCTGAGTGTTTTTCATTAGTTGCTTTTTAATATGCGACTTATTCTCTGGACCATGAAAACTGATGTAGTCCTAAAAAATCACAACCATTTTTAATAGCGTGAAAAGTTCACAGAAAGAGGATACCATCTCAAAGTCACTTTATTCACCTTCCCTGAACCGAGAAGTAAACCAGTGATCTATCCTGATATGTGGGAAATATATATTCAGGTTTTTACTAGTATCTGTCTCTATCAGTAGCGGTGCGGACGTCAAGGCATATTTACGCATATACTCACTCTGAGAACTCTCTACAGATCCAGACCGCCGCATGCAGCACTTCACAGATGCCGTTCCTCTGTGCATTGTCCGTCAACGCGTGCGCATTCTCCAACAACACAGCCTGTGCACAAACACAACATGCATGCATGCCATCGTCTTCATCATGATAGCGACAAGGTGTCGTCAACTTCTCTATTTAAAATTACCCGAATTTGTGCACAACAAAAAATGTCCTGTCATATTGATGATGACGATTCACATACCGCTAGTCTTTGTACACATATATGTACACCTGGGTACACTTGCTTTCAACTTCCACCCTCATTTGCTAGCTGTGTACTATTTGATTCTGTCAATGTAGTAACGATAGGATTTAAATATTCTGAATCATTCTCTGCCATTCTCAGTACAGCAGTGCATCAACATGTTTCCATTTCTAGGATTTTCAATGTGTCATGTCCAACTTACCACTCGAAGTTGGTGATGTAGTTTGATTGGCTGCAGATCTCGATGATCTTGGCGAGAAGTTCGTCGCGGTAGTGAGAGCCCTCTGCCTTCTCCATGTGCACCATCAGTTTCTTCATGATCTCCATCAAGTTCTTCTTCGATACCTGCCACAGCAAACTGATGACTACAACTTTATATCTCACAATAAAACTAAGTTTTCCATGTCTCATGCCTCATTTGTTTATTTATAGATTTTTCTCAATTGTAGAATACAAACATTGCCTGCCAAATTGTGCTTAATAAGCCCCAATCAGTGTTCACAATTTGAATATTGCAACAGCGAAATGTTGAAATTGTATTCATTATAAGCACAACATTCAAATTGTAAACAGCCGCTATTAGTTCGCTATTAGAAGTTGGTTCATTCCAACAATCCTGTCCAAATTGGGACGAAGCACAACTTCCTGCTTGTAATTACTGGGACAGATTAGAAAATCTCCTTTTATGGATAGTGTTTAAGACATGTGACAGAAAATATAAATGTCCCTTACACTGTGACTATATGACTAGCCATATGTGACATTCTCTGTAACTACGTGTGGAGATGACATTTTATTTATCTTCATATCTATCATAAAGTGGTGACAAATGCCACATTTTCTGCCTCACAAATAAATAGTTATAGTGGACACTTCATTATTTATAAATAACAAGTTGCAAAATTGTGTGATAATAATAATAAAAATGAATGTTCACAATTTGATTAAAACAGATTTGTACAAAATATGGAGAAGGAGTGGAGTGAGAAGGAGAGAGAGATGGAGGGGAGAGAGAGCAGAGAGGAGAGAGAACAGAGGAGAGAGAGCAGACAGGAGAGAGAGCATAGAGAGCAGAGAGGAGAGAGAACAGAGAGAGCAGACAGGAGAGAGAGAGCAGACAGGAGAGAGAGCAGAGAGGAGAGAGAACATAGAGGGCAGACTGGAGAGAGAGCAAAACAGGAGAGAGCAGAGAGAGAGCAGAGAGGAGATAGAGCAGAGAGTAGAGAGAGCAGAGGGGAGAGAACAGAGAGAGCAGACAGGAGAGAGAGCAGAGAGGAGAGAGAACAGAGAGAGCAGACAGGAGAGAGAGCAGAGAGGACAGACAGGAGAGAGAGCAGAGAGGAGAGAGAGCAAAGGAGAGAGAGCAGAGAGGAGAGAGCAGAGAGGAGAGAGAGCAGAGAAGGGGAGAGGGAGTGTGTGAGAGAGAGAGAGACGAAGACGGAGAGAGAGGGAGAGAGAGAAAGGATGATGGCAGGAAGTAAGAACTACATCATGAAAATCGCTGTGCCACATCATGTCGTTTTGTAAACAAATAAAAACAGAATTAATGTCTTCAGCATTCAACTTTGAGAACGAACCATGCCACAGAGAAGGTCAAGGGCACGAAGACGAAGTGACTCATCCTTGTCATCGAAACATTGTAGAACCAGGTCCTTGTGGGCTTGGATGCTCTTTGGGTGGGTCTTCAGGATCTTTGACATAGCCAACAAACCCAGGTACTTCACTGCAACACACAGCGTGAATGTACAAGTACTTTATACTACACTAGCAGAGTTGCCCACCATTGCACGGGAAAAAGGCAGTCAAAAATATAATAGTGTTATGTAATCTGTCTCAGTTCCCTATAATTATTATTTCTGTATAATTATCATCAGCAACAATAATAACAGTAATAGTAAATTAGCTATATACTAACCAGCCTTACAAACATGTTGCATTCACATACAGAACTGCAAAAATATGAAAACTTTTCAAAATTGTTGTGTACCTTCAGCAATACATATGTAGATGGCATTATTATCCATCCAGACATAAAAAATAACAATTCTGGGTCCCGCCCGGCAAAATTTTTAAATCTAAAAATCTACAAACCATTCCAGTGGGTCCGTTAGCATGGCAACACAATATCTACCTCAAACATGTGAAACTGACGGAGAAATGGTCAGGCTTACGGGCATACAAACAGTGATCGACACTGTGTTTATTTTTGTAAATAATTCCACACTCCTCATCAGTACATGCCCATACTCACAATTCTCATCCGAATCTTTGATTATGATCCGCAATTTCTGAACACAAAGCTGGAAAAACAGACATGACCAATATTATAACTTTATACTACAGTAACATGTGTACCAGGCTTGAACAGTTACACACATACAACAACCAGGGTAACATAGATCCTACCACTAGTATGAAGAACGCTGTCTTTGTGTATAAAGGGTTAAGTTCAGTGTGTCTGTCATTCTTGGATTTGGGAACATTGCATTTCAACAAGTTACAATATATATTGTATTTAACAACCACGTTGTCAATTAAACAATTTATTATTATCACAACAGCACTTTGTATAACTGCAAGATTCCTTCATACACAAAATAAGTGAGAAATGTTATTGTTCTAAAGAACTTAACACCGACATGAAATATGACCAACTTTTGCATCTCAGACATCTTTCAACAATTTTAAGTATGTGATTTAAATGGGTATTAACCCTTTAATCAAGTGAAGTGTAAGTATGGTTTTAACTCATTAGCAAGACGTGACATTCTGCAACAGTCAACGATGCAAGGCATTATCTCTTCTCCAATGGCAGTCGTCGCCGACCCAGGCCGCTCTCTTTGAGAATATCAAGAGGTACTTGTTCCAAGCCTGTTTCAATCCCTGTCTTTGGTCAATAGGGATGGGAACAGCATGAGCGCACCAAGCATTGGTTTCCTTTCTGGACCACTCTCGCCGACGCAAGTATGGCTTGTGCCCTCCTCCTAAATAGAGGCTTATGGCAATTCGGACTACTAAAACTGCCCGTATGGCTTATTACATGTCATGCATCTAGAGACACATCTACATGAACAGGTGTTGAACAACTGTTAATTGGCAGGGTCCATTTTCGGACATTAATGCCAAGAGATGGGAGTTTTAGAGAATGAGATCCCACATCTCGTGACATCCGGGTCCCATTCACCCATTGTAGACAATACACAACATTTGGTTGTGTATAGCCAAGATGGACAATAACCTTGACGACCGCACATCAAATACTAAGGGCAATGACATACGACTAATGGTCCTAATGACAGGTGTTTCCAACGTTCCATTTCCCTGCAGGTGATTTTTTACTTCCCCTGGCACAAACACCAGATAGAAGAAACCAACGGCTTTTACTAGCTTCTACGTGGTTGATCGGCATAGACCATAGTCCATAAGTCTGGCTTTTAATGCCGATTTGTGTGTGTCAACAACTGTGCTGTGCCAGATGTGAAGGTGTTAAAAAATGCAAGTAAACTTTAAGTATGAACGAAGCATGTGTAAATAAAAGCACAGACCATGGCTTAGAAACATGAAACAAACCATTCACCTGAAGGCCTGGATGGTTGGGGCTACCAACACATTCCCGGGGAAGACGTTCCACCAGAACTTATGGCAGAAGACAGACTTTAATATGCCTGTTTTGACATTGAATGATGGAATTAACGCTCTGAGGTATCAAAGTTAGGCAAAACTCAAGTTATAACGGCGAAATCGAGGTGGATCCGGATTCTATACAAGTGCTCATATAGCCCAATAGTCATTACAGGTTCAGACACATATAATTCAGTATACCGACTCCTAGATGTAATGCCTCTTCGTTGTCGCTATGCGCGCCATCTTCCGAGACCCCACAGACACTCCATCCCGCTGTCACGACACGATCATCTTCTCATACTGTGTCAGTGTGTGTTCTGACGTGGGTTCTGTCGAAGTCGTCATTTTATTCTTTACGTTCCGTTTTGCTTGCGCCTTACCTCGCTTTTTGGGAAACTTCTTTGTCATTTTCAACTTCAAATAAATATGTATGCTGGGCGTAAATAATGAGTTAACTAGTCTTGGTGAACTTCGCTAGTCCCACACGTGTTCACGACACTAGCCCTTTGGCTTTGCCCGGGCCGAGGTGAGACTACTGTTAGATTTCCCATTGGCGACCATGTTAACGTTTTGTCAGATTATAAGAAAACTGTACTTGACAAAAATCTGAAATGCATTCACAGCCACTGCTATCATGTCATTGATATACTGATTAAATTTCGTTAAAATTACATACCTCCAGCTCTTTTAAAACGGATGCATACTCGGTGCGCAACGATGTTGAACAAAATAGCCACGTTTTTCTGCATCCACGTGTCCTATTTGGAAAAAATGGCAAAAAATCACTCCGACAACTACACTCTTCCAGATATGCGTCATTTCACTACCAATACATTCTATGGCAGAACCTGTTAATATGCCTGGTTTGGTGCACTCAGTTCACATAAAACGGGGTCTCAAATTTAAAATATCACAATTTTCAAGAGAAAATGTTTTAGCACAACAGGAAGTCTAACATGCAGTGGTTTCACCCTTTATTAATTGTAATTATGGAGAAACATGTCGTATTTAGCCTGTTACTGTAAAGATACATGCATATCATGCAGACTGCCGAAACAATTACTGAAATCCCTACACCTAATAATTTACTATCAACTTCAGAAGTCACCACCCTTGCTGGACAACAATAGCCAGTACTGTATGCATTTATCTTTTACCTAGTGCTTTTATTGACCCACACTGCCCATGGTTGCTTGCACAAATAAACTTCTGGCGCACCTTTTGAGATTGCTCAACATGTATTCTGGAAGCATACAATGTCAGCTGTTATTATTTAGTGAAATAAAATTAAAAAAACAATTATGGTACTCTAAACCTATGTAAAATGCATATATTTCGCTTTCAAATATACTATTGAGTCAAACCAATAAATGGAATTAATACTACCTAATCATGCAGCGTCACACTACGTTAAGACCAATGTTACTCGAACACCTTACGTATGACTATACTTTGTTTAAGAGCAACTTTATTAAACGTTTACAATACCAGCCAATGTATGTGAAATATTCTCCTTCGTAAGATTTGCAGCAGTAGTTCATATGTCGAGTCTACGTGCATAAATGACCGCACACAATCTCATTCGCCCGCGCACGCACGCACGCACGCACGCACGCATGTACGTACGTATATGTAGCTACGTCAGACACACAGGCCTATACTCTCGGAGTCAAATCGAAAAGATGTAATGGCTACTAAAGCCACAGCCGTGTAGCGATGTTCTCATGCGCAGCTGAGCGTTAAAATGTCGCCATTCCTACACCAACCGAACGTTGTAGCGTCAACAAATAGAGGTGCACTAAAACTGCAACAAGATGAAGAACAAACTCCGAACTGACAGGTAAATCATGCAACAAGCGCATTATTCGACGGCGCGACGGCTGAGAAAAGTCATTGTATTTTCCATCGTTAATTTAGATTCTGACCATCCTTTGTTAGCACAGATTATTGAACTTACTTCGTTAATTAATTTTGCCCATCGTGAAGAAGGTTAGGTGAAATTTAAATTTGTCAGTTTAATAAAAAGAGCATACCTTTACACTTGTCATATTTATCGAAGAACCACTACGGACCTTTTCCCCGAATTTGTACCGGACCCGGACAAAAATAATTCAATAGTTGGGTTATATTACAAAAGCTAAATTAATTAGCATATCTGTGAACGCACCAGTATGTCGTAATGCCTTGTTAGAGACTGCACGAAATGAACGATAATATCGATTTGAGGAGGTACATTTAAAATGTCTTCTACCTGTTTTTTCTCCAGGTTGTTAGCAAAGAACCTATCATGTCATGAAGACAGTATGAACGTAATTAATACTGTCTTCGCAGTACTCAAAGACAATTGAAGCAAAGACCACAGGCAGTGTTTGTGCTTGCAGGCAGACGATTCAGTCTAACATAAGATCCCGGTACTGTTTAACAAAGACCGGCAACGGAAGCTGTTGTATCCCGGCAGGTAGTGACTGTATTTTTTTTCGGCATCCGCCTGATTGCGCGGCGACATATATGCATGGGATCAGCGGGCGAGTTGAGGCGGTCGATCTCGCGGTAACAGCTTATATCCCCACTAGTGGGGATATAAGCCGAACTCGACAAAGTGGCAGCGGTCGGAAGGCGGCGCGACGGAAGTGTCACGGTTTCCGACGGTGATGGGAAGCCGCCCGAGGGGCGACAGAAGTAGCGTGGGCACAGCTTTAGTTCGATATCCTTACGGTGCTGCTTCGTGAGGTCGCCCGCCCGCCGATAGATGTTGGTTGTGCATGAGCCAGAAGACAGCCGCGTTCAGCTTCTTCACGATTACTTAGAGTGGATTCTACAGAAAGAAACAAGAACGCCCAGGAAATATGCCATGCCCTACTCAAAATCGACAATTCCGCAAGGAATAAGTAATAAAGATTGCATATGTGTTGTGTTTCACTTATAGAAGGAGTTTGAAAGCTGTCATGAATCGTTGGTATGCAATGACAGAATGCTAGAGCTGTTTCATAAGTTGATATATTCACACGATGCACACATTAATATCATCGTTGGTGTGTAACTCAAAATAGCCCGGTAATTTCCGGACCTCACCTGGAAGTAGACGCCAATGATTTGATGAGTATGCCCAGCTCGCATCCGGTCCGCGCCGTAGCGGAGAAGAAGCAACACGGCGGGGACGTTGATTGAGTGACAAGCGAGGGGTATTGGGGTACTAACCCTGCTCGAGAATATCGGCATCTCGACAAATGGCACCTTGGAGTAGTAACTTGTGTATGACGGTTGCTGGCAGTCGGTGACGGGATACTCGCTCATCTCAACCGGCACAGTGATGTGAGTTGCTTGCGACAAAAGTATACTCCAACACCTTCAGGTAGCGTTGATAGATCGTCCCGAACGTGTGCATGCTCTGGAAGGGATATATGATCGGGTCGACGTCAAACGGGAATGTGAGCGGGTCGAGGAAGATAACGAAGCGATCGAAGCCTCCGTCGCAGAGGAACACCGACATTAGTATGTCCGCCAGCAGTTCCGGCTCGTCGTCAATGTTGTAGTTCTGGCAGATGTGCGCCGCTAGGACGATCACCGGACGTGTGGTGCACACGTGTTCAGCCCTAGTTGCCGTTGTGGACGCTGTGACGTCGATTTAAACGGCCGGCATCCCCAATTCACTGTCGTTACAACTTTCTTGTAGTTGCCGCTTGCTTTTATGTAGCGATAAAGCGAATTATTGATCCGGCTCATTCGAACGCTCCGACGGAAGCATTCCAGCCTGTGGAGACGGAGCAAATCTTTGAAGATGTTTGACGACATTTGAGGAGTCTCGATCAGCCAAACAAGGACAGGTCCTGCGGTTTGCCGACATCTGCACGCGGTGATAGTGCAGCGTGACGTCTTCATGCAAACGACGGCGAGCAAACTTTTGTTGGTCATGGCGCTAAAATAACTAAGCAATCATACTATATATATATATACATTATATCATATATATTATATTATATATTATAAAAAATAGATAAGCTTATCTATTTTTGATAATATATATATACACATACATACATACATATATGTTCGCGTCTCAAACTACGGAGGTATGTAGGATTCGCTTATGCCTTTTCAACGATCTGCCCCGTCAGTCATCGCCATTCGACACGGCTGAGGGCACGAAGTATCTCGACATCCACACCGATTATAGTGTAACTAAAATAATCCTAAACATAACTGATTTCAACCATAACTGCTTATAATAATAATCCTTTTCTTTTCAGAAAAATAGTCTGAAAATATACTCGCAATTTCAGCTTCTGACGTGTGGGTAGGGAGTACATTTCCCACTTTGCGATGCCGTAGACAGTTTACAATTCGGAACAGTCGTTGCTGGTTCTTGCCTGTGTCACGGATTATGCTGGAATAGTAAGCAGATTTTGTTTGGGTAAGAGTTGCATTCACTCTCTTGCAGTGATCAGCGTACAATTGTCTATGCACCTTCACTTTGGATTTTCTCCAGGATCTTTCCCTCTGCCGTTTCTCTCGTTTCGCAGTCCGTAAGTCGTCGGTATACCACGCCTGCATCTTGCCGTAATTGGACATGCTTTTCTTGCTTAGGCGCGAGCGAATAATTATATATTCCCCTCGTCTCATTATCATACTAATTATTTATTCCAGTCATCTTATTGGGTCCAACGCTTACGCTATGACTAACGTCAACCATAACTAACTCAAACCATAGCTAATTATAATAATGACATTAATACAGTGA
The DNA here is from genome assembly GCA_963995525.1 of Escarpia spicata. Taxonomy (NCBI): domain Eukaryota; kingdom Metazoa; phylum Annelida; class Polychaeta; order Sabellida; family Siboglinidae; genus Escarpia; species Escarpia spicata. Next base: position 89,760,536 of record OZ023205.1, read on the forward strand.
CGCGGGAACGAAATTCATATTGGGTTGGGGCTACCGGAGCTTCAGCACAACTGCAAAATTTTCGCCGCCGCCAATGTTCACATCTTCATTCACCTTCTGGCTGTCTCGGTTGGCTCGATTGTGACAACGGAAGCCGGGAAGGGGGGGGGGGGGGGGGGGGGCAGAATATTTACATTTCCACCCGCCATTGACGCTTGCCACAAAAACAAACATTCACGTTCACATTTAATGGGGGTCAGAAGTATATGTCTGCCCCCCTGAGAAATTCCAGGGGCAACTGCCCCCTGCCGCCCCATTCCCGCGTCTATGCATTAATATGTTATGACATTTCGCACTAACTATTTACTCCCGTTGCCTAATTGGTTCCAACGATTACGAACTCGACTTTAGTGTATAGGATAATTACTAAACGTACCTTGTGTACATGGGTGGTAAAATATAATAACAGTAGTGTTTTGACACTGGGTAATGTCTTGAGAGTACGTTGGGATAGTGTTTTGAACTTAACAGTAGTGTTTTGAAGGTACGCTCCTCGATGTAGATTATAAACAGCACTGGACTGAGGCTGTCACCTTGATGGGTGCCTATTGTTGTCACGAATGACGGACACTCATCGACCGATATGCGTGGTTACAGTTTACGACTTTGTGACCAAACTAGGGTCATGTTGGAACAAATTGCAACTGAAGCAAATCTTACAGTTTGGAAAGCAAACATATATCCTAGATAACATATCAAAAGTATATCGCTAAAAAAATTAGGGAACATTGTCAAAATTACGCAAATTTATATTGCGGCCCCCTCAATAGCTTTTACCTGCGATTTTGTGACGATTTTAATTTCAAAGAATGAGAAAGATAATGTTTCTGTAAACCTCAAATAATCCAGATACGTTACATAACTTAACACAAATACATTTTATCATTGCGCATAATAATTATAATGAAACCTTCCGTGTAAGGCCAACTGGAAATGACGAAGACTACAACATTTATAAAGAAGCACTAAACCAAGCTACAGCTGAAATTAGAAATTCAAAGAGAAGCTATGAACATAAATTAGCTTTCAACTTGTCATTAGAAGAGGGAGTGGTTCCTTTAGAATGGAAAGAAGCAAACATTATACCGTTATTTTTAAAAGGTTTGAGAAACAAGTCAAATAATTATAGACCAGTTAGTTTAACATCGGTGATTTGTAAATTATTAGAAAGATTAATTAAAGATCACATGGTGGATTTTCTTGTTAAACATAACTTGATAAACCCATCTCAACATGGGTTTCTAAAAGCGAGGTCATGCTTAACAAATATGTTATGTTTTTTGGAAGATATCACTAAGTGGGTAGATGATGGATCACCAGTAGATATCATCTACTTAGATTTTCAAAAAGCTTTCGACAAAGTGCCACATCAAAGACTACAGCTTAAACTAAAGGCCCATGGCATAGGAAATGGTATAATTAACTGGACAGAAAAATGGCTGATTGACAGAAGACAACGGGTAGTTGTTGATGGGGAGGCTTCAAACTGGAAATCAGTTTTGAGTGGGGTTCCACAGGGATCAGTACTGGGACCTATATTATTCTTAATATATATAAACGATTTGGACGATGATATAGCTAGCAAGGTTTTGAAATTTGCAGATGATACAAAAGTGTTTAGAAGGATTAAAAGTGATGGTGATACAGCATTTACAAGATGATCTTGACAGGTTGATCAAATGGTCTGAAAAGTGGCAAATGTTGTTCAATTTTGGGAAATGCAAATGCCTTCACACAGGACATGGGAACGAATATGTAGAATATACAATGGGGGGAACTGTACTAAGTACTACTGTAAAAGAAAAAGACTTAGGGCTGACAATTAGTGCTGACATGAAGGTTTCAGAGCAGTGTGGAATTGCAGCTTCAAAAGGAAATCAAATCCATAGGCGAAATATAGCATATAAAGAAAAAGAACTAATAATACCACAGTACAAAACAATAGTTAGGCCTCATTTAGAATATTGTATACAAGCGTGGAGGCCATACCGCAAGAAGGACATAGATATGGTAGAAAGAGTACAGAGGAGAGCGACTAAAACGATACCAAATCTGAGGGATCTTAGTTATGAAAAACGCCTAAAAGAATGTGGTTTAACAACACTAGATAGCAGGAGATTGAGAGGAGATCAGATAGAAGTGTTTAAAATATTGAATGGTTATGAAAATATTGATAGAAATATGTTTTTTTCAGTTAAGAAAGATAGAAAGACTAGAGGACATGAAGTTACATTAGTAAAGGAGCAGTGTAGATTAGACGTAAGAAAGTTCTCATTTTCACAAAGGACTGTGAATGAATGGAACAGATTATTTGATGATTGTGTGGGTGCTAGTAGTGTGAATATGTTTTAAAATAAAATCGACACATACCTCAGAAGGGCTGGATATATGTAGATAAAAGGGTTGGACTCTCGATAAGCCAAAGGGCTTCCTTGTCCACCTGCCATCTAGAGTTAATTCTCTGGATGGCAATCTTGTTAAATCTTGTTAAATCTTGTTAAACACATGTACATACGTGAATCTCAAGAGCCCAAGAAAGTAAGTACTTATATATCGCAGTACCCAGTCCTTTGGACTGCTCAACGCGCTTGATCCTTTACTTCTGACAGTATTGTTTAATCGAATAACATCGATACTTCTCTGGGAAGCATTCAGCCACCCTGCAGTTAATGCGCGAAGAGTATTCGTACACAAATATCCATCACTGTCTATGCCCAGGGAATTAGTCATACAGCTGAGAGAACTGGAGCAACATAGAATGAACGAACTTTTCCAGGCTCGACCCGGCGGCACAGGATTCGAAACAGAGTTCTCTCCATAGATAGTCCACAGCGCTCCACAAAAAAGTCACATGAGGTCAAATCGCTTTATTACGTAGTCATTAATATCACATGTAACTGACGATCATTGTCGTAACTCTAGACTGTGCTTGGACACTCTGTGCCACGGAACGACGTGCAAGGTGCGAGTGATTTGTTTACAAAAAAGTCTCATCATTCGAATTTCCAACTCTTCACTGACGGTTGGAAGTATCTCCATCAGCTTGTCTCGTCTGATGTATCAAATGCTCGGTTCCTGTCTATGCGAAGAATCTCGAAGCGATATTTCTGTGCCTTGGCACACAACCACCGATACCTGAACTCTACGTCAACCGTACTTCGGCTATGGAATCCACAATGCTCGTTCTTCTGGACATAGTCAACATTGTAGAGATTGGAACATTACAAATAATTTGTATGTCCATGAATTGCAACATACTGTGCCCCCTCCCCCGCCAATAGAAGGGTTTTGCTTACTGACAAAAGCAACAGACAAGCTATTCACAAAGAATCGATCACACACCTGGGCAAACGATTCACGTGTCGTGCGCACATGTAACGCCATTTGGTATCGAAGAGAATAAAATTAACCTCGTCGTATTTCCAAGTTTTAATTAGTGGATTATACTTGGATTTCCCGCCGTTGAACACTACTTAATGGTACATAACCCGTTACACACAAAAAATGCAGGCTGTTACGCAACTGTTCCGCAGAGAATCGTACAGAAAGCACATCCTGAGGATACGGACGGTTGTCTACGAATGTCACAAACGTATTGGGTAAGTCACTGTTGCGAATTACTTCATGTTGTATATCCAAGCTCATGACATTATGTCAATATTTGTGTGTTTGTGAGTGGGCGCGCGAATGCGTGCTTGTTTGCACGAGTCTGCGCGTGTCTGCTCATATTAGTGCGCGTCTCTGCATATCTGTATGTGTCTGTGCGTGCATGCGCGTGCCTGTGCGTATCTGCATGTGCGTGCGTGCCTGTGCGTGCCTGTGCGTGCCTGTGCGTGCCTGTGCGTGCCTGTGCGTGCCTGTGCGTGCCTGTGCGTGCCTGTGCGTGCCTGTGCGTGCCTGTGCGTGCCTGTGCGTGCCTGTGCGTGCCTGTGCGTGGCTGTACGTACCTATGCGTGCCAGCGCGCACCAGCGCGGGCCAGCACGTGCTTGCGGGTGCTGTCGTGTACCTGCGCGTGCCTGTGTGTGTCTGTGCGTACCTGTGACCAACTTATAGCAAACAAAATTCGTAACGAACACATCGATCGGAAAATAAATTTCATTTTAATTTCCGATGATGTAAAATGTCACGGATGCTGTAGTTGTCTAAACTTGAATAACAAAGAATAATATCTTGTGAACACGGACAGTCATTCATATACACAAACACGTGGTTTATCCCGGTTCAGTTTATTTATAAAACATAACTCAAACTAATTCTATGCGATGCGTCACGGGCAATTAGTATCCCTGGTGGATGGTGAACAGTACCAATTCCACAAATTGTGTTTGAGTTGACACAAACCCTTTGACAATTACTGTTGACAATGCTAATAGAATGTGTTTCAGATTGGTGTGTGCATTTGGTTGTTTTCATGTGTGTTCTATTAACAAAGAAGCAGGCTTCTTGCGCTCCGTGAGTAGAATAGTGTGAGGCATTTGACTTCCATGTACGATTTCATGATGGAATTTTGATTCGTGTTCAGCTCCAGCAGTTGCTTAAAGTAACTGCTGGAGCTGATGCAAAACTGGTGCTTAGCAGAAAGGCGACGCTTTCATCTTTGTGGGATCTAAACTTTGCTTGGACACAATTCGGAACATGCATATTTCTTTTCCATTGACGCATTTTGTTATCAATAAAAGTGTAGGTTTTGAGAACGATATGAATAATTAGCTTTTTTTAAATTCAATTTTCGGACACATCCGATATGTTGTTCATTTGACAATTGAAAGAACATTTTCATTGTATGGAAATCTGTATCATGTTTTCACATCTCTCACTTCATGACCAACGGTTCTGGTAGTAGATAATGAAACGTCCATGTTATAAAGTATACCACATGTGTTGTCTCTTACGAAACAAACAGGCAAAGTAGGGTGAACGAGATTGCCCAATTTTAGAAACCGAAATAGGTTTAGAAGGACTCGAGCTCCGTTTGACAGTCTGACACGACCACTCGCGCAGCTGTCGCCTGCGTCGCTCCTCCTATCAGAAATCACACCTATTAAAAGTAGGTCTAAACTTGAACAATTGATGTATCATTGTTTATTGTTAGTTAAACATGTACTTTATTCTAGTAAATTATCATTTGTTTTTGTACTTTATTCTTTATTCTAGTTCTTATATACCATGATAGATAGCCCTAGTGTCTTTTCAACAATAATGTCCTTTTAGGGGGTAAGCAGGTCAGTGTTATGAAGCATTACAAACGGGTGGGGGTCTCAAAATCTAAATTTAGCGTAACATACTATAAGGATGGAGACAACCACTGTTACACGCACGAACATACACATGTCACATAGGATTAATTATTAACGTAACTAAAATACAGCCACTCCTGATTAGCATGTGAATGTTGACATTATATTCAGGAAATATACGGCTTTTCCGCAACTAAAATTGTCATGCGCTGAACAAATGTCGTATAGCTCTACGCCAAAAAGCGCTCAGGTTTGATGCTTCTATTAGATGAGTGCAGTATTTGACAGGAGAGATAAAGCCAATTCTCCTGCAAATACACGTCAACGACTTTTCGCACAAGGACTTCTCATGGTTCGATGCATCAGATCAGCTCGTTGTTTCAATTACCGTGAGCATTCTAATTAAGCATCGCGTAAATGCGTCCAACAACCCTGATATGATCGCTTGCCAACACGGAGTTATCCAATTTAGCTTCTATTACGTAACAAACCCTGCCGAGCGGGCACTTCTGTCAATGCACGTGGCAATTTGTAAACGCGTGATAGTTGTATGTTGACCGACCGGTGTTAAACATTAGCCAGTACTAATGGGGAAGTAGCGCAGTTGCAACCTTTGTGCAAAGCAAAATCGTTCTTCAGGTGAAGCAGTACCACTTAAACTGGGATTCGTGCGTATTGTAACATCGCCAGATAGTCGGACAAAACAGACGTCTAGCAGGGTTTGCATTTCGCGGATGGTTGGCGCAGAACCACGCACTGTGGAGGTTGGTTAATAGATGTCGTGATGATTAGATCAACACACGCGAGTTGAAGGACAAAGCAGACACGTAGTTATTCAGACGCAGAGACAGACAGTCAGACAGAAACACATGTGCATTCAGACAGCCAGACATATTTATACACACGCACTATATTGTGATGTCTATTGAACATCTTGCCAGTCTCAATACACATATACATACGCGTGTTCGATTAATTAGGTTATTATGCAATTATCAAAGTATTAGAAATAAATCTTATTGTATCGTTACTTACCACACAATTATATGTAATAGTTGAAATATGTATTAACGAAACGCACCACGGGGGAGTAAACTGGCCATAGCCAACCGTGGCTACTTAAGACGTAATCATTTATAATTAAAAACATGTCCTCATTTCAACACTCCCCGTTTCCAATTCACCGTCATTATTGTACTACTACTGTACTGTACTGTACTGTACTGTACTGTACTGTAATTGAAATGTTGTTATGATACGTTTGAAACGGTGCCACTGGATCGTTGTAGCATTTAAAGCACTTGATCAAGCATATAATGTGTACACGAAAACCTATTATCTGTAGTGTTTATTGTCATGTTATTGCGTATATATGCACGTTTTTATTGCACACATGATAACAATTTCTTCACAGTGTTGATCTCACAGACAATCAATCGGCGCCGACATTGCGTGCGCCATCTTGTGATTCACCTTGGTCTTGGTTGAGTACTGGCCAACACTCCTTAGGAGTCATACGGTCAGGGTTGGGTGCGCTTGCTAGGTTATTAGTCGTGTATTAATGCTTGTCTGAATTTCTGTGGCTCTGTAATGTTGACTATTGCATCTGGTAGAGAATTCCAATCTTTTATTGTTCGGGGGAAATAGGAGAATTTATAACAGTTCTTGCTGGTGTGGATAGTGTTGAATGCTTTGGTATTTAGATGCCGTGATAGGCGTTGTACAGGCTGGAGGAGGTTTTCAACAGACAAGGTTAGGTGGCCATAAATGGCTTTGTGCAATATGGCGAGGCGTCTGTTTGTTCGTCTGGTTGTTAGTTGTTCTAGGTTTATTTTTGTTAACATTTGTGACACGCAACCAGTTTCTCGGGATGTATAGTCGGTAAGGCAGAAGCGAGCTGCCCGTCTTTGGACCATTTCTATTTTGTTGATGACGACTTGGGTGTGGGGGTCCCACACGGATGCTAAATATTCTAGGAGTGGTCGGACAAGGGTTGTGTAGGCAGTTGTTTTAATGTTTTGGGGGTACGAGTAGAGGTTGCGTCTGATAAATGCTAGGGTACGGTTTGCTGAGGCTGTAATCTGATGGATGTGTTTGTTCCAGGTGAGATATTTGGTGATACATACTCCTAGATAGGGATGACTGTCGGTTTCGTGTAGTGTTGCGTTTCCTAGAGTATAATTAAAATGTTTTACGTTTCTTGCATGGGTTAGTCTCATCACAAAGCATTTTTTTGGGTTAAAGTGCATCTGCCAGTCGTGTTCCCATTTTGCTAACTCATTTAGGTCTTTCTGTAGTTCTTGTGAGTCGGACTGATTATTGATTTCTCTATAGAGGACACAGTCATCTGCAAAAAGACGGACTGTGGAGCGGATCTTGTCAGGTATATCATTGATGTATATCAGGAAGAGAAGCGGTCCCAATACCGTGCCTTGCGGTACACCTGATGTAACATTTGTCCAGGTGGAATGTTCTCCACCGACCACCACTCTCTGTTCACGGCACTTGAGAAAATTAGAGATCCAGGCGTGTGTTTTGTTTTGGATGCCATATCTCTTTAATTTATTTAGGAGCCGGTTGTGGGGAACGGTGTCGAATGCTTTTGAGAAGTCCATTATTATCATGTCCACTTGGGATTTATTATTTAGGGATTTCGCTAGGTCGTGTGTGGTGAGAGTATTAATTGGGTTTCTGTGGAGTGTTTACTGCGGAAGCCATGTTGTCTGTCGGATAAGACTGTGTATTGATCAAAATGGTCCATTATGCTAGAGTAGATAATGTGTTCGAGGAGTTTGCAACATATTGAAGTTAGGGAGATGAGACGGTAATTTGACGGAAGGGACCGGTCTCCCTTCTTGAAGATTGGAGTGATGTTGGCACGTAACCATGAGTGGGGAAGTTCTCCTGTGATAATTGATTTTTGGAAGATTACTCTGAGAGCTGGAGCTAATTCATTTGCGGCAAGTTGTAAGATTCTGGCTGGCACTTCGTCAGGTCCTGTTGATTTGTTTGTTTTTAAGTCATGAAGTAATTTGGTGACCCCTTTTGTTGTGATGGTGATGTCAGGCATAGCTGGTATGTTTGAATATGGTTCTTGTGGTAGGTTGGTGATTTCATTTGTAAAGACTGACTTAAATTGGTTATTGAGGATTTCGGCTTTAAGTCTGTTATCTGATTCTACCCTGTTGTCTTTCATTAAGGTTGGTATTCCGACTGTATCAACTTTAAGGCTTTTGATATATGACCAGAATCGTTTTGGTGAATCGGAACAAATGGATGATATATATCTTCTGTGAGCATTTCTTGTCTCTCTGTGTGTGGTTTTACGTGCTTTACAAAAAAATTCATAGCTGGCTTGATTTCCAAGTAGTCTGTGAGTGTTGAAAGCCCTTTGTTTACGTTTGTGTAGTCGCTTGATTCGTTTATTTATCCAGGGTGTTTGGTTATGCTTTGATATTATTTTTGTTGGTATGTGAACGTTCATTATTGAGACAAGTACAGTTTGGAACTCTGTATACATTTAATCAACTGTGTTCTTGGATGTATCCCTTGATACAAACTCATTGCTCCATTTGAGCAGGTCTTCTTTCAGGGCCTGCATGTTAGCTTTGTGGTACATGTATATTTTGCGTGGTTTTTGCGTGATGACCCTTGGCTTACAGCTGTTTATGATTACTGGGATGCCGTCGTGATCGCTTATTCCTGGTACTACTATAGATCTTTCAACAAGGGTGGGGTTAGTTGTGACGCACAAGTCCAAAGTGTTGTTTATTCTGGTGGGTTTGCGTACAACTTGTTCAAGTCCAAAGTCATTCGCAATTTTTAGTAGAATCTTGGATAGACCGGGAGCAGCTCCGCCTGGCTTTGCACTGAGTAGATCCCAATCTATGTCGGGAAGGTTAAAGTCTCCGCCTAGCCATATATGTTCTTTGTTTGAGCGTTTAATTTTGTTAATGGATTCTCGTAGTTCATGCATGTATTCGTTTGTGTTACCAAATTGGGGTGATCTGTAGAATGCTCCTATTGTGATATCTTTCGATCCTTGTATTTTGATGGTGACCCAGATAATTTCACATTTGCTGTCGAGGTCTGTTCTGTGTGTTCCTATGAGGTCAGTCTTTAGTGCTATTAGGACTCCTCCTTTTGAGTTATCAAAGTCTCTGTCTTTTTGGATGATTGAATAATTGGAGGGGAACAGCTCACTGCTGACAACACCTATTTTAATAACGTGACTATCCATGAATCTGCATCAATCAGAATACATGTAATAGTAATACTATTTCCGTGTTATTGCGATTATATACAGGTATGTGTTGCACGCATGATAACAATGTCTTAACATTGTTGATCTAAAACAAACAATCGATCAATCGGCGCTGGCACTCTGTCCGCCATCTTGGAATTGCTCACTTCCGTCATAGAGCATAGATCAGAAACATATAATAGATTAGTAATATTCTTTACGCCGCATATACATAAGTTTGCTGCATCATATCATGTAACGTAACATATGGCCAAAGTTTTAGTATCATTCTAACGAATCAATAACTTCACTAGGTGTAGATATGCAAGATTAATTAAAGTTGAAGTTCACACCACAAATCCGCCGGTTTGTGTCTGGCAGGGTTTAAAAGCAGGTAAATGTTATATTTTAATTGCAGCTTGACGTGCTCAATATATAGGGATATATCAAACCAGTTATGGGAAAGCTGGCCGGCCCGGGATCCGATATTTCTCTCCCCTGCAGAGTACTTCCACACGGTGTTGGGTCAGCTGTGAGAGATAGGGCTGTGACACTACTCTCCAGGGTAGTGTTGTTAGGAGCAACCGATGCGAGATCCCGAGCCGATCATTGGTACAGTTAGCTCTGTATCATAGGCAGCACGACTCCAGTGTCTCCCACTACCTGATTCTCTCTTTTGTCTTGCAAAAATTAACTTAAATGTTACTGGGCCATTTTCAAGACTTGAAAAGTAAATGAATCACATGGAATTAATGTACCACATAGTGGTTCTCTACGTTTTGTTTTTCGAGGAATGGTGCCAAGCTCCAAAAGCAGCATTATTATAATTCATCTATCATGTGACATAACATATAGCCAAAGTTTTAATGCCATACTTTACTAGATATAAATATGTAAGATTAATTAAAGTCGAAATTCACGCCACAATTTAGCCTGTCTGTGTCTGCCAGGGTATAAATGCAGGTAAATTGTCTATACTGGTTGTGACTTGATGTGCGCCAACATTAATAGGATTATATATTATGTGGTATGGATGACCACACCGGTTTGGAACGCCGGGGCTTAGGGACCGATACAATTCTCCTTTGATGTGTCACTACCAACCCGTAGTTGGTCAGCTGTGAGGGATCAGGCTGCGACAAATCTTCGAAAGACATCGATGCGTGTCCCGAGTTTATACTTAGTACACTTAGTTCTGTACTATAAGCAGTATGGCACCAGTGTCTCCCATTTCCTGATCTCTAGTTTGTCTTGCTTGGTGCCAATCATGTTTTGTCTTATTATTATTATGAATGCTACAATTAGTACACAACAAAACTTTAATATCTCTGAAAGCGGGATTAATATGATTAATTTATGTGATAGTTGTGGACTTGCTACACATAATATAAATTTAAATAAATTATAACTAATCTTTTGGCTATTTCGTCTCTATGTTCCTATGTAAATTAAAATTCATGTTTTGATATATCATCTCATAATTATGCAAGTATTCCGCTGACATATTGTGACCAGATATGATGCGAAAACATAGTTGTAGCATCCAAATTCTAGAGTGTTAAGTTAAAATCACACAACACAAAAGTAATAGTATAATGCTTGTGTGAGTATATTCGTTGACGTATACGCTGTCCATTTTAAGGTGTCATTTGACATAGGGAAAACAGAACAACTAAAGATAATGTTGCATATCGATAAATACTACAACGTGTGCCAGTGTAACATGTAATGGTCATTACATACGTGGCTGTTACTACTAGGATACAAGTGCACGTCTTTTAATGTCCCATTTTCTTAACAAAACAGACACACTACGTGAATGTTGGACAACCATTTTGACTGAGCGTGATTCCACGGAAGAAATGTTCAAACAACAGTTGGCAGCCTAGTCCATAGAAAAGTGTGTTTATGTATTTATTCGCATTGTTTCTATATATTGTATTATACATTTATGTCAGATGATATAAATGTATTAGTAACAATAGAAAATACATTTTTGACTGATTGCTAGGTGTTACAGTCTGTGTTGGAAAATAAATGGGAAAGGCCACGGAAAATGTTCCCATTCCAAATGTTGGTGAATAAATTAAAATGTGTTCTAATACCAGTACTGATAACAAAAACATCAAACATAAAGTAGTATATTTAAAATCATAGTAATTGTTTGGTACGAGTTTATCTACACAATATATATATGCATATTGTGGATTCATCAACATTGTGTACATGGAGTCCGTCATTCACTTTCAACAAAAACGGTTGTGACAATCAATATAATAATTTGTCATCATAATGAAATCTTACAAGCAGACGAATTCATCATGGCCTAAGAGATAAATGTTCATTAGTTAGTTCGTAATCAAACAGTATGTCTGACATGAGGTGAACGTCCGTGACAATATCAGCCGATGGTAAAACATCTATGAGTACCTACAATTGTGATACACATGTGCGTTTTTGTAGACGAAAATAGTAGACACTGTGCAACTTATGTATAATTTTGAATCTACCACACATTAATAATAAAATCATATTTACCACAAGGATTAGAAAAACCCTTTGTTTCACAGTTCATATATGTATGCACCATTGAGCTGAACTGATCATGTCTGTACGTTATGATGCTAGAAAAACTCGTGCAATGATAATGTACACTCACTAAGTATGAAGGCTTATGTAAATATGCACATGGAAGTGATCACAACAGCTTTCGTGACGGACATCATGGCTAATTGTGCACGTGACAGACATAATGCAATGCTTGTATGTACAGTACAACTTAACACAAACACATGGAATCAATATTAAACCACATTGCATGTGAGACACTATGGATACACTAATGTACAAAGGTAGTAAAGTCAATTTTTAGTTTAATATGGCTAAGCTGAGGGAAATCTGAACATGATGTGCGTCACGAAATTTGCATTAAATCAGGGACAGGATGTCTGAACATCCACAGATATATGCCATTTAAAGATAACCAATTATAATATTGAAAATATATGTGTTTCTGAGGTTACAGTTAGCCTGAAATTATAAGTATATAGTAATATGTCTTAAAATAATGACAATGAGACAAGAGGAATGTGGTGAATTTGAAATTGAAATATTTCCGTGGCCTGACCCAAATACTTTGTGTGAGTTGTTTGTCCAGCCATTTTGTTTAATTGTGCAGTTTATTGCAAAGATGTTCCAGTGTCGTGTGTGGCAGGTTCAAATCTCGCCTGTGTTCAGTATCCAAACACAACAGGTTGTGCACATAGACTGATTCCATTCAGCCGCATTATATAACATAACCGAATTGCATGGGTATTTTATTTCCACCTATACTGGAAACTGTAGACGAAATTAGCATCACATTTTAAATAATTATAAAAAGAAAACATTAATATGCTCTTGCATAACCCAGTTCACAAGAGATAGTGATACATATATAAGCATTTACTATATGCTGTTCTATTCAACACGGTCTTTCAACAACCTGTGAAAACCTGTACTGTATTGAGTAGTGAACCACTCTCATCCACAGGGTGCCACAGCGAGTTCATTATATAGGAACCAGTGGGTCCAATGATACAGTGTATACATTGCCTACACTGCCTGCTTGGCGTCTCTCACACGCCTGACTGGGAAGAAACTCCGGCCGCTGGGAGTATGATCCAGTGGGTTAGAGATAGAAATCCCCTTCTGTGTGCGGTCTTTTACTTGCCCTAGCACAGACACCAGATGGAAGGAACCAACGGCTTTTAGTGCCTCTGCCGAAAGACACAGGCAATGTGAGATGAACACCTCTCCCCACTGTGAACAAATTTCAGAAGATCAAAATAATGTAAGGGATGGTTGGCCCCACGATGATAGGGAAGCTTTGAGCAACTCCTGTAACGTTGTTAGTACTTAACCGAAGTTTATTTTGTCGAATTCTCTAGAAGCAGGCTTTGATATTTACAGCTCCACGTCCATTTCTTTCATTATGGATGACTAACGTACGGTGCGCTAAATTACGATTGCACGCGTTTGAACCGATAACATATTTTCGAGTAGAGCTAAATATATATAGCTCTATATTTCGTGTTTAGTTGTTTTCTTTATACAACTACCAGGGATGTTTCAAGTAGATGCACAATATACTTGAATACAAGTGATATACATACGTGTTTACGATATGCAGTTCTATTCTACACGGTGTTCAACAACCTGTGAAAACAAAGCAACTCCGGCCGCTGGGAGCAAGACCTAGTGGGTTAGAGATAGAGATCACTACCCCTGTGTGCGGTCTTTTACTTCCACTAGCATAGACACCAGATGGAAGGGACCAGCGGCTTTAATGCCTCTTCCGAAAGACACAGGCAATGTGAGATAAACACCGCTCCCGACTGTGAACCAATTTCAGAAGATCAAAATAATGTAAGTGTTGGCCCCACGATAATAGGGAGCTTTGAGCCACTCCTGTAACGTTGTTTGTACTGAACCGACGTTTACTTTGTCGAGTTCTCTAGAAGCAGGCTTTGATACTTACAACTCCACGGCCATTTGTTTCATTACGGACGACTAACGGCGCACTAAATTACGATTGTACGCATTTGAACCGATAACTTATTTTCGAGTAGAGCTATATATATATATATATATATATATATACATATATTTATATGGGACAAGGCTCCTAGGTAATGTAATGGAGTTATGACTAGGAATCGTGACTAGTTTGCTGTTAAGTAATAAGGCAGGTATGAGTTTGTAAAAGAGCTTTGTATTCAGCCAACAAATTGTTAGCACATTCATATAATACATATATATATATATATATATATATATATATATATACAATGTGCAAATTATGTGAATTAGCCTACACAATTCTAATCCATAATTCAACCTCAACAGCAAAGGTGGGGGGAACAAACCTTACGCAGGTGGCTGAACCCACCCTACATATTATAACCAGACATATTTACGGATTATAAGCTTAACTGTTGAAACAAAGGGGAAAGCGTCACAGCGCCCCCAAACCCCTTGTACCTATTAGTGTCATGCTAACAACAAAAATGTACAATGCAATTAACTAACATACAGCAAGATATATATACATATATACATATAGCTCTATATTTCGTGTTTAGTTGTTTTCTTTATACAACTACCATAAGTAATGCAATGTTGTTGTCAAGGCAATTGCATATTAACAGTAAGGGATATATGTTATGTCAATACATGAAACAGCTATTGGCAGGCATTACTCGATATAATTTTCGATAACACTCGTTTACTATGTATTAGTTAAATTTTTCATGTAAACATGTAACGCGCTAATATATTGTAGGAATATAGAAATGACAATAAACAAATGGTCTGTGGGGTACTTTACACTCTCCAGAACAACGATGCTGTTATTGTAATCAGTATCAGTACTGTTGGCATCGGCGCGAGGGTTTTACATCAGGGCAGCAGTCTACTTTTCATATATTACAAGCATGTCAGTCTAGCCCCCTCAGTTGGCAACAAATCAAAGGCATCGGTAATATATACGCTAGCGGGTCGTCACTGAGCACCTATTTTGCCGTCGGGTCAGTATAACTTTTTTGAGTTACTGGTCCGTGTGACTGCCTGCTATTCCGGGGACATTACACAGTTTTACAGCAGTATACATCAGCTTGTCGTCAAAACTGGCCACCAGAAGTCGCTGTTTACATAAAATAAAATGTTAATCAAAATGCGTTTTTACGCTCAGTATAGCCCAATTCCCTTTGTCGTGGGACGTGACGCTCACGAAACGCGCACGTTATAGTTACTTTTTATAGTTGAATAAGCTCTTGAAACGAACGTACGATAATTTACTCACTATCCAAATAGACTATGCTATTCGTATTTATTGGAAAACGCCGCCAATGTCAAAATCTACCTGGTAAAATGTTAGAAAAATACCGTAAACTCTGACAAGCGTCATCGACATTTCCGTGAGACCTGGCTGTAGAGTCCACAAATGGAACACTTCATATGAGAAGTCGCGAAGACCACATATAACCAGGACCCAGAAGAGTCTGTCTCCATAGGCGCGGGAACAGAAGGGGGCGGTGGGGTAGCTACTCCCTCTGGAATTTCTCCGGGGGGCAGACATGTGGTTGTGCCCCCTCCCAGTAATAGGCGGCGCGACGGCGAAAAAATTGTTCAAAGCATCCCTTCCGTCTTCGGATGCTATAATTTCAGCCGAGACAGCGGACAGAAGGTGGAAAAGGCAAATTGACAGCAGAGGTGCGACGTAAAAAGAACATTTTCAACAGCACTGTCCTCCCCCGTCTTTTTCATTCAGACCTACTGTTTTGCAGGCCGTTTGCGCTATCGCATTATGCCATTGCTAAAATGCGGACCAGTAGCTTTGCTGCATTTTTCAAGTTGCCGATCGGGTTGACTTGCACCTTTCTGAGATAAACGGCCAACACAGTATGTTGATCATCTACTTGTTTACATTGGAGCAATATGGTGAGGTGATCATCACTGAATTCTCTCATGCATGAGAAAAGTCCTCTTGGAAAGCAGAAACTATTACAAACAAGTAAATAAATAATTCTAACTAACTATCGATTTTTAATATGTGACCAGCATGCACTCGCACGCAACTTCGTTTTCCAACTACATGGCTATCAATTCTTACTGTGAGCTCTACATTGAAATGTGTACATAATTTATATATATAAATGTAACGGTGATATATTTTGGGGGTCGGACAAGCATCAATGTTTTTCGAATCCCCTGTAAAACGAATTCCCGATCGAAATGTACGCCTTACTCACCGTAGAATGATTATTTCACAATATGCCGAGTCATTGCATGATGTGAGTATAGACCTAGTGTCATTCCTTGGAGAGCGGGCGTATTTTTTACCGGGAATTTATTTGTTCTTTTTGAATCCCTTTTTATGCCTCTGTCCTTCTAAAAAGGTAATGGTAAAGGTAAGTTCTTATATAGCGATGTATTCAGTCCTCAGGCATTGACGCGGTAACGAAATTCAAACTGGGGGCTAACGGAGCTTTAGCACCACTAACAAATTTCGCCGCCACACGTCTTCACATATCCCCCCTCAACTTGTGTCTTGGTTGGCTCGGTTGTGACATCTGAAGACGGGGGGGGGGGGGGGGTTCTGTTGGAAATTGTTTGCCGCTACGCCGCTGTAACTTCAGGTTCGCGGCTGTGAACTCTAACAAACACGGGGGGTTCTGTGTTATTAAAAAAAAATTTTTTTCACGTCGCGCCGCTGCTATCATTTTACATTATCCAGCTTCTCTCCGCTGTCTCCGCTGAAATAATGACATCCGAACCGAAGACGGGGGGAGGGGATGGGGAAGGGGGTGCTTTCAAAAAAATTTCACTACCACGCCGCGTATTACTGGGGGTCAAAAAAACAATACGTCTACCATCCAATTACAAACACCTTTGACAGTCAACAAAAATACACATTAATCGTCTGATAATTTTTTATTTTGACACCCGCCACAAAAACAAACATTCACGCTCACATTTAATGGTGGGGGCAGAACCATATGTCTGCTCCCCCTGTTCCCGCGTCTATGTCATCAGGACTTCTCAAAGCGCTTTACACTTGAATTCTCTTCAATCGAACACCATCTCGACTTCTCGGTGAAGAATTCAGCCACACTGCAGTTAATGCGCGAAGACTATTCACACACAAACATCCAACAGGTACCCAACAGGGCTGCAGATAATTGAGCCCCCCAATATAAAGTGAAAGGGTGTGCATTTATATGTGCAGTTTGAAGTTTTTCTTGAACCTGAAGGTGGTTTTGGGCGAACCTCAAGTGCAAATCGAGGTTTTTGGAGAGCCTGGATGTGCGTTTAATATCAGAACTACAATTACACACGCAAAACATTATCACGAAATTCAGCAGATACCTTGTGGGCAATGTGCACGAATTCGACATATTCGTTAGATCAACTAATGAAGTGTTCATGATACACGAGGTATCCGCTAGAGTCGACTACAAAACACCTGTCAACAACGTTATCCTCTATCACTATTAGACGTATTGAAACAATGAGCTAAAATATTACCTTTGAGGTTGCGTATGCTTACATACACGTGCTAGTGCAGATGAATAAATTACATGGTGTAAACAATCATAAATCATTACAACTGGACATTATACGTATATGGCAGCATACATAACAAGTGAACTATGTGAACATTTTGGTTGCTTCCGTTACATTAACCCTCACTTTTACCATCATAAAATCATCAGTGTGCGTACGTACGTGTGCGTGTGTGCGTGCGAGCCTTTGCGTCGGTCCGTGTGCACAATTTAAGAAGTAATGATAGTGTTGGTGCTTATAGAGGCGATGTTGGCGGCGGCAGCAGTAGCGGTTGTCAACTGTTGTCACAGTCGTTGTTATTGTCGTCCTACCTGACCTCTCCTCAACCCCACCTGTACTGGTCGCCGGTACAGAGGGGAAACATTTCCTGGATTGGGCGACTCTTCCCGCCTCTGTCCATAGACACATAGAACAGTTCAGACTATACCCTTTTAAATGGAGGCGTTATGTACACTGGGATTTATTAAACTGGGGTCTACATAAATTCGGCGGCGTTCGTATCGTCATGTTTTTTTCTGCTGTTTGTTGTGTTGTGTTGTGTTGTGTTGTTGATCGATATGTATAAAGCTATTACGTGCTATCATTACAGTAATATTTTGTGAAACGTTGTACTGTCTACAAAGTATACAGTAAACAAACTAATGAAGAGATTGATCAGACAGGATTTTTCAAATTCTTTTGCGTATTTCGCAGTCAGTGTACCTTTCGAAATGTTACGATAAGAGAAAAAGTAAATTGACTACAAAACACGTAGAAAGAATACCGATGTCAACATAGCTCAGCCAATTTCCATATGACGACTGATTAATGTTCACTTAGTCAAAACAGTCACACCCGCCTACCGGGACACGCAGAGATCGTACATACATATCCCTTACGCAAATAACTGTCTCACAAACTACCGCGAACCCATAAGACCACCTTCAGTTAGGCGACCTCACTTCTGGTATGTCAGATGGTGATGCTCACAGAGAACAATATGAGCGGGAAAACGGGAGGGTTGCAATGAGTGGGGGAACAATGTGTGAACGTGTGACAGAGATATTGTAGGAAGGAGCCACCCAACCAGTCACCCACCCAGTCGCAAAGGAGACCCGTACCGTGTTCGCACCAACGTCTTCGCAAGGGTGAGAAGGATCTGATTGCTCGACACCGACCTGTAAGGTGTCGTTAGAACGATTGATTCGCCGTGAGTGATCAACTTCTGATACCTGCAACAAACCAATATTGCCTCGATCGTCTACAGATATCGTATATCCGATCAACATCGCAAACTTTTTAACCAAATGGGATTAATTCATTGTTTAGGTTTTATATATTTCACCTTCCTGTTAAAAGCTGTATTGTATGGGGGTCTTTTGTTCTTTGTGAAATGTGTAATGCTGTATTTTTAAACTTGTGCCCATTAATCATCAGTGGACTTTTATCCTGGAGGAAATACTTGAAAATGACTTAATTTGTTGAGAGAAAACACGCTCCTAAACCCGAGGTTAGATATATTCCTCCCTCAATTCTCTCGGTGCTTTGAATCTATATAACGACAATCGAAGTTGATTCGAGAATAGTCGGGGACTGTACAGTATCATAACTCGAAAGCTAGTAAGCCTCGAATGCATTCAGAAGGCACCCAAACGCTCTATTAACTTTAATAAAAAGAGGTATAAATTAAATTCACATGCGTGATAGGGATTCCGGATAGCAAAGTTCGTTGCATCTCTGAAATGGCTGTAGCCACTGTCAAATCAAACATACCAAGGTCTAGTGGTATGATCGAACGGCTTGCCGTGGACGGAGCCCGGGAACTGCCGGAATACACCGTTGTACATGCCAACGTAGCGAAGCAAATTGGCCGGACTTCGACCTCGATCTAAAAGTCTTTAATCTTCTCCGTCATCGCCACCATTTCCCGCACGCCTTTCTGCAAAACACCCATGCTTACATCGGTACATTCGACTAAGACAAGCGATTTGTGTAAAGACACGGCAAATATTCTGATCGTTTCAATAATACATAAGACAACATTTTAAATGAATGTATCGTGGACACACTTCGTGGGTACATATTCGTTAAGCGATGAGTCTAGCAAACGTCAAGCCACTGAGACACTACGAGTCGCCTCCTTCTGTTTGAACCCCTAGTCTAGCCAGATCACAGATATGTACAGTTAATGTACCCTACATCAGTGCATATTTTATTTGTTAATCTTAAAGCACCGGATCAGCTATAGACGGGGGCGAACACTTCTGGCACCGTTGGGTGTGTGCAAGGGAAGAGCGGCTCTCACTTTGAACACATCTGACGTAGCGTCGCTCTAAACATGTAGTTTTCATAGCGTCGTAACATCTTCTGGCTGGTTGAAATAATGGTACGGAACCGTGAAGGCGGCTTCAGTAAACTTCACCACGGAACTAACTGAAAAGCATGGAAGGTACTCCGTAAACTATTTATGGTAGTCACGATAACAGTAGCATATTTCGGACAACTGGACATATATCGCAATTTGGCTCGTATTTGCAGATGGTACAACAATAGCCCTACTATTCTGCTGTTAATCACCTTGATCAAAACCACGTTCCCTGGTTTCATCAACACAATGCTACATCAACTTAATAATAACGGTGATGTTTAGAATTATTATATCAATGGAACAATCTTTTTAACAAATGAAGGAAGCTCTCTCCTAACCTGTCGTTGAAATCAAGTTGTTGTACTCGCAGAGCGGCACTTCGAGTTCGAGGCGATGGTAGACGAAACGCCGCGAGACGGCGCTAGTATATGACCACGTCTGTCGGTTGCCATTGGTGAAGACGATACACAGCGAGAAATTGGTACCGGCGATCTACGATATACACACGCCCACTTGTAACAATTAACAAGGTTTAACAAGATTGCCATCCAGAAAATTAACTCTAGATGGCAGGTTGACAAGGAAGCCTTTTGGCTTATCGAGAGTCCAATACTTTTCATTTACGTGTATCCCGCCCTTTAAGGTATGTGTCGATTTTATTTTACAAAATATTCACGCTACTAGCACCAACACAATCAGGAGATAATCTGTTCCATTCACTTACAGTCCTTTGTGAAAATGAGAACTTTATATAATAATAATAATAATAAGATAACTTCTATTGCGCCTAAATCCTTGGAAACCAAGCTCAGAGGCGCATCAAAACAAAAGGATTGGTCAACCTCAAAATCCATAAGCAGTATTCCAGTTGTCAACAGATGGGTCAAGGCACTAGAGAGCTACGGTGTATAAGCAAGGTTGTAAAGATACGTTTTTAAATGACGACGGAATTTTTTAATATTTTCAACTAATCTAACACTAAAGGGGAGCATATTCCAAAGAGTTGGTGCAGCAACAGAAAAAGCCCTAGTTCCAATGTTAGTGTTGACTCTAGGAACAAAAAGTAGGTCAGAATTAGGTGATCGAAGCTGGATAGGTTTTCTTACAGGAGTAAGCAATAAATGCAAATAAGATGGTTGCTTATTGGACAGTGCCTGGTACGTAATGGTACAGATCTTAAATATTATACGAGATCGTACAGGAAGCCAATGCAAAGACTTCAAAAGTGGTACAGAGCGAGAAAAACGAGGAGATCTTGCTAGACAATTTTGGACACGCTGAAGTTTTGTGATATCCTTGCTGGCGATATTATAAAGGAGGGAATTGCAATAGTCCAGTCTGCTGCTAACAAGCGCTGTTGCAATAGTCTTAGCAACAGAAAATGACATATACCGGCGAATACGGCGAAGATCACGAATATGATAAAAACAGCAGCGACATGTTTGAGATATGTGTTACTATCAAAGATCACTCCTAGATTCCGCACCGAGGTTGCTGGCGTGATATACCGATTCAAAATACGCATAGGGATAAAACCATCCAGTTTACTAAGCTGCACTGGTGTACCAATAATGATCAATTCAGTTTTATTTGCATTTAATTTCAACTTGCTGTCAGTTATCCAGTGGAAGATATCTTGAAGGCAATCACTAAGTTGGTTAAAGGAGCGATTTGTATCCGGGGTAGCAGATGATGATGATCTAAGTTATGTCTTTGTATAACAGAGCTTAGTGGCGTGGTGTAAAGAGTAAAACGCAAAGGCCCAAGAACAGAACCCTGGGGAACACAAAATAAAGCCGGCAGTGCAGTTGAAAAGCAGTTCCCAATCTTTATAGTTTGATATCTATCAGTTAGATACGAAGAAAACCAGCTTAGAACTGTGACAGATATGCCGTACCACTTTAATAGGCGTTCAATGAGAATGCTGTGATCAATCGTGTCAAACGCGGCAGAGAGATCTAGTAGGGTAAGTGCAGTCACTTTACCGTTATTAATGTTCAATTTCCTGGTCTCTAGTGTTGATATACCACATTTTAATGCGTATTTCGTAACCAAGATCCGTCAGTTTTGGTATAATTTTAGTTGCTCTCCTCTGTACTCTTTCTAGAATATCTATGTCCTTCCTGCGATATGGCCTTCACGCTTAAACACAATATTTTAAATGAGGCCTAACTGTTGTTTTGTACAGCAGTAATTGTTACTCTAACAATAGCTGTAACAACACAAAGGTGTACATGCTGTAGTAATAGTATTCGTTGTATCAATGCTAGTGCTAATAATATGCCTGCCAAACGTCCCGGAATTTCGGGGAGTCTCCTTGATGTTGGGTGTATTTCCCGGTCTCCCGGAGTACAGGCAAATATCCCGAGCTTTCGCTTAAAATCTCCAACTGCCTCACCTCCTGTCTTCGAGACAGCGATCCGGAGATTGTGCGACGAGAAGTTTCCAACACCCCTCGTCTTCCGGTGTCAAGATCCGAGACAGCTGGACAGGGGAGAAAAACGTGCTGAACTGCTAATAAATCTCCCGAAAATAAAAACAAGTTGGCAGGTATGTAATAATGTTATTAATAATAATAACACCAAAAATAATATAAAATACTTTACTTGAAAGGAAAGCACTACTTTCACCTTCTGCAATCATCATTTTGTCATACTTGTCACTGTCAACATTTGCCCTATCATTTCCGTAAGTGTTACTACATGACTGTCGATCCGAGCGAAACCCCTGTGGATCGTTTCAATAACATTAGCGTGATTTTGTTCTTTTAAATCGACTTCGCGTCTTCACGGTGATTTTGTCTACTAAAAACTGTAAATTGTCAAAACCAATCCACGCGCCGGTTTATTTTTGTCGGTGAGTCACAAACAAACAGATACCTCGGTGATTCGGCGGCGGACATTTTGAAATACCTCCTTAAACTTAACAACGCATTTTGTTGAATGTTTTATTTTCCTTATGAGCCCATTGTTTTAGTGAATCGATCCCCGGATCACAAGAAACCACGTTTGACCACACGGGTGTAGACTGACCGGTCTTCAGGTGTACCTGGTCATGACCAGCGACGTCAGGATTCCGTCATGACGCGGGTCACCGCCGTTCGTGACGAGTTCGCGGATAAATGGTATCTCCACTGCCGCCCCTGGAACAAAATATGAATAACGTCACCGGTGATGTTTTGTCTTCTGTGGTTATTGCTGTAACGTCCGCCTCTCTCATCACCGCACCACCTCCGCCTCAGTCATCACGCCACCGCCTCTGTCTTCGCCCCACCACCTCTGTCACCGCCCCACCGCCCCTGTCTTCACCCCACCGCATCTGTCATAACTCCACCAAAACAATAGGTCTGAAAGAAAAAGACAGGGGGATAGTGCTGTTGAAAATGTTCTTTTTACGTCGCGCCGCTGCTGTCAATTTGCCTTCTCCACCTTCTCTCAGCTGTCTCGGCTGAACTTATAGCATCCGAAGACGGAGGGGGTGCTTTGAACATTGTTTTCCAGAAATTCCAGAGAGAGCAGCTACCCCACCGCCCCCTTCTGTTCCCGCGCCTATGGAGCCACACTCTTCCGGGTCCTAGTTATATGTGGTCTTCACGACTTCTTATATGAAGTGTTCCATTTGTGGATTCTATAGCCAGGTCTCATGGAAATGTCGATGACGCTTGTCAGAGTTTACGGCATTTTTCTAACAGTTTCCCAGACAGATTTTGACATTGGCGGCGTTTTCCAATAAATACGAATAACATAGTCTATTTGGATAGTAAGTAAATTACCGTACGTTCGTTTCAAGATCTTATTCAACTATAAAACAATAACATTTTTTTAGAACATAATGTAATCGGAAGGTCGGGATGTGTTGTGAGTGGAAAGTAATGTCAATAGAAGGTCGGGGTGTGGTTTGAGTGGAACGTAATGTCATCGGAAGGTCGGGATGTGTTTTGAGTGGAAAGTAATGTTAATAGAAGGTCGGGGTGTGGTTTAAGTGGAAAATAATGTCAATAGAAGGTCGGGGTTTGGTTTGAGTTGAACGTAATGTCATCGGAACGTCGGGGTGTGTTTTTAATGTAACGTAATGTCAATGGGAGGTTGCGTGACTCTCACTCGTATTGGCCTGTCCTTGGTGATATATCCAGTTTCACATCATCGAGAGAGTGATGGAAGTAATGTTAAACCAGTCACAATTAAACCTCCAATCACAGTAATACATTTGCCCGCAGCTCAAATGGTTCAAAACCGTACGAAGCCTCACTCCAGATTAGCCGTCGTCTGGGTAAACTAGGGCCGCCTTCTCCAAACGTTCTCCAAACATTGATTTCGTTGGGATCGAAAATTGACAAGGAAACAAATTTATCATCGCGCAGTGGAAAGTGCGAACACTGCTGGATAGAGCAAACACATTTAAATGATCAGAATGACGTACTGCCTTAGTAGCGAGGGAACTACCAATTAAGATATAATATGTATATTTTTGCATCAAGTGAAGCACGTATTTCTGACATTAGAAGGTATTGGTGGATATATCTTCTTCTGGAGTGGTATACCAACAGATCAGCGCAGAAGTCACTGTTGCGAATTACTTCATGTTGTATATCCAAGATGTCAATATTTGTGTGAGCACGCGCGCGTGCGTGCTTGTCTACGCGAGTCTGCGCGTGTCTGCTCGTATCGGTGCGCGTCTCTGCGTATATGTGTGTGTGTGCCTGCGCGTGCCTGCGCGAGCCTACGCGTGCCTGCGCGTGCCTGCGCGTGCCTGCATGTGCCTGCGCGTGCCTGTACGTGCCAGCGCGTGCCAGCTCATGCTTGCGGGTGCTGGCGCATACCTGCGCGTGCCTGTGCGTGTCTGAACATTTGCTTCAATGCACGATGGGCCAGTAGCAAACCAGTTTTGTTTAGCTGTGTTTGACACAATGAAGTTATAAATAACAGTTGCGCAGTTGTTTTTAATTTTGCTGTATTTTTTTAACTTTTCACTACCAGAATGCATCCCATACTTTTGTGAATGAAAATGTACTGTAAACACAAAATGTGTGTGGTGATTCTGACATATAAATACGACAAGACAACTTAGTAGAACCACAAAATCATGTATTTAATTAGATCCCATCTGACAGACAAGATGGAGTCATTCACATGTCCCTTTCGTCCCTCGTATCTGCGAGTAACTCGCTAGATGGCGTACTGTCTTAGGTAGCGCTCATTACATCTCCCCTTGCAATTAAGCAATTACAACAGATTAAAGTAAACGGCCTGTCTCAGGCACAACATTGCCAACCGCTGGTGGTATTATTATGACCACACTAACTAACACATTTCGATCAAGCGATCAGGCTTTTGGCCACGCCCGCGTCTCGCGGATCTGCGCAAGCCTGGACTCCGAGGTACCGGAGTGGAACTCGACGGCAGCTCAGGCGGGTTGGACACAACACCCGGTTCAAGTGGCACGTCGACGGGCACAGATGGGATCGGCTGGTTTGGCGGATCACCCTCACCCGTGGCCTGCAGGTGGCCTCGGTTGCGACGGTACACAGCACCTGATGACGTCTCAACCATGAACGACCGAGGCGTGTCGGAGGGAGTCGTCACCACGCCTTTCTCCGCCCAGTCGGCCTGTTGAGGAGTTTTCACCCTCACCTCGTCACCTGGCGACAAGGAAGGTAACGAGCGCACACCGTGTCGACGATTGTAGTGGTGCGCGTACGAGCGTTTCGCACGCTCGTCGTGTTCACGAACTTCCTCGTCACTGGATCGACACGGCTGAAGGGCTGACGGTGGCGTTGGCAGGTTCGTTTTGACATGTCTACCAATCAGGAGTTGGTTAGGGCTATGACGAGTGGCGGCCATGACCGTGTCACGGTAGATTAACAAAGCCATCCACGGCTCACGTTGCCGAAGGATGCCCTTGGCCGACCTTACAGCCCGTTCCGCCTCCCCGTTGCTATTCGGGAGAAACGGACTCGACGTCGTGTGAGTGATGGCGTGTTCTTCCGTGAACGACTTAAACTCGGACGACACAAATTGCGGACCGTTGTCCGATACAATTTCGTCCGGAAGTCCGAACCGCGCAAAGACGTCCTTCATCTTCGCTAAGCAGGCCGCTGTTGTGGTACTCCGCACGTGAAGTACCTCAATCCACCTTGTGTAGTAATCTACCATGACGAGGTAGTTCTGACCTTGGTGGAGACACAGGTCGATCGCCACCTTCCCGAAAGGTCGCGAGGGAAGTGGTGTCGTCATCAACGGCTCTTTCTGCTGACTAGGCCTGTACGTCTGGCAATGCTCACAGGCCCCCACTACGCGTTTGACGTCTCGCGTGATCTCCGGCCACCAAACCGACACCCTGACTCGCTCAAGACATTTCGTAACGCCCTGATGACCTCTATGGATCCTTTCTAGCATGTCAGCTCGCATGCTGGCAGGTACGACGATTCTGCCTTCATACATCAGTAGGGCATTTGACGTTGACAAGAGGTTTCTGACATTGAAGAGACGTTTCAAGTTGTCAGGAACGTCCTGTTCATAGCGGGGCCACCCTGCTATGGTGTAGTGAATGGCGGCTTGAAGCGTTGAGTCATCACTCGTAGACGACTGCAGCTCGCTTCTCCTCCCGGGTGACACCGGAAGGTTCGACACAACGAGGTCAACGTGAGCCTTCACGTCGTCCTCCGTTGAAGAACGATGCATCTGCGGAGCGAGCGGACTCCGCGAGAGTGCGTCTGATATGACAAGGCTCTTCCCAGGCGAATACTCCGCCTTAGCGTTATATCGCATCAGTCGCATGAGAAGTCGTTGACATCTGAGTGGCGTGTTGTCAAGATCTTTATTGTTGATGAGGGGTACAAGCGGTTTGTGGTCTGTGAGTAATTTGAATTGACCCAGACCGCACAAGAACCGATCAAATTTCTCGCACGCCCACACCCCCGCCAAACACTCCTTTTCGATCTGGGCGTATCTCTGCTCAGCCGGAGTGAGGGATCTGGAGCAGAATGCGACCGGCTTTCCTTCCTGCATGATCACTCCCCCGAGACCGTACGAACTGGCGTCTGCGCTCACTACGGTCGGCTTCGTTACGTCGTAATAGGCGAGCACTGGCGTTGACGACACCAGCTGCTTCAGCTTATTGAACGCATTCTCCTGGTCGGGACCCCATGCCCAGACCGCATCTCCTTTGAGCAGATCATTCAGCGGACGAGTGGCGACATGCAAGTCCGGTAAGTATGCACCCAAGTAATGGACCATACCGAGAATCTGCCTCAGAAGTGGCACAGACGTCGGACGAGGCAATTTCGTTATGGCCTCGACCTTTTCGTGGTCTGCTACGACGCCGTCTGGCGTAAACTTATGACCAAGGAACGTAATTTCCTTTTGACCATAGTGACACTTATCCTCGTTTAGCTTTAGGCCTGCTGCCCGAAGCACTTTAAGGACTTCCTCGAGGCGCGTCTCGTGTTCGGCCTCGTCTTTCCCATACACTAGAATGTCGTCCATGTATGCTACTGTGCCCTCGAGCCCCGCGAGGATTTCGACCATCTTCCTCATGAAGATCTCCGGGGCAGAGGTAATCCCGAAGGGCAGTCGCTTGTAGCAGTAACGACCGAAGGGCGTTATGAACGTCGTCAGCTCTTGGCTTGACGACTCAAGAGGGATTTGATAGAAACCGCTCTCGGCGTCCAATGACGAGAACACCGTAGCGCCTGACAAACGCGACGTCACGTCCTCCAGGGTGGGTAGGATGTACCTCTCCCTACGCACATGCTGGTTGAGCTTTTTCAAATCGACGCACAGTCGGACCTTCCCCGACTTTTTTACGACAGGCACCATGGGAGCACACCACGGCGTTGGCTTTGTGATAGCCTCAATAACCCCTGCAGATACCAGACGGTCCAATTCCTCCTTGACCTTGGGGAGAATTGGGATAGGCACTCTGCGGGCGACTGTGAGGGCTGATGGCTGCGCGTCTTCCTTCAGGATGATCCTCACCGGCTCTGTTTTCAAACAACCGACGCCGTCTGTAATAGCGTCTAGTTTTCTGACGAGACTCATTCGCGAAGCAACCCCACGACTCAGTAGGTTCTCCACGTCATTTGCGACAACGATGACGCGAAAGTGATAGGTGGTGCCTTTGACCTCTGTGCTGGCGATGAACTGCCCGCGACAGTCCAATGGACCACCTGGACTATTGAGGTTTTCACTGATCGCCTTGAGAGGCGGTCGCGGCCTCAGCATGACGTAGCTCGCGTGCGACATCACCGTAACGTCGGCACCCGTGTCGATTTTAAAGGTCACAGGACGACCTTTGAGGTCGAGGTCAACCTTCCACGTTGGACTGCTGTCATCGCAACTGACCGACCCGCAGAAGTACTCCTCGTCCGGCTGCACTTTCACCTCGCGAATGGATGACGACTTGGCGCGACACATCATCTCGAAGTGACCTGTCTTGCGACACCGATTGCACGTCTTCCCCTTAGCAGGACATGCGTCGGGGCCCGGCGAGCGATGCACATAGCCACATTGGCCACATGGCGTTTTCGCGACGACTTCCTCTCTCACGCCTCTCTGACTGTGGCGCTGATGACGACTAGCTTGCTGTTTACGCTCTTTTCTTTTTACAAAGTTCACGTTTGACATCGGCACAGTGTTCTGACTTTTGACTAACTCACTGTGTCTCGCGCTGTTGACTGCTTTCTCCAACGTCAGATCGTCTTGCTCCAACTGAAGTTTCAGCGACATTTCTTTGTCGAGCATGCCGCTTATGAGTCGATCGCGCACGTTCTCTTCTTCTTTTTGATCGAACCGACAGTGAGCCGCGAGGTCATGCAAACAACGCACAAACGCTTCAATTGACTCACCCTGTTGCTGAGAACGTTGGTAGAAAATTGCACGCTCATGTATTGTGTTTCTCTTTGGCACGAAATATTCGTCGAACTTTTGCATCACTGTGACAAAGTCATTTCGAGGGTCTGTGGCGCCCTCTGACGGCTCCGCAAACTTGAACGATTTGAAAATGTTCTCGGCTTGTCTGCCCATGGCGTATATGAGCGACGCAACTTGCACCTCTGGATCGTCTTTATGCAGTGACGTTGCGATCCTGAACCGCATAAACCGCTCTTTCCATTCCGGCCATTTGGACGGGGCGTCGAATGACATCGACTCTGGCGGGTTAAATTTCGGCATTTTATTTTCCGTTCAAATTTACTGACTGACCGTACAAATTCGCTGATCGTTCGATTTTACTGACTGACCGTTGACGACGGACTGTCGACTGGCAAGGTTTACTAACCCGCTGCCACCATGTGGTGATTCTGACATATAAATACGACAAGACAACTTAGTAGAACCACAAAATCATGTATTTAATTAGATCCCATCTGACAGACAAGATGGAGTCATTCACATGTCCCTTTCGTCCCTCGTATCTGCGAGTAACTCGCTAGATGGCGTACTGTCTTAGGTAGCGCTCATTACAATGTGCATTATAATATTCCTGTCCAGCTTTTCTGCAAGACAACTGTAAATATTTTCTGGCACAAGTATGTGCAAGAATCTCTGTTGTGTCTGAACTTTTGATGTTGTGGTCGGTATGGATGTAAGTCTGAAGTTAGCTGTCACTATTTTGTGAATTGCACACATTTATTATATATATTGCTGGTTCTTGTGCTGAGTAGAATGTCTTATTTGATTGTATTTATTAGTAGGAACTAGTGTATCTGTCTTGACTCTTCTCCGTGTGGCGTGTGTAAGGGCAGCCAGTAAAGAAATGATGTGTGTTGATGCACAAGTGAAGGATGTTTCTAATCCAAGCATTCTTTGCTCATTCCATGGCTGCCACTCTGCCCTTATTGTGTAAAACAGGATGTTTTAGCTGCAGCTGTACTTGTGCACGTCATCTTATTAAATACATTAGTTATAAAAAATTATTTGTCTTGGAGCACAACTGTTTTATACATATATATGTTGGTATTTAACTGATGAGCCTGTTTATGCAAGCAAAGTCAATTTATATCACCTTTCTACACAAACGAAAGTCATATTACTTGAACTCGTGCACTTATGGTGTTTTTGTACCATACAAGTCTATAGCAATTATTGTGCGACTGTTGAATACCAAATGGTATGCAGGTGATTAGTTTATGAGATGTTCGATAAATTAAGGGCCATTTGCACGAATGGTTTCTTAATATCCAACTTTGGTGCGATTATGTCACACTTGTCTAGAAACTGCAGGTGTCACCTATTAGCTCGCAATCAGGGGAAGAGTTTTAAAGAAAGGCCACAAGTCCCACGTGTAGGTTGCTGTGTTCTCGGATTTGCTACTGCTTCAGAAATTACACCAGACTGTTGTAGAAGTGGAATCGGTTAAAATTATATGACACGGTCTCATGAGGATGTTTAAATGTGGGTCAGACAACATAATGAGTTAAGGATCAGAATAAAATGTATTGTGTAAACAGTTCTTTCCCATGAAATTACTTACAAGAAGACTGATAGATGTTTGCAGGACTTAAAAAACTAAAAGCTATCAAGGAGTGACCTTAGTGCAGTATTGCCGACATTTCCACACAAACCATTTTCAGACCTGATGTTTTTCTAGTGAAAATAGTTTGCAAGGTTGTTCATTTGGATCAAATGTAAATCTGCAAGTTCCAATTACTTAAAATTATGATTTAATTTTTGGTTTTCCAATGTGTATTGTCTGATATGTTGCGAGTAGTTCACCTGCAGATTGCATTTATAAATACAGCAGAACCTCACTTCATGGTCACCTCGGTACACAGCCACCTCGCAATTAAGGTCACCCTAGGACTGGCCCAAATTATTTATGTAACAGTAAATTATAGTAAGTAATATGGTCACCTTGGAATTCAGGTCACTTCAGCCCAATCCTGTGGGTGACCTTAATAGTGAAGTTCCACCAAATTATAGCAATGACCATTATGCTTTAAAGGCAAGACAAAACGTAAACAACACTATTTCTCAGAAACTTTATTGTTTACAGGAATGTTGCACAATTTGCATCACATAGCAACAGTGTCATGTGACTTGCATGGCAACCAGGAGGACACCTCGAACAGTGTACATAGAGACAGACATGCCCTCTACTGTTGAACAAACATCAGTTCTTCCACCAATGCTACAGCTCGTTAACATCATGGTAGACCTAAACAGTGTTGTACAATACAATGTACATACATGTTACATATGTACGTCTATACATACACATGGTTCTCTATGTAGACTTCATTTTATGTCCTGGTGTACCCCAACTGAATTCATATGGCCACCACATTACTAAGATGGCAATTGTCTTCATTTCAAGAGACAACAGTCTGGCTGTCATGCCCCCTATACAAGTCCTCAAAATTGGGATGAGGCTATTCAAAGGACTGAATGTTCACATCCTAATTTCAAGATACATTCGGCAGAGGAAATAACAGTAAACATCCCTTGGTGGAACCACAGCTGGTTCATTAAACAGCCAGTTTAGTTATTCTACTAACACTGAGTATTTCCCAATGAAATTAGGATAGCTGTTTTTAAAGGTGTACCTTGAAATTAAAATGGTGATTGTACGGTGCTAGTCATGCTATCAATAGC
Organism: Escarpia spicata; assembly: GCA_963995525.1. Lineage (NCBI taxonomy): Eukaryota > Metazoa > Annelida > Polychaeta > Sabellida > Siboglinidae > Escarpia > Escarpia spicata. Next base: position 89,792,100 of record OZ023205.1, read on the forward strand.
AACCTCCATTCACAACACACAACGCTTGGTATACAACGTTTTCTTGCAATCCTGTATTTGCTACAATATTCCAAGCACCATTGTGCCATCTCCATATACACAATGCAGGATTAGGGACTATTTCAGAACGGTATCTAATTGAGACTGACAAATACACCAACAAGAATTTAACAACATCTGTTATTATTTGTTTGAAACCTGCACTTGGACATGCATCAAAGCTAAACATTACCTAGCACCTACCCCAAACTAAAACCCCCACATTATGTAATGTTAATTTGTATGTACAAACGCATTCTGTGGGATGCTTTCCTGGTAATATACAATTCATGTTATCTTAAGAGTGAAATACTTTATTAGAACAACAAACATTACAGGGTATACAATGTTGCTACTAAATCATTGTTTGAATTGCTCTAATTACCATCCAGCATTGTGGTAATCATCTAAATATATACATTAGTACCTTCACTTTGGAAAGGTACCTTCTGTTTGGAAAGATCAATTGTGAAAGCATATTGCTGACAAACCAGTTAACCAAATACTGCCTACATAGCCAACAGTGTTTAGATGTTGCCAGAAAAAATTGAAAATCTCTTGGCTGGACAAATTGTCATCTTTGAACCGGTGTCTACATTTACCTCGGTAAAAACAACATTATGATGTAACCAAGAAAATGCTTTGGAACAATTTTGTTACGCCATCACGGACGACCAACATTTAAGAACTGCTACCAACTGATTCAACACCAGAATGAATTTAATAACTAGTCTAATTCCCTTTGTTCATCATATCACCATTGCTCAGTTGTGGCTGTCAAAGCATCCACAACGACCCACAGCGTATTGTCAAATTGTGGGATACTACATTTAATAGATCTGAAATATCAGAGTTAGCAAACATTCAATAGATAAATAACACATAATTGTATGTAAACAGAGGCACACCACCTTCATCGAAGACTACAACATGCATTCTCAAAATCGATTAGTTTGATTTACAAATTAATCGTTAAGTGGCACAGCAATTATACTGATGCATGGAAATGCCAGGTATTTCCTTACTGGCACAATGGCACCAACCCAGACCTTCCAAGTTGGCAATCCAATAGCGGGATATCTACCCCATGTGGGGCATCTGAAAGTGGGAGTTTTGTTCGAACATTTGACAGTTTCTTGTTGGTAGCGCCAATTACGAAATTTTTATTTCCTGAATTACATAAGCAATCTGGTATTTCTACAAAAATATTAATGAAAATGGTCATGTTTTTGGTTTTATAAGATTATTTTCACCAATAACTCATTAGCTTAAAACTTAAAATGAAAAAATGTAAAGTCAAATACAACAAAAGCAGGTGAATATTCTTTGCAAATTGACAAAAAACCAGATTTCTACTATATCGGAAGATTTGGAAGGTCTGTCACCAAACGCAATAGTGTTTGCAAGCGCCCCTATCTCGACTCCCCGATCGCGATCGCGCCACGAGATTAGTTTGATTGTTGGACAATCGAACCAATCACATGACACAATTGGGAAGGGAGTCGAGATGAGAGAGCTTGCAAACACTGTACCCTTGGTTTCCTAACAGTGCCAAAGCTCAATTTTGGCCGCCTGTCTTGGTTGTCTTGAACTAGAGGCAGATGGAGAGTAATTTACTCTATGCTATTAACCCTGATATAGGCAGTTGCGTCTTTGGTCTATGCAACTTAATACGCCTCCACATATAGCACCTGATTGATGACAGCGGCAACATTTAGCAGCACAGCAGTGAACTCAGTCGTAGTCACTATGTAGTGAGGATGCCTCGGATCTCATCTACGACGTTCAACAATATTGATTCGTTGCTGCTCTTGCTGTCAAAGTATAAGGTGTTTCGCTGAAACAAACCAGTTTGAAAGTGCCAATCTAAATTGTCAAGACACGTCACTGCAATTCTGTTAGTTTTTTTTTAATGAAATTGCACATACCAATGTCAGTTAATAAACCAACAGCATCCAATGTAGTTTTGTCATAACTTTGAAATAAAAGTGCACAAGACACAACTACAGGAGTGGATATCAGCACATATCAGTAGATATCTACATGGATTTGTCATGCAATTTTTTTAATTTCTTGTTTGAATGTAACTGTCAACAATGTATTTAGTGAAATCGGTTGTACTTTTTTCTAGTAGCTTACTCTGGTGGCCGCGACTGTACCACCAGTGAAAACAGTGAGATGCCTGCACCCCATATCAAAGACTCAAGGGAATCCCAAAATGATTATCCGTTTGACCATTCTCCTGAGCGGCAATGTGTGCTCAAGTAACTACTACTTCCTAACTATTACATGTAATATCAGCCACAACTGCATGGCCACAACCAAAACAATATAATCTTGAAGGTAACAAGTTATTGGCTCCGATTAACTTCAGCATTTTAGCAAGATGATACACCCTCTCGGTTGTGAGTATGGTTCAGCAAGAACAACAATTAGTTGTGGATGACCTTGAGTTGACCTACCGCAGAAGTGGGCGAGGAAACAGATCTTTGCGAGGATTGGAGAAACATCCAGCTCGGCGACTGTCGCCTGCATGGATGACTTGTGGTCCAGGTCGCCACTGCCTAGTAACTTGGCGTCGCTGTCAACAACGTTAGAGCACCATATTTAATAATAATATATATATATATATTTATATAGCACACTTTTCAGCCTAAACGGATCAAAGGCTCTTTACAAATTCATTAAAGCAATTCATACACACTAAACAAACTAAAAACATAAAAACTAGTACATTTCTATATAAAAAAACTATGGTAAATTAAAACTTGAGATCTAAGATATGTTAATTACAAAGTATCTCTAGAATACAAAACTATGAACAATGCAAGTGTTTTATATAAAATGTCATGAATAATTAAAACTTCTAAAATGCCTTGCGAAACAAATACGTCATTAAATGTCTTTTGAATACGTCTGTCGATGGAGCCTGGCGAATGGATAGAGGTATGTTGTTCCATAGCGTGGGTGCAGCCAAATAGCCTTCTCTGTCGCTGCAACTATTTTGGCAAATGTCCATTGGATATCTACCAAATCTTACAAATAATCATCCATAACTGTTATGGATTTTCTCAAACATTATGGAAATGCTACACTACATGGCATTCCTTATTTTGTTTTGTTTTGAGTAGTTTTTTTTTATTGTGGGATTTTTGCCAAACGGAATCCAAATAACATGTCTGAAATGCAACTCCTGCAAGTATTTTAATGAGCAGTTAGCTGTGGGTCTAGCACAATCATATTAATACACAGTAACACTTGTCTGTAGTAGACATTGTATAGACTGAGCAATATGTCCATTATGGCCAGGTTACCATTATGAACAGATAGTGGACAATGCAAACTAGTCCTTTAGGACTTTCAGGTGTCCACTGTAGACATCTAACTGCTAGAAGATTAGAAACACACCCATCACAAGGCATCCCAACCAAGTAGGAGGTACACGGTAGACTCAGCTTGAAGTCAATCTTCTCCTGAGTCACTCCCTCTTCACTCTACACACCCATCACAAGGCATCCCAACCATGTAGGAGGTACACGGCGGACTCAGCTTGAAGTCAATCTTCTCCTGTGTCGCTCCCTCTTCATTCTACACACACAGACGTCAATGTGCACAGAGAAACATTCAAGGAATACACTGCAGGTAGCACAGAAAACTATAAAACTACCCATTTGCATGGAAGAATGTACCCCTAATGGGGTGCTAGCTTGTCCACCCTGAGTAGCTGGCTAGAAGGCAGTCGAATTCACTTTGGACCCGAGAGCTAGATATATTCTATTCAGATCGATCATGAATGTAATTGGAACTCATCTGTTGCTTTGTAAACTACATGGTCAACAATTTATTTAGATTTTGCACATAATTTGCATAATCAAGTATCCAAAATTAACGCAGGCTACTAAAAAGATAATTATTCTGTCATATCTACTCTCTGGTTACTGCAGACCTTGCTGTTGTCTGACTAACGAATATCTTTTTCGCCACTAAATTAGCCACTAGCTTGCAAATGCAATATAACGCACCAAGGCTAACAACATAACTGCTATAAACTACAAACGACCATGTGGTTTGGAGGGTCATGATCTACCAATGCCTCTGACAGACACAGCACATAGAAGAAGAAGACCAACATAGAATGTCCAGCAAGCAAGCCCGAGAGCACTGCACTAACTTTGACAATGTACATGAGTGTGCCCTTCAGTTTCTGTGGCATGTTGATACTGGTTATGGTGAAGGCAAACTGCCCCTCATTCTCTGTGTTTGGCAGAAGGATGAAGGTCACTTTCACACCGTCGTCTCCCTGGTAACACACACATCAAACTACAAGTCTATTCAGAACATGTGACTTATCATAATTAAAATCGAGTGCATAAAACAACTGGTAATTAGATGACAAAACACATGACTGGCTTGCCAGTGACATTGTCTGGTGGTGAACCAACATTAGCATTATTAATAATTATGATGGATGTAAAGAAATTAGAAGTCAAATTAAAAGCAGTTTGGCAGGAAATATCATCTCTATCACAACACAGATATCAAACAACTAGCTTATAAAGAACATACATTGCCACTGAAGTTGCCTGGTTATGAAGCAACATTACAGGGTTCCTTGAATGTAACAACATTCCAGTTTCTTGGATTATTTAAATATTCGTTTACAATGCCTCTCAAGAAACATAAACATTTTTGTTTTTAAATATTTCAGTCTTAGGCAGGAAAGTGTCATTGTTGCACTACAAGCCTATCACATTACATTTCAGTCTTTGGCAGGGAAGTGTCACTGTTGCACTACAGGCCTATCATATTACATTTCAGTCTTTGGCAGGGAAGTGTCACTGTTGCACTACAAGCCTATCATATTACATTTCAGTCTTTGGCAGGAAAGTGTCATTGTTGCACTACAAGCCTATCATATTACATTTCAGTCTTTGGCAGGGAAGTGTCACTGTTGCACTACAAGCCTATCACATTACATTTCAGTCTTTGGCAGGGAAGTGTCACTGTTGCACTACAAGCCAATCATATTACATTTCAGTCTTTGGCAGGGAAGTGTCATTGTTGCACTACAAGCCTATCACATTACATTTCAGTCTTTGGCAGGGAAGTGTCGTTGTTGCACTACAGGCCTATCACATTACATTTCAGTCTTTGGCAGGGAAGTGTCACTTCTGCACTACAGGCCTATCACATTACATTTCAGTCTTTGGCAGGGAAGTGTCACTGTTGCACTACAGGCCTATCCCATTACATTTCAGTCTTTGGCAGGGAAGTGTCACTGTTGCACTACAAGCCAATCATATTTCATTTCGATAGTGAAAATAGCACAACACAGTAGAAATATACGAGAAATAAGTTTCTTGAGAGGCAATGTCAACAAATATTGAACATTAGACTTGAGAGAGTATAAAGTGGTCTAAGACTCTACTCATGCTGCTGCAGACGAGCTTAGAGTTGAGTGAGTATAAAGTGGTCTAAGACTCTACTCATGCTTCTGCAGACGAGCTTAGAGCTGAGTGAGTATAAAGTGGTCTAAGACTCTACTCATGCTTCTGCAGACGAGCTTAGAGCTGAGTGAGTATAAAGTGGTCTAAGAATCTACTCATGCTGCTGCAGATGAGCTTAGAGCTGAGTGAGTATAAAGTGGTCTAAGACTCTACTCATGCTTCTGCAGACGAGCTTAGAGCTAAGTGAGTATAAAGTGGTCTAAGACTCTACTCATGCTGCTGCAGACGAGCTTAGAGCTGAGTGAGTATAAAGTGGTCTAAGACTCTACTCATGCTTCTGCAGACGAGCTTAGAGCTGAGTGAGTATAAAGTGGTCTAAGACTACTCATGCTGCTGCAGACGAGCTTAGAGTTGAGTGAGTATCAAGTGGTCTAAAACTACTCATGCTGCTGCAGACGAGCTTAGAGCTGAGTGAGTATAAAGTGGTATAAGACTACTCATGCTGCTGCAGACGAGCTTAGAGTTGAGTGAGTATAAAGTGGTCTAAGACTACTCATGCTGCTGCAGACGAGCTTAGAGTTGAATGAGTATAAAGTGGTCTAAGACTCTACTCATGCTTCTGTGGACAAGTTTAGAGTTGAGTGAGTCGAGGATATTAAAGTTGAGGTCTTTGAGGTGACTCGAGGTGAGGTTCGAGAAGATGACGGAGACGACGACCTGGTAGCTCTGCTCCAGACTCACTCGTCTCTCGTAAGTCTCAATCAATGGTGGTCCAAATTACAGTACTTGAGTATGGAAGGAGTAATATTTTATAGAAATTTCCATGGCACTTTCCACAAAAATGTCACACATATTAAGTTACCAACAAACCATATGCAAATTGACTATTATTTAATGCTTGGCCTACTCTTTATATAACCTTAATACACTGCCAATTTCGTCAAACAAGAACAATTAGTATTACCTCACGGTATCGAGTTTAAATGTCAACAAATATTGAACATTAGAGTTGAGTGAGTATAAAGTGGTCTAAGACTCTTCTCATGCTACTGCAGATGAGCTTAGAACTGAGAGAGTATAGAGTGGTCTAAGACTCTACTTATGCTGCTGCATACGAGCTTAGAGTTGAGTGAGTATAAAGTGGTCTAGGACTACTCATGCTGCAGCGGAGGAGCTTAGAGTTGAGTGAGTATAATGTGGTCTAAGAATCTGCTCACGATACTGCGGACAAGTTTACAGTTGAGTAAGTATAAATTGGTCTAAGACTCTACTGACGCTGCTGTGAACAAGTTTAGAGTCGACTGGGTATAAAATGGTCTAAGACTCTTCTCATGCTACTGCAGATGAGCTTAGAACTGAGAGAGCATAGAGTGGTCTAAGAGTCTACTTATGCTGCTGCATACGAGCTTAGAGTTGAGTGAGTATAAAGTGGTCTAGGACTACTCATGCTGCAGCGGAGGAGCTTAGAGTTGAGTGAGTATAATGTGGTCTAAGAATCTGCTCACGATACTGCGGACAATTTTACAGTTGAGTAAGTATAAATTGGTCTAAGACTCTACTGACGCTGCTGTGAACAAGTTTAGAGTCGACTGGGTATAAAATGGTCTAAGACTCTACTCACGCTGCTGTAAATGAGCTTAGAGTTGAGTGAGTCGAGGACATTGAAGTTGAGGTCTTTGAGGTGACTCGAGGTGAGGTTCGAGAAGATGATGGAGACGACGACCTGGTAGCTCTGCTCCAGACTCACTCGTCTCTCGTAAGTCTGAAACAATCAATGGTGGTCCAAGTAACATAACTGGAGTATGAAAAGAGTACTATTTAGCTTAGAGTTCAGTGACTATAAAGTGGTCTAAGACTACTCATGCTGCTGCAGACGAGCTTAGAGTTGAGTGAGTGTAAAGTGGCCTAATACTCTACTCATGCTGCTGCAGACGAACTTAGAGTTGAGTGAGTATAAAGTGGTCTAAGACAACTCATGCTGCTGGAAACACTATTTATAGTTGATTGAGTAAAAATTGATCTAAGACTCTACTGACTGAGTGAGGTTCGAGAAGATGATGGAGACAATGACCTGGTAGCTCAGCTCCAGATTCACTCGTCTCTCGAAAGTCTGAAACAATCAATGATGGTCCAAATAACAGTACTTGAGTATCGTATGAGGTGAGTGGTGACTACACACCTATGATATGTGATGTCATCAGAATAGTGTGAGGTACGGGGTGAGTGGTGACTGCACACCTATGATATGTGATGTCATCAGTAGAGTGTGAGGTGTGGGGTGAGTGGTAAATGCACACCTATGATATGTGATGTCATCAGTAGTGTGTGAGTTACGGGGTGAGTGGTGACTGCACACGTATGATATGTGATGTCATCAGTAGTGTGTGAGTTACGGGGTGAGTGGTGACTGCACACCTATGATATGTCATGTCATCAATAGAGTTTGAGGTATGGGGTGAGTGGTGACTGCACACCTGTGACATTTGATGTCATCAGTAGTGTGAGATACAGGGTGACTGGAGATTGCACACCTGTGATATGTGATGTCATCAGTAGTGTAAGGTACGGGATGAGTGGTGACTGCACACCTATGATATGTGATGTCATCAATAGAGTGTGAGGTATGGGGTGAGAGGTGACTGCACACATATGATATGTGATGTCATCAATAGAGTGTGAGGTATGGGGTGAGTGGTGACTGCACACCTATGATATGTGATGTCATCAATAGTGTAAGGTACGGGGTGAGTGGTGAATGCACACCTATGCTATGTGAAGTCATCAATAGAGTGTGAGGTATGGGGTGAGTGGTGAATGCACACCTATGATATGTGATGTCATCAGTAGTGTGTGAGTTACGGGGTGAGTGGTGACTGCACACCTATGATATGTCATGTCATCAATAGAGTTTGAGGTATGGGGTGAGTGGTGACTGCACACCTATGATATGTGATGTCATCAGTAGAGTGTGAGGTATGGGGTGAGTGGTGACTGCACACCTATGATATGTGATGTCATCAGTAGTGTGTGAGGTATGGGGTGAGTGGTGACTGCACACCTATGATATGTGATGTCATCAATAGAGTTTGAGGTATGGGGTGAGTGGTGACTGCACACCTATGATATGTGATGTCATCAGTAGTGTGTGAGGTATGGGGTGAGTGGTGACTGCACACCTATGATATGTGATGTCATCAGTAGAGTGTGAGGTACGGGGTGAGTGGTGACTGCACACCTATGATATGTGATGTCATCAGTAGAGTGTGAGGTACGGGGTGAGTGGTGAATGCACACCTATGCTATGTGAAGTCATCAATAGAGTGTGAGGTATGGGGTGAGTGGTGAATGCACACCTATGATATGTGATGTCATCAGTAGTGTGTGAGTTACGGGGTGAGTGGTGACTGCACACCTATGATATGTCATGTCATCAATAGAGTTTGAGGTATGGGGTGAGTGGTGACTGCACACCTATGATATGTGATGTCATCAGTAGAGTGTGAGGTATGGGGTGAGTGGTGACTGCACACCTGTGACATTTGATGTCATCAGTAGTGTGAGATACAGGGTGACTGGAGATTGCACACCTGTGATATGTGATGTCATCAGTAGTGTAAGGTACGGGATGAGTGGTGACTGCACACCTATGATATGTGATGTCATCAATAGAGTGTGAGGTATGGGGTGAGAGGTGACTGCACACATATGATATGTGATGTCATCAATAGAGTGTGAGGTACGGGGTGAGTGGTGACTGCACACATATGATATGTGATGTCATCAATAGTGTAAGGTACGGGGTGAGTGGTGAATGCACACCTATGATATGTGATGTTATCAATAGTGTAAGGTACGGGGTGAGTGGTGACAGCACACCTATGATATGTGATGTCATCCGTAGAGTGTGAGGTTGGGGTGAGTGATGACTGCACAACTATGATATGTGATTTCATCAGAAGAGTGTAAGGTAAGAGGTGAGTGGTGACTGCACACCTAAGCTATGTGATGTCATCAGTAGTGTGAGATACGGGATGAGTGGTGACTGCACACCTATGATATGTGATGTCATCAGTAGTGTGAGATACGGGGTGAGTGGTGACTGCACACCTATGATATGTGATGTCATCAGTAGTGTGAGGTACGGGGTGAGTGGTGACTGCACACCTATGATATGTGATGTCATCAGTAGTGTGAGGTACGGGGTGAGTGGTGACTGCACACCTATAATATGTTATGTTATCAGTAGAGTGTAAGGTATGGGGTGAGTGGTGACTGCACACCTATGATATGTGATGTCATCAGTAGAGTGTGAGGTACGGGGTGAGTGGTGACTGCACACCTATGATATGTGATGTCATCAATAGAGTTTGAGGTATGGGGTGAGTGGTGACTGCACACCTGTGACATTTGATGTCATCAGTAGTGTGAGATACAGGGTGACTGGAGATTGCACACCTGTGATATGTGATGTCATCAGTAGTGTAAGGTACGGGATGAGTGGTGACTGCACACCTATGATATATGATGTCATCAGTAGAGTGTGAGGTATGGGGTGAGTGGTGACTGCACACCTGTGACATTTGATGTCATCAGTAGTGTGAGATACAGGGTGACTGGAGATTGCACACCTGTGATATGTGATGTCATCAGTAGTGTAAGGTACGGGATGAGTGGTGACTGCACACCTATGATATGTGATGTCATCAATAGAGTGTGAGGTACGGGGTGAGAGGTGACTGCACACATATGATATGTGATGTCATCAATAGAGTGTGAGGTACGGGGTGAGTGGTGACTGCACACATATGATATGTGATGTCATCAATAGAGTGTGAGGTATGGGGTGAGTGGTGACTGCACACATATGATATGTGATGTCATCAATAGTGTAAGGTACGGGGTGAGTGGTGAATGCACACCTATGATATGTGATGTTATCAATAGTGTAAGGTACGGGGTGAGTGGTGACAGCACACTTATGATATGTGATGTCATCCGTAGAGTGTGAAGTTGGGGTGAGTGATGACTGCACAACTATGATATGTGATTTCATCAGAAGAGTGTAAGGTAAGAGGTGAGTGGTGACTGCACACCTATGATATGTGATGTCATCAGTAGAGTGTAAGGTATGGGGTGAGTGGTGACTGCACACCTATGATATGTGATGTCATCAGTAGAGTGTGAGGTACGGGGTGAGTGGTGACTGCACACCTATGATATGTGATGTCATCAGTAGTGTGAGATACGGGGTGAGTGGTGACTGCACACCTATGCTATGTGATGTCACCAGTAGTGTGTGAGGTACCGGGTGAGTGGTGACTGCACACCTATGATATGTGATGTCATCAGTAGTGTGAGGTACCGGGTGAGTGGTGACTGCACACCTATGATATGTGATGTGATCAGTAGTGTGAGATACGGGGTGAGTGGTGACTGCACACCTATGCTATGTGATGTCATCAGTAGTGTGTGAGGTACCGGGTGAGTGGTGACTGCACACCTATGATATGTGATGTTATCAATAGTGTAAGGTACGGGGTGAGTGGTGACTGCACACCTATGATATGTGATGTTATCAATAGTGTAAGGTACGAGGTGAGTGGTGACTGCACACCTATGATATGTGATGTCATCAGTAGTGTGTGAGGTATGGGGTGAGTGGTGACTGCACATCTATGATATGTGATGTTATCAATAGTGTAAGGTACGAGGTGAGTGGTGACTGCACACCTATGATATGTGATGTCATCAGTAGTGTGTGAGGTATGGGGTGAGTGGTGACTGCACACCTATGATATGTGATGTTATCAATAGTGTAAGGTACGAGGTGAGTGGTGACTGCACACCTATGATATGTGATGTCATCAGTAGTGTGTGAGGTATGGGGTGAGTGGTGACTGCACACCTATGCTATGTGATGTCATCAGTAGTGTGAGGTACGGGGTGAGTGGTGACTGCACATCTATGATATGTGATGTCATCAGTAGTGTGAGGTACGGGGTGAGTGGTGACTGCACACCTATGATATGTGATGTCATCAGTAGTGTGTGAGGTATGGGGTGATTGGTGACTTCACACCTATGATATGTCATGTCATCAATAGAGTTTGAGGTATGGGGTGAGTGGTGACTGCACACCTATGATATGTGATGTCAACAGTAGAGTGTAAGGTATGGGGTGAGTGGTGACTGCACACCTGTGACATTTGATGTCATCAGTAGTGTAAGGTACGGGATGAGTGGTGACTGCACACCTATGATATGTGATGTCATCAATCGAGTGTGAGGTACCGGGTGAATGGTGACTGCACACCTATGATATGTGATGTCATCAGTAGTGTGAGGTACGGGGTGAGTGGTGACTGCACACCTATGATATGTGATGTGATCAGTAGTGTGAGATACGGGGTGTGTGGTGACTGCACACCTATGCTATGTGATGTCATCAGTAGTGTGTGAGGTACCGGGTGAGTGGTGACTGCACACCTATGATATGTGATGTCATCAGTAGTGTGAGGTACGGGGTGAGTGGTGACTGCACACCTACGATATGTGATGTGATCAGTAGTGTGATATACGGGGTGAGTGGTGACTGCACAACTATGCTATGTGATGTCATCAGTAGTGTGTGAGGTACCGGGTGAGTGGTGACTGCACACCTATGATATGTGATGTCATCAGTAGTGTGAGGTACCGGGTGAGTGGTGACTGCACACCTATGCTATGTGATGTGATCAGTTGTGTGAGGTACGGGGTGAGTGGTGACTGCACACCTATGATATGTGATGTGATCAGTAGTGTGAGATACGGTGTGAGTGGTGACTGCACACCTATGATATGTGATGTCATCAGTAGTGTGAGGTACCGGGTGAGTGGTGACTGCACACCTATGCTATGTGATGTGATCAGTAGTGTGAGGTACCGGGTGAGTGGTGACTGCACACCTATGCTATGTGATGTGATCAGTAGTGTGAGATACGGGGTGAGTGGTGAGTGCACACCTATGATATGTGATGTCATCAGTAGTGTGAGGTACGGGGTGAGTGGTGACTGCACACCTATGATATGTGATGTCATCAGTAGTGTGTGAGGTATGGGGTGATTGTTGACTGCACACCTATGATATGTCATGTCATCAATAGAGTTTGAGGTATGGGGTGAGTGGTGACTGCACACCTATGATATGTGATGTCAACAGTAGAGTGTGAGGTATGGGGTGAGTGGTGACTGCACACCTGTGACATTTGATGTCATCAGTAGTGTGAGATACAGGGTGACTGGAGACTGCACACCTGTGATATGTGATGTCATCAGTAGTGTAAGGTACGGGATGAGTGGTGACTGCACACCTATGATATGTGATGTCATCAATAGAGTGTGAGGTACCGGGTGAATGGTGACTGCACACATATGATATGTGATGTCATCAATAGAGTGTGAGGTACCGGGTGAATGGTGACTGCACACTTATGATATGTGATGTCATCAATAGAGTGTGAGGTACCGGGTGAGTGGCGACTGCACACCTATGATATGTGATGTCATCAGTAGTGTGAGGTACGGGGTGAGTGGTGACTGCACACCTATGATATGTGATGTGATCAGTAGTGTGAGATACGGGGTGAGTGGTGACTGCACACCTATGCTATGTGATGTCATCAGTAGTGTGTGAGGTACCGGGTGAGTGGTGACTGCACACCTATGATATGTGATGTCATCAGTAGTGTGAGGTACGGGGTGAGTGGTGACTGCACACCTATGATATGTGATGTCATCAGTAGTGTGAGGTACGGGGTGAGTGGTGACTGCACACCTACGATATGTGATGTGATCAGTAGTGTGAGATACGGGGTGAGTGGTGACTGCACAACTATGCTATGTGATGTCATCAGTAGTGTGTGAGGTACCGGGTGAGTGGTGACTGCACACCTATGATATGTGATGTCATCAGTAGTGTGAGGTACCGGGTGAGTGGTGACTGCACACCTATGCTATGTGATGTGATCAGTAGTGTGAGGTACGGGGTGAGTGGTGACTGCACACCTATGATATGTGATGTGATCAGTAGTGTGAGATACGGTGTGAGTGGTGACTGCACACCTATGATATGTGATGTCATCAGTAGTGTGAGGTACCGGGTGAGTGGTGACTGCACACCTATGCTATGTGATGTGATCAGTAGTGTGAGGTACCGGGTGAGTGGTGACTGCACACCTATGCTATGTGATGTGATCAGTAGTGTGAGGTACCGGGTGAGTGGTGACTGCACACCTATGCTATGTGATGTGATCAGTAGTGTGAGATACGGGGGGAGTGGTGACTGCACACCTATGATATGTGATGTCATCAGTAGTGTGTGAGGTATGGGGTGAGTGGTGACTGCACATCTATGATATGTGATGTTATCAATAGTGTAAGGTACGAGGTGAGTGGTGACTGCACACCTATGATATGTGATGTCATCAGTAGTGTGTGAGGTATGGGGTGAGTGGTGACTGCACACCTATGATATGTGATGTTATCAATAGTGTAAGGTACGAGGTGAGTGGTGACTGCACACCTATGATATGTGATGTCATCAGTAGTGTGTGAGGTATGGGGTGATTGGTGACTTCACACCTATGATATGTCATGTCATCAATAGAGTTTGAGGTATGGGGTGAGTGGTGACTGCACACCTATGATATGTGATGTCAACAGTAGAGTGTGAGGTATGGGGTGAGTGGTGACTGCACACCTGTGACATTTGATGTCATCAGTAGTGTGAGATACAGGGTGACTGGAGACTGCACACCTGTGATATGTGATGTCATCAGTAGTGTAAGGTACGGGATGAGTGGTGACTGCACACCTATGATATGTGATGTCATCAATCGAGTGTGAGGTACCGGGTGAATGGTGACTGCACACCTATGATATGTGATGTCATCAGTAGTGTGAGGTACGGGGTGAGTGGTGACTGCACACCTATGATATGTGATGTGATCAGTAGTGTGAGATACGGGGTGAGTGGTGACTGCACACCTATGCTATGTGATGTCATCAGTAGTGTGTGAGGTACCGGGTGAGTGGTGACTGCACACCTATGATATGTGATGTCATCAGTAGTGTGAGGTACGGGGTGAGTGGTGACTGCACACCTACGATATGTGATGTGATCAGTAGTGTGAGATACGGGGTGAGTGGTGACTGCACAACTATGCTATGTGATGTCATCAGTAGTGTGTGAGGTACCGGGTGAGTGGTGACTGCACACCTATGATATGTGATGTCATCAGTAGTGTGAGGTACCGGGTGAGTGGTGACTGCACACCTATGCTATGTGATGTGATCAGTTGTGTGAGGTACGGGGTGAGTGGTGACTGCACTCCTATGATATGTGATGTGATCAGTAGTGTGAGATACGGTGTGAATGGTGACTGCACACCTATGATATGTGATGTCATCAGTAGTGTGAGGTACCGGGTGAGTGGTGACTGCACACCTATGCTATGTGATGTGATCAGTAGTGTGAGGTACCGGGTGAGTGGTGACTGCACACCTATGCTATGTGATGTGATCAGTAGTGTGAGATACGGGGTGAGTGGTGAGTGCACACCTATGATATGTGATGTCATCAGTAGTGTGAGGTACGGGGTGAGTGGTGACTGCACACCTATGATATGTGATGTCATCAGTAGTGTGTGAGGTATGGGGTGATTGGTGACTGCACACCTATGATATGTCATGTCATCAATAGAGTTTGAGGTATGGGGTGAGTGGTGACTGCACACCTATGATATGTGATGTCAACAGTAGAGTGTGAGGTATGGGGTGAGTGGTGACTGCACACCTGTGACATTTGATGTCATCAGTAGTGTGAGATACAGGGTGACTGGAGACTGCACACCTGTGATATGTGATGTCATCAGTAGTGTAAGGTACGGGATGAGTGGTGACTGCACACCTATGATATGTGATGTCATCAATAGAGTGTGAGGTACCGGGTGAATGGTGACTGCACACATATGATATGTGATGTCATCAATAGAGTGTGAGGTACCGGGTGAATGGTGACTGCACACATATGATATGTGATGTCATCAATAGAGTGTGAGGTACCGGGTGAATGGTGACTGCACACCTATGATATGTGATGTCATCAATAGAGTGTGAGGTACCGGGTGAGTGGCGACTGCACACCTATGATATGTGATGTCATCAGTAGTGTGAGGTACGGGGTGAGTGGTGACTGCACACCTATGATATGTGATGTGATCAGTAGTGTGAGATACGGGGTGAGTGGTGACTGCACACCTATGCTATGTGATGTCATCAGTAGTGTGTGAGGTACCGGGTGAGTGGTGACGGCACACCTATGATATGTGATGTCATCAGTAGTGTGAGGTACGGGGTGAGTGGTGACTGCACACCTACGATATGTGATGTGATCAGTAGTGTGAGATACGGGGTGAGTGGTGACTGCACAACTATGCTATGTGATGTCATCAGTAGTGTGTGAGGTACCGGGTGAATGGTGACTGCACACCTATGATATGTGATGTCATCAGTAGTGTGAGGTACCGGGTGAGTGGTGACTGCACACCTATGCTATGTGATGTGATCAGTAGTGTGAGGTACGGGGTGAGTGGTGACTGCACACCTATGATATGTGATGTGATCAGTAGTGTGAGATACGGTGTGAGTGGTGACTGCACACCTATGATATGTGATGTCATCAGTAGTGTGAGGTACCGGGTGAGTGGTGACTGCACACCTATGCTATGTGATGTGATCAGTAGTGTGAGGTACCGGGTGAGTGGTGACTGCACACCTATGCTATGTGATGTGATCAGTAGTGTGAGGTACCGGGTGAGTGGTGACTGCACACCTATGCTATGTGATGTGATCAGTAGTGTGAGATACGGGGGGAGTGGTGACTGCACACCTATGATATGTGATGTCATCAGTAGTGTGAGGTACCGGGTGAGTGGTGACTGCACACCAATGATATGTGATGTCATCAGTAGTGTGTGAGGTACCGGGTGAGTGGTGACTGCACACCTATG
This sequence comes from Escarpia spicata, assembly GCA_963995525.1. Classification (NCBI taxonomy): domain Eukaryota; kingdom Metazoa; phylum Annelida; class Polychaeta; order Sabellida; family Siboglinidae; genus Escarpia; species Escarpia spicata. Next base: position 89,808,633 of record OZ023205.1, read on the forward strand.
ATATGTGATGTCATCAGTAGTGTGAGGTACCGGGTGAGTGGTGACTGCACACCTATGATATGTGATGTGATCAGTAGTGTGAGGTACGGGGTGAGTGGTGACTGCACACCTATGATATGTGATGTGATCAGTAGTGTGAGGTACGGGGTGAGTGGTGACTGCACACCTATGATATGTGATGTGATCAGTAGTGTGAGGTACCGGGTGAGTGGTGACTGCACACCTATGATATGTGATGTGATCAGTAGTGTGAGGTACCGGGTGAGTGGTGACTGCACACCTATGCTATGTGATGTGATCAGTAGTGTGAGATACGGGGTGAGTGGTGATTGCACACCTATGATATGTGATGTCATCAGTAGTGTGAGGTACCGGGTGAGTGGTGACTGCACACCTATGATATGTGATGTGATCAGTAGTGTGAGGTACGGGGTGAGTGGTGACTGCACACCTATGCTATGTGATGTTATCAATAGTGTAAGGTATGGGGTGAGTGGTGACTGCACACCTATGATACGTGATGTCATCAGTAGTGTGAGGTACGGGGTGAGTGGTGACTGCACACCTATGCTATGTGATGTCATCAGTAGTGTGAGGTACGGGGTGAGTGGTGACTGCACACCTATGATATGTGATGTCATCAGTAGTGTGAGGTACGGGGTGAGTGGTGACTGCACACCTATGATATGTGATGTCATCAGTAGTGTGAGGTACGGGGTGAGTGGTGACTGCACACCTATGCTATGTGATGTCATCAGTAGTGTGAGATACGGGGTGAGTAGTGACTGCACACCTATGATATGTGATGTCATCAGTAGTGTGAGGTACGGGGTGAGTGGTGACTGCACACCTATGATACGTGATGTCATCAGTAGTGTGTGAGGTACCGGGTGAGTGGTGACTGCACACCTATGATATGTGATGTCATCAGTAGTGTGAGGTACGGTGTGAGTGGTGACTGCACACCTATGATATGTGATGTGATCAGTAGTGTGAGATACGGGGTGAGTGGTGACTGCACACCTATGCTATGTGATGTCATCAGTAGTGTGTGAGGTACCGGGTGAGTGGTGACTGCACACCTATGATATGTGATGTCATCAGTAGTGTGAGGTACGGTGTGAGTGGTGACTGCACACCTATGATATGTGATGTGATCAGTAGTGTGAGATACGGGGTGAGTGGTGACTGCACACCTATGCTATGTGATGTCATCAGTAGTGTGAGATACGGGGTGAGTGGTGACTGCACACCTATGATATGTGATGTCATCAGTAGTGTGAGGTACGGGGTGAGTGGTGACTGCACACCTATGCTATGTGATGTCATCAGTAGTGTGTGAGGTACCGGGTGAGTGGTGACTGCACACCTATGATATGTGATGTCATCAGTAGTGCGAGGTACCGGGTGAGTGGCGACTGCACACCTATGATATGTGATGTGATCAGTAGTGTGAGATACGGGGTGAGTGGTGACTGCACACCTATGCTATGTGATGTCATCAGTAGTGTGTGAGGTACCGGGTGAGTGGTGACTGCACACCTATGATATGTGATGTTATCAATAGTGTAAGGTACGGGGTGAGTGGTGACTGCACACCTATGCTATGTGATGTCATCAGTAGTGTGAGGTACGGGGTGAGTGGTGACTGCACATCTATGCTATGTGATGTCATCAGTAGTGTGAGGTACGGGGTGAGTGGTGACTGCACATCTATGCTATGTGATGTCATCAGTAGTGTGAGGTACCGGGTGAGTGGTGACTGCACACCTATGCTATGTGATGTCATCAATAGTGTGAGATACGGGGTGAGTGGTGACTGCACACCTATGATATGTGATGTCGTCAGTAGTGTGAGGTACGGGGTGAGTGGTGACTGCACACCTATGCTATGTGATGTCATCAATAGTGTGAGATACGGGGTGAGTGGTGACTGCACACCTTTGATATGTGATGTCATCAGTAGTGTGAGGTACGGGGTGAGTGGTGACTGCACACCTATGATATGTGATGTCATCAGTAGAGTGTGAGGTACGGGGTGAGTGGTGACTGCACACCTATGATATGTGATGTCATCATTAGTGTGAGGTACCGGGTGAGTGGTGACTGCACACCTATGCTATGTGATGTCATCAGTAGTGTGTGAGGTACCGGGTGAGTGGTGACTGCACACCTATGATATGTGATGTCATCATTAGTGTGAGGTACCGGGTGAGTGGTGACTGCACACCTATGCTATGTGATGTCATCAGTAGTGTGTGAGGTACGGGGTGAGTGGTGACTGCACACCTATGATATGTGATGTCATCATTAGTGTGAGGTACCGTGTGAGTGGTGACTGCACACCTATGATATGTGATGTCATCATTAGTGTGAGGTACGAGGTGAGTGGTGACTGCACACCTATGCTATGTGATGTCATCAGTAGTGTGTGAGGTACGGGGTGAGTGGTGACTGCACACCTATGATATGTGATGTCATCATTAGTGTGAGGTACCGGGTGAGTGGTGACTGCACACCTATGCTATGTGATGTCATCAGTAGTGTGTGAGGTACGGGGTGAGTGGTGACTGCACACCTATGATATGTGATGTCATCAGTAGTGTGAGGTACGGGGTGAGTGGTGACTGCACACCTATGCTATGTGATGTCATCAGTAGTGTGTGAGGTACGGGGTGAGTGGTGACTGCACACCTATGATATGTGATGTCATCAGTAGAGTGTGAGGTATGGGGTGAGTGGTGACTGCACACCTATGATATGTGATGTCATCAGTAGTGTGAGGTACGGGGTGAGTGGTGACTGCACACCTATGATATGTGATGTCATCAGTAGAGTGTGAGGTACGGGGTGAGTGGTGACTGCACACCTATGATATGTGATGTCATCAGTAGTGTGAGGTACGGGGTGAGTGGTGACTGCACACCTATGATATGTGATGTCATCAGTAGAGTGTGAGGTACGGGGTGAGTGGTGACTGCACACCTATTATATGTGTTGTCATCAGTAGAGTGTAAGATACGAGTTGAGTGGTGACTGCACACATATCATATGTGATGTCATCAGTAGAATGTCAGATACGAGGTTTAACAAGATTTAACAAGATTGCCATCCAGAAAATTACTCTGGATGGCAGGTGGACAAGGAAGCCTTTTGGCTTATCGAGAGTCCAATACTTTTTATCTACATGTATCCCGCCTTTTTAAGGTGTGTGTCGATTTTATTTTTAAACATATTCACGCTACTAGCACCAACACAATCAGGAGATAATCTGTTCCATTCATTTACAGTCCTTTGTGAGAATGAGAACTTTCTTATATCTAATCTACACTGCTCCTTTACTAATGTAGCTTCATGTCCTCTGGTCCTTCTATCTTTCTTAACTGAGAAAAAAATGTTTCTATCAATATTTTCATAACCATTCAATATTTTAAACACTTCTATGTGATCTCCTCTCAATCTCCTGGTCTCTAGTGTTGTTAAACCACATTCTTTTAGGCGTATTTCGTAACTAAGATCCCTCAGATTTGGTATCATTTTAGTCCCTCTCCTCTGTACTCTTTCTAGCATATCTATGTCCTTCTTGCGATATGGCCTCCATGCTTTTATACAATATTCTAAATGAGGCCTCACTATTGTTTTGTACAGCGGTACTATTAATTCTTTTTTCTTATACGCTATATTTCGCCTAATTAATCCAAGGATTTGATTTCCCTTTGACGCTGCAATTCCGCACTGCTCTGAAACCTTCATATCAGCACTAATGGTTAACCCTAAGTCCTTTTCTTTTACAGTAGTACTTAGAACAGTACCCCCCATTTTATATTTTACCTCTTCATTCCCATGACCTGTGTGGAGGCATTTACATTTCCCAAAATTGAACAGCATTTGCCACTTTTCAGACCATTTGATCAACCTATCAAGATCATCTTGTAAATGCTGTCTGTCTCCATCACTTTTAATCCTTCTAAACACTTTTGTATCATCCGCAAATTTCAACACCTTGCTTGTTATATCATCGTCCAAATCGTTGATATATATTAAGAATAATATAGGTCCTAGTACTGATCCCTGTGGTACCCCACTCAATACCGATTTCCAGTTTGAAGCCTCCCCATCAACTACTACACGTTGTCTTCTGTCATTCAGCCATTTTTCTATCCAGTTTATTATACCATTTCCTATGCCATGGGCCTTTAGCTTAAGGAGTAATCTTTGATGTGGTACTTTGTCGAAAGCTTTTTGAAAATCTAAATAGATGATATCTACTGGTGATCCCTCATCTACCCACCTAGTGATGTCTTCCAAAAAACATAACATATTTGTTAAGCATGACCTCGCTTTTAAAAACCCATGTTGAGATGGGTTTATCAAGTTATGTTTAACAAGAAAATCCACCATGTGATCTTTAATTAGTCTTTCTAATAATTTGCAAATCACTGATGTTAAACTCACTGGTCTATAGTTCTCTGACTTGTTTCTCGAACCTTTTTTAAATAACGGTATAATGTTTGCCTCTTTCCATTCTAAAGGAACCACTCCCTCTTCTAATGACAAATTGAAAACTGTTGCAAGCGGTGCGCTAATTTGTTCTACAATTTCCAATAGTAGTTTGGGCGCAATCCCGTCCACTCCAGGTGATTTATTATCCTTCATAGCCCTTATTTTCTTAGCTACCATTTCCGAGGTTACAACTAACTGTCCTAAATAGTCTGAATATGCCCCCTTGAACTTAGCCTCTGGTACTGGCATTGAACTAATATCTTCCCTGGTAAACACTGAACTAAAATACTCATTCAGGTCTTCTGCCATTAAGAATCCCTCTGATATTGTATTTCCAGCGCTATCTTCTAGAGGACCGACCTTATCCTGAACTTTCTGTTTGCTTCGAATATACGCATAAAAACTCTTACTGTCATGTTTTATATTACTAGCCAATTTTTTTTCATAGCTTCTCTTTGAATTTCTAATTTCAGCTGTAGCTTGATTAAGTGCTTCTTTATAAATGTTGTAGTCTTCATCATTTCCAGTACTTCCGGTTAGTGGTGACTGCACACCTATCATATGTGATGTCATCAGTAGAATGTCAGATACGAGGTTAGTGGTGACTGCACACCTATGATATGTGATTTCATCAGTAGAGTGTAAGGTACGAGGTGAGTGGTGACTGCACACCTATGATATGTGATGTCATCAGTAGAATGTCAGATACGAGGTTAGTGGTGACTGCACACCTATCATATGTGATGTCATCAGTAGAATGTCAGATACGAGGTTAGTGGTGACTGCACACCTATCATATGTGATGTCATCAGTAGAATGTCAGATACGAGTTGAGTGATGACTGCACACCTATGATATGTGATTTCATCAGTAGAGTGTAAGGTACGAGGTGAGTGGTGACTGCACACCTATGATATGTGACATCATCAGTAGAGTGTAAGGTACGAGGTGAGTGATGACTGCACACCTATGATATGTGATGTCATCAGTAGAGTGTGAGGTACGGGGTGAGTGGTGACTGCACACCTATTATATGTGACATTACGTGCCAGATGACACTAAACACACAGAACATTTTCACAAAGTATTCCTACCAAATATCTGATCAAGATAATGTAACTTTGAACGGTTACTTGCCATGGAAGTTACGTAAACCGTCCTCGGTATCTGATCAGTGGACAATTTACATTACTGATGAAGACAGTGTAATTTTGAATGGTCACTTGCCATGGAAGTTATGTAAACCATCCTCATCTGATCAGTGGACAATTTACATTATTAATGAAGATAGTGTAACTTTGAACGGATACTAGCCATGGAAATAATGTAAACCATCCCCACCTGATCAGTGGACAATTTACATTACTGATGAAGATAGTGTAACTTTGTACGGTTACTTGCCTTGGAAGTTATGTAAACCATCCTCATCTGATCAGTGGACAATTTACATTACTGATGAAGATAGTGTAACTTTGAACGGTTACTTGCCATGGAAGTTATGTAAACCATCCTCATCTGATCAGTGGACAATTTACATTACTAATGAAGATAGTGTAACTTTGAACGGACACTAGCCATGGAAATAATGTAAACCATCCCCATCTGATCAGTGGACAACTTACATTACTGATGAAGATAGTGTAACTTTGAACAGTTACTTGCCACGGAAGTTACGTACACCATCCTCATCTGACCAGTGGACAATTTACATTACTGATGAAGATAGTGTAACTTTGAACAGTTACTTGCCACGGAAGTTACGTAAACCATCCTCATCTGACCAGTGGACAATTTACATTACTTCAAACATTCATTTATATCTCTCACCCACAAAGCCATTGGTATAACTGGTATCGAGGGATTTTGTAGAGACACAACTGACCGGCTGATCCAGCTAGTGGGAGAAAGTACAAATAAAATGGGTTGACCAAATTAATTGAACATTTGTTTGCTACTTGTATACATAGTCATACACCTGAGTTTTTTTAAATATGCAAATTGTTGTCTTACATTTATTTCTATTTTGTCAACTCACAATATGACCATGACAAGTGATTAAGAGGGATGCTCTCACCTGACATCACCCATTGTGTGGAAGATGCTGATCTTGGCGACGACTTCCTCAGGTTCATCGTCCTTGGGCGGTGGTTCGTTGATCCATACATCAAGGTCAAGGCTACAGACACAGACGAACACTTCATGCATTTGTTATTCAACTATTTTTATCATTCATAAATTCACAAAGTCCAAAAAAAACATAGTTTTTCGTATCTGTTCAAACAAACAAACCACCACACCACCTATATGTTGAGTAGGACTTAAGATTCTCAGCGATGCAACATGGCTTCCAAATCATACCAACAGCTGCTGGATTCAACCAACGTGACAGTTGTCACGACACGACCCGCCACGATGCCCGGTTCTAATATCAACAATAGGTGTATTAATATAAGTTCCATTTGTTTCCCCATCACGATATGTGATGACGACTAAACCATTACACACCCATATGTAATGTTTATTTTCTTTGGGACTTCTATGACCACCTTTTATGAGATGAAAATGCATGAAATGTATTGCAATGATATCCTTGAGAGAGAGAACACATATATTGCAGATATAAGGAAGAAGATCAATTGTCAATTTATTAGAAGCTATTAAAACCAGTCACATTAAAACCATTACAGATCTCACTACATTTCAATTTTGTGGACTTCAAGGCCGCATTTGACACCATTTGGAGGGATGCATTGATTGGGGCCATGTACGAGAATGTGGAATATGCTGTTACCATCAATGGTCAGTTGACAGATTGGTTCAAAGTTGAAATAGGAGTGAGGCTGTCTGCTCTCACCTATCCTGTTCAACTTGTTCCTTGAGTTTGTCATGGCTGACCTGATGAGCCTACTTAAGGAGTTCAAACTAAATACAGACCTCAGTTTCAACATCAGGTATGCTGGCAACACAACACTAATGTCTACCATATTCGAGAAACTACAATTTGCAACTGAACAGCTTCAAGCAGCCTGTAACAACTGGGGTATGAAAATCAATCTCTCCAATTGCAAAGTAATCACCTCATCAGACAAGCATATCATCCTGGAAAATGAAGAACTCGAGATTGTGAGAGAGTTCTACTTCCTAGGCAGCTCAGTACCTTTTATGCTGACAGGCAAATAGCCTTAGCATCAGCAGCCTTTGATAGATTCAGAAACAACATATTTTTAAACAAAAGAATGAAAGCCAGAATATACAGGACCCTTATACTGCCTACAGCAATCTATGGTGCCAAAACCTGGACACTACGATCGCAACAGATGCGGTCTCTTGAAGTATTTGAGATGAGTTGCCTGCGGGATATCAGAGGTGTTATTAGGGCAGACAGATTACGAACTAGAGCCAGATCGAAGATGAAACATTAATCCCTGAATCCATCGGAGATGTCATCAGACATAGAAGACTCTGATGGTTTAGACACGTCTGCCGTATGCCAAACGAAAACTTTATCTAAATAGCTTTCAGACTCCTGCTTTTAAGAGCAGAGCGATGTGGTCTAGACAGGACAAAATGGAGGGGTGTGACATCCACGGGGATAGCAATGGGTAAAATTGGCCTCGGCATTTAAGTCAAGTCACGTTAAAACCATTTAATGTTTTTAAGACACGTATGTATCTATGAAAAACTTCAATGATTTACGCATAAAAGAAACTACCTGATTATTATTAATTTGTTACAAATACATCACCTGTCAAGGAAGAATTAGAAATGTAAAAATGTTGATACAATTGAATTAATATTTCAACAAACACAATAGAAGTCCTGGTGTCATTACATAATATGCAACATATTTCATTTATTTGCACATATTCATGATAATAATCAACAAAGGAATATGATTGAACAGCCCTGTGATGTTTATAAACTTAATGTGTTGCATCTTCCTGTAGTGCGAGTTTCTGAACATGCCATCAATGTAGAAATTCTGAACACTGGCATCTTTTTCACACATATTTTTGACATCAGGTAACTGTACATATTTTTCACATAAAATTTTTTTTCTCATGTAGACAAGATGATGAGCGATTACATAACATTGCGATAGATTAATCAATCAGAAGCATGAAACAACAGAATTGATTAATCAGAACAGCCACTAACCTTCACAACTACACACATACCCGTTCCTGTACTTTGAGGTCGGCGCTCTGAACAAACATCGGTAGTTTCTCAAGGAGCAGCTCCGTGGTTTCAGTGACAGTCTGTAGGTCATCCTGAGCCTCAGCCGTGATGAGGATGCGGGCGTACAGCTTGATGGCATTGTGTACGTAGATGCTCTGGATGTGGCCTGGCAGCTGCGTCACCTTCGCTCGCAGCATCGACTTTAAAGTGTTCTGGGGGTCACTCAGGTGTCTGTGGGAAGATGGCGTAGTTGTAATGACATCATTTTAAGGATACAGGCTCCTCGTGAGATGTCAAATTTCAATTAAAAACTACTCATATCTTGAGAAAATGTCCAGTGTTTTACAAAACAAACCTTGTTTTATAGTCACCTCGGTAATACAGCCACCTCACAATTAGGTCACCTCGGTAATACAGCCACCTCACAATTAGGTCACTTTGGTAATACAGCCACCTCACAATTAGGTCACCTTGGTAATACAGCCACCTCACAATTAGGTCACCCTAGAACAGTCCCAAATATTTTCCACATACAGTAAAGTATAGGAAATTAGTTCCACTAATATGTTCAGCTTAAGATAATATCTGTGTAAGCCAGTACTTGCTAGATATTTTGATTAGGTAGCATTGTTGTTAAAATTAAGCAAGGGCGATAGTCGGGCGGCGTAACCTAAATAAATAAAGCAGCCTAACATAATGTAATTGATTGTATTTAAATTAGGTCACTACCGGTAATGTTAGCGTTCGTGTTAGGATAAATAGTCGGCTGTGTAATTGAAATTTGTAACCTAAAGTGTGCTGTAGTACACAGGAAACAGTCTTTATAAAGACTAAGTTAGTTAAGTTATTAAATAAATTCTAATCAGGATATGGCGCCTTGCAAGCGGCAAGTCAAGGTAAATCGACACTTGGTGTGCGATCACTGCCACAGCTGGGTAGATTTTGCATTGTCCGGGTGTGGAAAGTCATGGGCAGAAACCATGGAGGAAGGATTCACCTTTCAGTGCATTGGGTGTTGGAAGGTGGAGTGTCTGCAGAAGGAGATAGTTAGGTTGACAGATATTGTGAAGGGAATGGAGATGGGAATTAGCAAGGAGGCAGGTCGAATGGAGAGAGACGACAGGGAGAGAGGTGAGAATACTGCAAGACTGAAGGAGAATAGCAGTGGCAAGAAGACTGAGGAAAGGAAATTGAGAGGAGGGAAGGTGATTGGAGGGGAAGAAATTGGAAAATCGACAACAGAAAACGTGACAAGCATGAAGGTGACAGGGAAGAAAGTGACCGTAGAGAAGGAGGGAGGGAAGATGGAATGGGAGAGGAAAATGAGATGGGACGAAAGAAGAAGGGACGAAAGGAAGTGAGAGCAAATGTGATAGAAGAGAAGTCGATTAAAGGGACGCTGACAGGAGGAAAGGTGACAAGAGAAAAAGCGACAGGAAAGAATGGATCGGAAGAGAATGTGACAGGAGAGAAGACGACAGGGGGGAAAGACAACAACCAGACAGATGCAAACCGAAGGAGCTATTCTAAGGCAGTGATTGAGGGGGCAATGAGGAAAGAGAGCGTGTTTATGGGCGACTCCATTATGAGAAAGATGGACAAGACACTAAGCGAGGGGAAGGACGTCGTTGTTTGTTTACCGGGGGCTAGGATTGAACATGTAACTGACAGGGTAGAGAAGGTATTGGGACATGGCAAGGGGGGGTCAATACTGGTACATGTAGGAACAAATAATGCAGGCAGGGAGGGAACAATTGCGATAGTACAGAAGTATAGACAGTTAGTGAGGAAGCTAAAGAAGACGAGAGTTGAACAGGTTATTTTGTCAGGAATTTTGCCAGTAATGGGAGGAAGGGGGGCAACGTATAGAAACTGCAAGAGGATGGCGATCAATGCACTAGCTGAGCAGATGTGTGAAGAAGAGGGGGTGGGATTCACAGATTTATGGGGATACTTTGTTGGGAGGGAAGATATGTACATGAGAGATGGCCTCCATCTTAGTGGAAAGGGGGCAGCAGTTTTCTCAGAGAACCTGCTGCAATCTGTTCACAGTGGGACAGGTTGCATCTATATAAGAAAGTTTTCATTTTCACAAAGGACTGTAAATTAATGGAACAGATTACCTGCTGATTGTGTGGGTGCTAGTAGCGTGAATATGTTTAAAAATAAAATCGACACATACCTCAGATGGGCGGGATACACATAGATAAAAGGGTTGGACTCTCGATAAGCCAAAGAGCTTCCTTGTCCACCTGCCACCTAGAGTTAATTCTCTGGGTGGCAATCTTGTTAAATCTTGTTAAATCTATTTAAACTAGATTCGCAGGGGGCACTCACAGAAAAGCCTGAAAATGGAGGCATAGATAAAGACAGCACAAATAAATAAGCAAATAACAGTCTGGAAAACTCTTCTGAAGCTGGATATAAATGTGTTTGTTTAAATGCAAGGAGTATAGTAAACAAAAGAAATTAACTAAACATTATGGTAGAAGATATTGACCCTCATATAATAGGTATAACCGAATCCTGGACCACCACCGATATATCAGATGCTGAATTGGGACTGACAGGATATGTAATGTTTAGAAAAGATAGAATAGGAAGAAAGCGAGGTGGAGTTATTTTATATATTAAAGAATCTATTCAGGTTAATGAAATAAAATTAGAAAGAGAAGCAGATTGCGAAGAATCTGTTTGGTGTAACATAGTTACAGGAAACTCAACGTTAACAGTTGGGTTAGTTTATCGAAGTCCAAACATAAGCATAGAAGAGAATGAAAAAATACAAAACGCTATAAGGGAAGTAAGCAAACGGGACTGTATTATTATGGGGGATTTTAACCATGGGCATATACAATGCAAATCTTTACAAAGTATGGGGAGAGAGGACCACAAGTTTTTAGTTTTAGTTCAAGATACATTCCTTTCTCAACATGTGCTAGAACCAACCAGGGGTGAGAATGTGTTAGACATAGTTTTGTCCTCACAGAATGAATTAGTTGACAATGTCGAGATTTGTGAGCCACTGGGGAGTAGCGATGACAACCAGATACATTTTACCATCAAAGTAAAATCAGAAAGGAATAGTAAAAAGCAGTATAGGAGAAATTTCCACAAAGGAAGGTATAAGGACATGAGGAAATATTTTGCAAACATAGACTGGAATAAGACACTGAAAAATAAGATGGCAACAGAATGCTGGAATATATTAAAGAGTGAAATTAAGTGCATAGTCGATAAATTTGTACCCTTCAAAAACCAAGGAAAACGGTCCAAAAAGAAACACTTATCGAAAGAAGCCATTAGAAAAATTAAGTATAAACAAATGATGTGGAAGTCATATAGATGTACTGGAAATGATGAAGACTACAACAGTTATAAAGAAGCACTTAACCAAGCTACAGCTGAAATTAGAAATTCAAAGAGAAGCTATGAACAACAATTAGCTAGTAATATAAAACATGACAGCAAGAGTTTTTATGCGTATGTTCGAAGCAAACAGAAAGTTCAAGATAAGGTCGGTCCTCTAGAAAATAGTGCTGGAAATATAATATCAGAGGGATTCTTAATGGCAGAAGACCTGAATGAGTACTTTAGTTCAGTGTTTACCAGGGAAGATATTAGTTCACTGCCAATACCAGAGGCTAAGTTCAAGGGGGCAGATTCAGACTATTTAGGACAATTAATTGTAACCCCGGAAATGATAGCTAAGAAAATAAGGGCTATGAAGGATAATAAATCACCTGGAATGGATGGTATTCCACCCAAACTACTATTGGAAATTGTAGAACAAATAAGCATACCGCTTGCAACAGTTTGCAACTTGTCATTAGAAGAGGGAGTGGTTCCTTTAGAATGGAAAGAAGCAAACATTATACCGTTATTCAAAAAAGGTTTGAGAAACAAGTCAGAGAACTATAGACCAGTGAGTTTAACATCAGTCATTTGTAAATTATTAGAAAGATTAATTAAAGATCACATGGTGGATTTTCTTGTTAAACAAAACTTGATAAACCCATCTCAACATGGTTTTTTTAAAGCGAGGTCATGCTTAACAAATATGTTATGTTTTTTGGAAGACATCACTAAGTGGGTAGATGAGGGATCACCAGTAGATATCGTCTACTTAGATTTTCAAAAAGCTTTCGACAAAGTACCACATCAAAGATTACTGCTTAAACTAAAGGCCCATGGGATAAGAAATGGTATAATAAGCTGGATAGAACAATGGCTGATTGACAGAAGACAACGTGTAGAAGTTGATGGGGAGGCTTCAAACTGGAAATCGGTATTGAGTGGGGTACCACAGGGATCAGTATTAGGTCCTATATTATTCTTAATATATATCAACGATTTGGATGATGAAATAACAAGCAAGGTGTTGAAATTTGCGGATGATACAAAAGTGTTTAGAAGGATTAAAAGTGATGGAGATAGACAGCATTTACAAGATGATCTTGACAGGTTGATAAAATGGTCTGAAAAGTGACAAATGCTGTTCAATTTTGGGAAATGTAAATGCCTCCACACAGGACATGGGAACGAAGAAGTAGAATAAACAATGGGGGGTACTGTACTAAGTACTACTGTAAAAGAAAAGGACTTAGGGTTAACCATTAGTGCTGATATGAAGGTTTCAGAGTAGTGCGGAATTGCAGCTTCAAAGGGAAATCAAATCCTTGGATTAATTAGGCGAAACATAACGTATAAGGAAAAAGAGCTAATAATACCGCTGTACAAAACAATAGTTAGGCCTCATTTTGAATATTGTATTCAAGCGTGGAGGCCATATCGCAGGAAGGACATAGATATGCTAGAAAGAGTGCAGAGGAGAGCAACTAAAATGATACCAAATCTGAGGGATCTTAGTTACGAAATAAGCCTAAAAATATGCGGTTTAACAACACTAGAGACCAGGAGACTGAGAGGAGATCAGATAGAAGTGTTTAAAATATTGAAGGGTTATGAAAATATTGATAGAAATATGTTTTTCTCAGTTAAGAAAGATAGAAGGACTAGAGGACATGAACTTGCATTAGCAAAGGAGCAGAGTAGATTGGATATAAGAAAGTTTTCATTTTCACAAAGGACTGTAAATGAATGGAACAGATTACCTGCTGATTGTGTGGGTGCTAGTAGCGTGAATATGTTTAAAAATAAAATCGACACATACCTCAGACGGGCGGGATACACATAGATAAAAGGGTCGGACTCTCGATAAGCCAAAGGGCTTCCTTGTCCACCTGCCACCTAGAGTTAATTCTCTGGGTGGCAATCTTGTTAAATCTTGCTATCCAGGTCACTATGTCCAGTCCCAAGGATGACCTTAATAGTGAGGTTGCCCTGTACATCTACATGAAAAAAGGCACATGCGACATAATTATCAATTTGAATGATGGTAAGCAGATAATTTTTGAAATAGCTGAGTGTTTTTCATTAGTTGCTTTTTAATATGCGACTTATTCTCTGGACCATGAAAACTGATGTAGTCCTAAAAAATCACAACCATTTTTAATAGCGTGAAAAGTTCACAGAAAGAGGATACCATCTCAAAGTCACTTTATTCACCTTCCCTGAACCGAGAAGTAAACCAGTGATCTATCCTGATATGTGGGAAATATATATTCAGGTTTTTACTAGTATCTGTCTCTATCAGTAGCGGTGCGGACGTCAAGGCATATTTACGCATATACTCACTCTGAGAACTCTCTACAGATCCAGACCGCCGCATGCAGCACTTCACAGATGCCGTTCCTCTGTGCATTGTCCGTCAACGCGTGCGCATTCTCCAACAACACAGCCTGTGCACAAACACAACATGCATGCATGCCATCGTCTTCATCATGATAGCGACAAGGTGTCGTCAACTTCTCTATTTAAAATTACCCGAATTTGTGCACAACAAAAAATGTCCTGTCATATTGATGATGACGATTCACATACCGCTAGTCTTTGTACACATATATGTACACCTGGGTACACTTGCTTTCAACTTCCACCCTCATTTGCTAGCTGTGTACTATTTGATTCTGTCAATGTAGTAACGATAGGATTTAAATATTCTGAATCATTCTCTGCCATTCTCAGTACAGCAGTGCATCAACATGTTTCCATTTCTAGGATTTTCAATGTGTCATGTCCAACTTACCACTCGAAGTTGGTGATGTAGTTTGATTGGCTGCAGATCTCGATGATCTTGGCGAGAAGTTCGTCGCGGTAGTGAGAGCCCTCTGCCTTCTCCATGTGCACCATCAGTTTCTTCATGATCTCCATCAAGTTCTTCTTCGATACCTGCCACAGCAAACTGATGACTACAACTTTATATCTCACAATAAAACTAAGTTTTCCATGTCTCATGCCTCATTTGTTTATTTATAGATTTTTCTCAATTGTAGAATACAAACATTGCCTGCCAAATTGTGCTTAATAAGCCCCAATCAGTGTTCACAATTTGAATATTGCAACAGCGAAATGTTGAAATTGTATTCATTATAAGCACAACATTCAAATTGTAAACAGCCGCTATTAGTTCGCTATTAGAAGTTGGTTCATTCCAACAATCCTGTCCAAATTGGGACGAAGCACAACTTCCTGCTTGTAATTACTGGGACAGATTAGAAAATCTCCTTTTATGGATAGTGTTTAAGACATGTGACAGAAAATATAAATGTCCCTTACACTGTGACTATATGACTAGCCATATGTGACATTCTCTGTAACTACGTGTGGAGATGACATTTTATTTATCTTCATATCTATCATAAAGTGGTGACAAATGCCACATTTTCTGCCTCACAAATAAATAGTTATAGTGGACACTTCATTATTTATAAATAACAAGTTGCAAAATTGTGTGATAATAATAATAAAAATGAATGTTCACAATTTGATTAAAACAGATTTGTACAAAATATGGAGAAGGAGTGGAGTGAGAAGGAGAGAGAGATGGAGGGGAGAGAGAGCAGAGAGGAGAGAGAACAGAGGAGAGAGAGCAGACAGGAGAGAGAGCATAGAGAGCAGAGAGGAGAGAGAACAGAGAGAGCAGACAGGAGAGAGAGAGCAGACAGGAGAGAGAGCAGAGAGGAGAGAGAACATAGAGGGCAGACTGGAGAGAGAGCAAAACAGGAGAGAGCAGAGAGAGAGCAGAGAGGAGATAGAGCAGAGAGTAGAGAGAGCAGAGGGGAGAGAACAGAGAGAGCAGACAGGAGAGAGAGCAGAGAGGAGAGAGAACAGAGAGAGCAGACAGGAGAGAGAGCAGAGAGGACAGACAGGAGAGAGAGCAGAGAGGAGAGAGAGCAAAGGAGAGAGAGCAGAGAGGAGAGAGCAGAGAGGAGAGAGAGCAGAGAAGGGGAGAGGGAGTGTGTGAGAGAGAGAGAGACGAAGACGGAGAGAGAGGGAGAGAGAGAAAGGATGATGGCAGGAAGTAAGAACTACATCATGAAAATCGCTGTGCCACATCATGTCGTTTTGTAAACAAATAAAAACAGAATTAATGTCTTCAGCATTCAACTTTGAGAACGAACCATGCCACAGAGAAGGTCAAGGGCACGAAGACGAAGTGACTCATCCTTGTCATCGAAACATTGTAGAACCAGGTCCTTGTGGGCTTGGATGCTCTTTGGGTGGGTCTTCAGGATCTTTGACATAGCCAACAAACCCAGGTACTTCACTGCAACACACAGCGTGAATGTACAAGTACTTTATACTACACTAGCAGAGTTGCCCACCATTGCACGGGAAAAAGGCAGTCAAAAATATAATAGTGTTATGTAATCTGTCTCAGTTCCCTATAATTATTATTTCTGTATAATTATCATCAGCAACAATAATAACAGTAATAGTAAATTAGCTATATACTAACCAGCCTTACAAACATGTTGCATTCACATACAGAACTGCAAAAATATGAAAACTTTTCAAAATTGTTGTGTACCTTCAGCAATACATATGTAGATGGCATTATTATCCATCCAGACATAAAAAATAACAATTCTGGGTCCCGCCCGGCAAAATTTTTAAATCTAAAAATCTACAAACCATTCCAGTGGGTCCGTTAGCATGGCAACACAATATCTACCTCAAACATGTGAAACTGACGGAGAAATGGTCAGGCTTACGGGCATACAAACAGTGATCGACACTGTGTTTATTTTTGTAAATAATTCCACACTCCTCATCAGTACATGCCCATACTCACAATTCTCATCCGAATCTTTGATTATGATCCGCAATTTCTGAACACAAAGCTGGAAAAACAGACATGACCAATATTATAACTTTATACTACAGTAACATGTGTACCAGGCTTGAACAGTTACACACATACAACAACCAGGGTAACATAGATCCTACCACTAGTATGAAGAACGCTGTCTTTGTGTATAAAGGGTTAAGTTCAGTGTGTCTGTCATTCTTGGATTTGGGAACATTGCATTTCAACAAGTTACAATATATATTGTATTTAACAACCACGTTGTCAATTAAACAATTTATTATTATCACAACAGCACTTTGTATAACTGCAAGATTCCTTCATACACAAAATAAGTGAGAAATGTTATTGTTCTAAAGAACTTAACACCGACATGAAATATGACCAACTTTTGCATCTCAGACATCTTTCAACAATTTTAAGTATGTGATTTAAATGGGTATTAACCCTTTAATCAAGTGAAGTGTAAGTATGGTTTTAACTCATTAGCAAGACGTGACATTCTGCAACAGTCAACGATGCAAGGCATTATCTCTTCTCCAATGGCAGTCGTCGCCGACCCAGGCCGCTCTCTTTGAGAATATCAAGAGGTACTTGTTCCAAGCCTGTTTCAATCCCTGTCTTTGGTCAATAGGGATGGGAACAGCATGAGCGCACCAAGCATTGGTTTCCTTTCTGGACCACTCTCGCCGACGCAAGTATGGCTTGTGCCCTCCTCCTAAATAGAGGCTTATGGCAATTCGGACTACTAAAACTGCCCGTATGGCTTATTACATGTCATGCATCTAGAGACACATCTACATGAACAGGTGTTGAACAACTGTTAATTGGCAGGGTCCATTTTCGGACATTAATGCCAAGAGATGGGAGTTTTAGAGAATGAGATCCCACATCTCGTGACATCCGGGTCCCATTCACCCATTGTAGACAATACACAACATTTGGTTGTGTATAGCCAAGATGGACAATAACCTTGACGACCGCACATCAAATACTAAGGGCAATGACATACGACTAACGGTCCTAATGACAGGTGTTTCCAACGTTCCATTTCCCTGCAGGTGATTTTTTACTTCCCCTGGCACAAACACCAGATAGAAGAAACCAACGGCTTTTACTAGCTTCTACGTGGTTGATCGGCATAGACCATAGTCCATAAGTCTGGCTTTTAATGCCGATTTGTGTGTGTCAACAACTGTGCTGTGCCAGATGTGAAGGTGTTAAAAAATGCAAGTAAACTTTAAGTATGAACGAAGCATGTGTAAATAAAAGCACAGACCATGGCTTAGAAACATGAAACAAACCATTCACCTGAAGGCCTGGATGGTTGGGGCTACCAACACATTCCCGGGGAGGACGTTCCACCAGAACTTATGGCAGAAGACAGACTTTAATATGCCTGTTTTGACATTGAATGATGGAATTAACGCTCTGAGGTATCAAAGTTAGGCAAAACTCAAGTTATAACGGCGAAATCGAGGTGGATCCGGATTCTATACAAGTGCTCATATAGCCCAATAGTCATTACAGGTTCAGACACATATAATTCAGTATACCGACTCCTAGATGTAATGCCTTTTCGTTGTCGCTATGCGCGCCATCTTCCGAGACTCCACAGACACTCCATCCCGCTGTCACGACACGATCATCTTCTCATACTGTGTCAGTGTGTGTTCTGACGTGGGTTCTGTCGAAGTCGTCATTTTATTCTTTACGTTCCGTTTTGCTTGCGCCTTACCTCGCTTTTTGGGAAACTTCTTTGTCATTTTCAACTTCAAATAAATATGTATGCTGGGCGTAAATAATGATTTAACTAGTCTTGGTGAACTTCGCTAGTCCCACACGTGTTCACGACACTAGCCCTTTGGCTTTGGCTTTGCCCGGGCCGAGGTAAGACTACTGTTAGATTTCCCATGGCATTGGCGACCATGTTAACGTTTTGTCAGATTATAAGAAAACTGTACTTGACAAAAATCTGAAATGCATTCACAGCCACTGCTATCATGTCATTGATATACTGATTAAATTTCGTTAAAATTACATACCTCCAGCTCTTTTAAAACGGATGCATACTCGGTGCGCAACGATGTTGAACAAAATAGCCACGTTTTTCTGCATCCACGTGTCCTATTTGGAAAAAATGGCAAAAAATCACTCCGCCAACTACACTCATCCAGATATGCGTCATTTCACTTCCAATACATTCTATGGCAGAACCTGTTAATATGCCTGGTTTAGTGCACTCAGTTCACATAAAACGGGGTCTCACATTTAAAATATCACAATTTTCAGGAGAAAATGTTTTAGCACAACAGGAAGTCTAACATGCAGTGGTTTCACCCTTTATTAATTGTAATTATGGAGAAACATGTCGAATTTAGCCTGTTACTGTAAAGATACATGCATATCATGCAGACTGCCGAAACAATTACTGAAATCCCTACACCTAATAATTTGCTATCAACTTCAGAAGTCACCACCCTTGCTGGACAACAATAGCCAGTACTGTATGCATTTATCTTTTACCTAGTGCTTTTATTGACCCACACTGCCCATGGTTGCTTGCACAAATAAACTTCTGGCGCACCTTTTGAGATTGCTCAACATGTATTCTGGAAGCATACAATGTCAGCTGTTATTATTTAGTGAAATAAAATTTAAAAAACAATTATGGTACTCTAAACCTATGTAAAATGCATATATTTCGCTTTCAAATATAGACTATTGAGTCAAACCAATAAATGGAATTAATACTACCTAATCATGCAGCGTCACACTACGTTTAGACCAATGTTACTCGAACACCTTACGTATGACTATACTTTGTTTAAGAGCAACTTTATTAAACGTTTACAATACCAGCCAATGTATGTGAAATATTCTCCTTCGTAAGATTTGCAGCAGTAGTTCATATGTCGAGTCTACGTGCATAAATGACCGCACACAATCTCCTTCGCCCGCGCACGCACGCACGCACGCACGCATGTACGTATGAATATGTAGCTACGTCAGACACACAGGCCTATACTCTCGGAGTCGAATCGAAAATATGTAATAGCTACTAAAGCCACAGCCGTGTAGCGATGTTCTCATGCGCAGCTGAGCGTTAAAATGTCGCCATTCCTACACCAACCGAACGTTGTAGCGTCAACAAATAGAGGTGCACTAAAACTGCAACAAGATGAAGAACAAACTCCGAACTGACAGGTAAATCATGCAACAAGCGCATTATTCGACGGCGCGACGGCTGAGAAAAGTCATTGTATTTTCCATCGTTAATTTAGATTCTGACCATCCTTTGTTAGCACAGATTATTGAACTTACTTCGTTAATTAATTTTGCCCATCGTGAAGAAGGTTAGGTGAAATTTAAATTTGTCAGTTTAATAAAAAGAGCATACCTTTACACTTGTCATATTTACAGGGGTGTCATGTAACGAAGTAAAACTACTTCGTTACTCTACTTGAGTAGTTTTTTCAAGTAACGGAGAGTAACGAAGTACTATTTATATTAACTACTTCTACTTGTAACGAAGTAGTTTTATCTAAGGTAACGTTACTTTTTACTTCGTTAATTTCATTTACTTCGCAATGTATTTTCGTTACATTTGTTTCTGAACTACGTCGACCTGTTGGCATTCCGCCCGTCGACAACATTTCATTAAACGTATTTAATTACAAGAAATTAGAGCGTTGGTAAACTATGTTAACGCGGTAATAACTGTCACTTGACTTGTGTTAGTATGGTCAAGTCATTACGAACAGTAAATGTGGTGCGAGGCATTGTTTGTTTTGCGCCGACATCAATCGAATCGTTTCCCTTCTGCCAGCCGTGGCTACCGTGAATAGGCGCTTTCGGCGGGTTCGCCTGGCTTCGGCGACTTGTAAAGTGCAATTGAAATTCACACATAGTCATAGGCTACGCCCGCATAATAATGAAAATGATGTGTTTAATGCAGCGCAGTAGGGAAGATCAGTATGCTAACATTGCGCAAATATTACCTTTTTGCTGCGATAAACGCAAATTTGCTTGGTGCGCCAAAATATGAATTCGTCAACCGCATACGAAACGGCGAATTGATCGCAGTATTATTCGGCACGGTAAATGTGCGTTCTAGATTGGTGTTTTGGTATTGCTTGAAAGACGAAGTTAAGCCAGCTATGAGCGTATTTATTATAGTTTTTCAATCTTTAGTCAACCTTAGGACTGCATTTGTCAACTCATTTCCGTATTCAGCTGCTGAGGTTTCATTACGTCATCGGTACCATATTATCGTTCAGTTCACTGTGGAGTGTTAATACGTAATCTATTTTAAAACTACAACATATATGTATTTTATTCAGTTCAACATTCAACAGTGTACATATGGCATTTAAACATAATACACATTGACGTTGGCTGGCATCTTAATAAGCTTCATGAACCGCGCAATTATATATAGCGCGGGCTGCACAATGACTGGCTTAGCCTTCGACCTGGGCTTCGACGGCGTTCTTGGTCAGTTGGTGCAGCGACCGTGGCCGTCGTCTTAGCTAGCGCCCATGGTGGCAGATACCGGAACACATTTCCGTGCCCCGCTGTCGAATTTGCGAAAACAAAATATAGTTTTCTATAGAACATTATTCATATATGTTGGAGTTAAACAGTAATTATTTTTAACTCTGTCTTAATTTTTTTGTTCGCCGATGCAGTAATTATTGTTGGTTACTTGCCTGACAAAACATCTCATCGTTCTACTTTTACTTCTACTTTTACTTCAAGTACTTTTGGAAAGTAGTTTTACTTTTTACTCAAGTAGGATTTTTAGACGCTACTTTTACTTCTACTCAAGTAGTTCTGAGCTGAATTACTTTTACTTCTACTCAAGTATAAAATTAAAGTAATTCAGTCACCCCTGCATATTTATCGAAGAACCACTACGGACCTTTTCCCCGAATTTTTACCGGACCCGGACAAAAATAATTCAATAGTTGGGTTATATTACAAAAGCTAAATTAATTAGCATATCTGTGAACGCACCAGTATGTCGTAATGCCTTGTTAGAGACTGCACGAAATGAACGATAATATCGATTTGAGGAGGTACATTTAAAATGTCTTCTACCTGTTTTTTCTCCAGGTTGTTAGCAAAGAACCTATCATGTCATGAAGACAGTATGAACGTAATTAATACTGTCTTCGCAGTACTCAAAGACAATTGAAGCAAAGACCACAGGCAGTGTTTGTGCTTCCAGGCAGACGATTCAGTCTAACATAAGATCCCGGTACTGTTTAACAAAGACCGGCAACGGAAGCTGTTGTATCCCGGCAGGTAGTGACTGTATTTTTTTCCGGCATCCGCCTGATTGCGCGGCGACATATATGCATGGGATCAGCGGGCGAGTTGAGGCGGTCGATCTCGCGGTAACAGCTTATATCCCCACTAGTGGGGATATAAGCCGAACTCGACAAAGTGGCAGCGGTCGGAAGGCGGCGCGACGGAAGTGTCACGGTTTCCGACGGTGATGGGAAGCCGCCCGAGGGGGCGACAGAAGTAGCGTGGGCACAGCTTTAGTTCGATATCCTTACGGTGCTGCTTCGTGAGGTCGCCCGCCCGCCGATAGATGTTGGTTGTGCATGAGCCAGAAGACAGCCGCGTTCAGCTTCTTCACGATTACTTAGAGTGGATTCTACAGAAAGAAACAAGAACGCCCAGGAAATATGCCATGCCCTACTCAAAATCGACAATTCCGCAAGGAATAAGTAATAAATATTGCATATGTGTTGTGTTTCACTTATAGAAGGAGTTTGAAAGCTGTCATGAATCGTTGGTATGCAATGACAGAATGCTAGAGCTGTTTCATAAGTTGATATATTCACACGATGCACACATTAATATCATCGTTGGTGTGTAACTCAAAATAGCCCGGTAATTTCCGGACCTCACCTGGAAGTAGACGCCAATGATTTGATGAGTATGCCCAGCTCGCATCCGGTCCGCGCCGTAGCGGAGAAGAAGCAACACGGCGGGGACGTTGATTGAGTGACAAGCGAGGGGTATTGGGGTACTAACCCTGCTCGAGAATATCGGCATCTCGACAAATGGCACCTTGGAGTAGTAACTTGTGTATGACGGTTGCTGGCAGTCGGTGACGGGATACTCGCTCATCTCAACCGGCACAGTGATGTGAGTTGCTTGCGACAAAAGTATACTCCAACACCTTCAGGTAGCGTTGATAGATCGTCCCGAACGTGTGCATGCTCTGGAAGGGATATATGATCGGGTCGACGTCAAACGGGAATGTGAGCGGGTCGAGGAAGATAACGAAGCGATCGAAGCCTCCGTCGCAGAGGAACACCGACATTAGTATGTCCGTCAGCAGTTCCGGCTCGTCGTCAATGTTGTAGTTCTGGCAGATGTGCGCCGCTAGGACGATCACCGGACGTGTGGTGCACACGTGTTCAGCCCTAGTTGCCGTTGTGAACGCTGTGACGTCGATTGAAACGGCCGGCATCCCCAATTCACTGTCGTTACAACTTTCTTGTAGTTGCCACTTGCTTTTATGTAGCGATAAAGCGAATTATTGATCCGGCTCATTCGAACGCTCCGACGGAAGCATTCCAGCCCGTGGAGACGGAGCAAATCTTTGAAGATGTTTGACGACATTTGAGGAGTCTCGATCAGCCAAACAAGGACAGGTCCTGCGGTTTGCCGACATCTGCACGCGGTGATAGTGCAGCGTGACGTCTTCATGCAAACGACGGCGAGCAAACTTAACGCTTTTGTTGGTCATGGTGCTAAAATAACTAAGCAATCATACTATATATATATATATATATACATTATATCATATATATTATATTATATAATATAAAAAATAGATAAGCTTATCTATTTTTGATAATATATATATACACATACATACATACATATATGTTCGCGTCTCAAACTACGGAGGTATGTAGGATTCGCTTATGCCTTTTCAACGATCTGCCCCGTCAGTCATCGCCATTCGACACGGCTGAGGGCACGAAGCATCTCGACATCCACACCGATTATAGTGTAACTAAAATAATCCTAAACATAACTGATTTCAACCATAACTGCTTATAATAATAATCCTTTTCTTTTCAGAAAAATAGTCTGAAAATATACTCGCAATTTCAGCTTCTGACGTGTGGGTAGGGAGTACATTTCCCACTTTGCGATGCCGTAGACAGTTTACAATTCGGAACAGTCGTTGCTGGTTCTTGCCTGTGTCACGGATTATGCTGGAATAGTAAGCAGATTTTGTTTGGGTAAGAGTTGCATTCACTCTCTTGCAGTGATCAGCGTACAATTGTCTATGCACCTTCACTTTGGATTTTCTCCAGGATCTTTCCCTCTGCCGTTTCTCTCGTTTCGCAGTCCGTAAGTCGTCGGTATACCACGCTGCATCTTGCCGTAATTGGACATGCTTTTCTTGCTTAGGCGCGAGCGAATAATTATATATTCCCCTCGTCTCATTATCATACTAATTATTTATTCCAGTCATCTTATTGGGTCCAACGCTTACGCTATGACTAACGTCAACCATAACTAACTCAAACCATAGCTAATTATAATAATGACATTAATACAGTGACGCGGGAACGAAATTCATATTGGGTTGGGGCTACCGGAGCTTCAGCACAACTGCAAAATTTTCGCCGCCGCCAATGTTCACATCTTCATTCACCTTGTGGCTGTCTCGGTTGGCTCGATTGTGACAACGGAAGCCGGGAAGGGGGGGGGGGGGGGGGCAGAATATTTACATTTCCACCCGCCATTGACGCTTGCCACAAAAACAAACATTCACGTTCACATTTAATGGGGGTCAGAAGTATATGTCTGCCCCCCTGAGAAATTCCAGGGGCAACTGCCCCCTGCCGCCCCATTCCCGCGTCTATGCATTAATATGTTATGACATTTCGCACTAACTATTTACTCCCGTTGCCTAATTGGTTCCAACGATTACGAACTCGACTTTAGTGTATAGGATAATTACTAAACGTACCTTGTGTACATGGATGGTAAAATATAATAACAGTAGTGTTTTGACACTGGGTAATGTCTTGAGAGTACGTTGGGATAGTGTTTTGAACTTAACAGTAGTGTTTTGAAGGTACGCTCCTCGATGTAGATTATAAACAGCACTGGACTGAGGCTGTCACCTTGATGGGTGCCTATTGTTGTCACGAATGACGGACACTCATCGACCGATATGCGTGGTTACAGTTTACGACTTTGTGACCAAACTAGGGTCATGTTGGAACAAATTGCAACTGAAGCAAATCTTACAGTTTGGAAAGCAAACATATATCCTAGATAACATATCAAAAGTATATCGCTAAAAAAATTAGGGAACATTGTCAAAATTACGCAAATTTATATTGCGGCCCCCTCAATAGCTTTTACCTGCGATTTTGTGACGATTTTAATTTCAAAGAATGAGAAAGATAATGTTTCTGTAAACCTCAAATAATCCAGATACGTTACATAACTTAACACAAATACATTTTATCATTGCGCATAATAATTATAATGAAACCTTCCGTGTAAGGCCAACTGGAAATGACGAAGACTACAACATTTATAAAGAAGCACTAAACCAAGCTACAGCTGAAATTAGAAATTCAATGAGAAGCTATGAACATAAATTAGCTTTCAACTTGTCATTAGAAGAGGGAGTGGTTCCTTTAGAATGGAAAGAAGCAAACATTATACCGTTATTTTTAAAAGGTTTGAGAAACAAGTCAAATAATTATAGACCAGTTAGTTTAACATCGGTGATTTGTAAATTATTAGAAAGATTAATTAAAGATCACATGGTGGATTTTCTTGTTAAACATAACTTGATAAACCCATCTCAACATGGGTTTCTAAAAGCGAGGTCATGCTTAACAAATATGTTATGTTTTTTGGAAGATATCACTAAGTGGGTAGATGATGGATCACCAGTAGATATCATCTACTTAGATTTTCAAAAAGCTTTCGACAAAGTGCCACATCAAAGACTACAGCTTAAACTAAAGGCCCATGGCATAGGAAATGGTATAATTAACTGGACAGAAAAATGGCTGATTGACAGAAGACAACGGGTAGTTGTTGATGGGGAGGCTTCAAACTGGAAATCAGTTTTGAGTGGGGTTCCACAGGGATCAGTACTGGGACCTATATTATTCTTAATATATATAAACGATTTGGACGATGATATAGCTAGCAATGTTTTGAAATTTGCAGATGATACAAAAGTGTTTAGAAGGATTAAAAGTGATGGTGATACAGCATTTACAAGATGATCTTGACAGGTTGATCAAATGGTCTGAAAAGTGGCAAATGTTGTTCAATTTTGGGAAATGCAAATGCCTTCACACAGGACATGGGAACGAATATGTAGAATATACAATGGGGGGAACTGTACTAAGTACTACTGTAAAAGAAAAAGACTTAGGGCTGACAATTAGTGCTGACATGAAGGTTTCAGAGCAGTGTGGAATTGCAACTTCAAAAGGAAATCAAATCCATAGGCGAAATATAGCATATAAAGAAAAAGAACTAATAATACCACTGTACAAAACAATAGTTAGGCCTCATTTAGAATATTGTATACAAGCGTGGAGGCCATACCGCAAGAAGGACATAGATATGGTAGAAAGAGTACAGAGGAGAGCGACTAAAACGATACCAAATCTGAGGGATCTTAGTTATGAAAAACGCCTAAAAGAATGTGGTTTAACAACACTAGATAGCAGGAGATTGAGAGGAGATCAGATAGAAGTGTTTAAAATATTGAATGGTTATGAAAATATTGATAGAAATATGTTTTTTTCAGTTAAGAAAGATAGAAAGACTAGAGGACATGAAGTTACATTAGTAAAGGAGCAGTGTAGATTAGACGTAAGAAAGTTCTAATTTTCACAAAGGACTGTGAATGAATGGAACAGATTATTTGATGATTGTGTGGGTGCTAGTAGTGTGAATATGTTTTAAAATAAAATCGACACATACCTCAGAAGGGCTGGATATATGTAGATAAAAGGGTTGGACTCTCGATAAGCCAAAGGGCTTCCTTGTCCACCTGCCATCTAGAGTTAATTCTCTGGATGGCAATCTTGTTAAATCTTGTTAAATCTTGTTAAACACATGTACATACGTGAATCTCAAGAGCCCAAGAAAGTAAGTACTTATATATCGCAGTACCCAGTCCTTTGGACTGCTCAACGCGCTTGATCCTTTACTTCTGACAGTATTGTTTAATCGAATAACATCGATACTTCTCTGGGAAGCATTCAGCCACCCTGCAGTTAATGCGCGAAGAGTATTCATACACAAATATCCATCACTGTCTATGCCCAGGGAATTAGTCATACAGCTGAGAGAACTGGAGCAACATAGAATGAACGAACTTTTCCAGGCTCGACCCGGCGGCACAGGATTCGAAACAGAGTTCTCTCCATAGATAGTCCACAGCGCTCCACAAAAAAGTCACATGAGGTCAAATCGCTTTATTACGTAGTCATTAATATCACATGTAACTGACGATCATTGTCGTAACTCTAGACTGTGCTTGGACACTCTGTGCCACGGAACGACGTGCAAGGTGCGAGTGATTTGTTTACAAAAAAGTCTCATCATTCGAATTTCCAACTCTTCACTGACGGTTGGAAGTATCTCCATCAGCTTGTCTCGTCTGATGTATCAAATGCTCGGTTCCTGTCTATGCGAAGAATCTCGAAGCGATATTTCTGTGCCTTGGCACACAACCACCGATACCTGAACTCTACGTCAACCGTACTTCGGCTATGGAATCCACAATGCTCGTTCTTCTGGACATAGTCAACATTGTAGAGATTGGAACATTACAAATAATTTGTATGTCCATGAATTGCAACATACTGTGCCCCCTCCCCCGCCAATAGAAGGGTTTTGCTTACTGACAAAAGCAACAGACAAGCTATTCACAAAGAATCGATCACACACCTGGGCAAACGATTCACGTGTCGTGCGCACATGTAACGCCATTTGGTATCGAAGAGAATAAAATTAACCTCGTCGTATTTCCAAGTTTTAATTAGTGGATTATACTTGGATTTCCCGCCGTTGAACACTACTTAATGGTACATAACCCGTTACACACAAAAAATGCAGGCTGTTACGCAACTGTTCCGCAGAGAATCGTACAGAAAGCACATCCTGAGGATACGGACGGTTGTCTACGAATGTCACAAACGTATTGGGTAAGTCACTGTTGCGAATTACTTCATGTTGTATATCCAAGCTCATGACATTATGTCAATATTTGTGTGTTTGTGAGTGGGCGCGCGAATGCGTGCTTGTTTGCACGAGTCTGCGCGTGTCTGCTCATATTAGTGCGCGTCTCTGCATATCTGTATGTGTCTGTGCGTGCATGCGCGTGCCTGTGCGTATCTGCATGTGCGTGCCTGTGCGTGCCTGTGCGTGCCTGTGCGTGCCTGTGCGTGCCTGTGCGTGCCTGTGCGTGCCTGTGCGTGCCTGTGCGTGCCTGTGCGTGCCTGTGCGTGCCTGTGCGTGCCTGTGCGTGCCTGTGCGTGGCTGTACGTACCTATGCGTGCCAGCGCGCACCAGCGCGGGCCAGCACGTGCTTGCGGGTGCTGTCGTGTACCTGCGCGTGCCTGTGTGTGTCTGTGCGTACCTGTGACCAACTTATAGCAAACAAAATTCGTAACGAACACATCGATCGGAAAATAAATTTCATTTTAATTTCCGATGATGTAAAATGTCACGGATGCTGTAGTTGTCTAAACTTGAATAACAAAGAATAATATCTTGTGAACACGGACAGTCATTCATATACACAAACACGTGGTTTATCCCGGTTCAGTTTATTTATAAAACATAACTCAAACTAATTCTATGCGATGCGTCACGGGCAATTAGTATCCCTGGTGGATGGTGAACAGTACCAATTCCACAAATTGTGTTTGAGTTGACACAAACCCTTTGACAATTACTGTTGACAATGCTAATAGAATGTGTTTCAGATTGGTGTGTGCATTTGGTTGTTTTCATGTGTGTTCTATTAACAAAGAAGCAGGCTTCTTGCGCTCCGTGAGTAGAATAGTGTGAGGCATTTGACTTCCATGTACGATTTCATGATGGAATTTTGATTCGTGTTCAGCTCCAGCAGTTGCTTAAAGTAACTGCTGGAGCTGATGCAAAACTGGTGCTTAGCAGAAAGGCGACGCTTTCATCTTTGTGGGATCTAAACTTTGCTTGGACACAATTCGGAACATGCATATTTCTTTTCCATTGACGCATTTTGTTATCAATAAAAGTGTAGGTTTTGAGAACGATATGAATAATTAGCTTTTTTTAAATTCAATTTTCGGACACATCCGATATGTTGTTCATTTGACAATTGAAAGAACATTTTCATTGTATGGAAATCTGTATCATGTTTTCACATCTCTCACTTCATGACCAACGGTTCTGGTAGTAGATAATGAAACGTCCATGTTATAAAGTATACCACATGTGTTGTCTCTTACGAAACAAACAGGCAAAGTAGGGTGAACGAGATTGCCCAATTTTAGAAACCGAAATAGGTTTAGAAGGACTCGAGCTCCGTTTGACAGTCTGACACGACCACTCGCGCAGCTGTCGCCTGCGTCGCTCCTCCTATCAGAAATCACACCTATTAAAAGTAGGTCTAAACTTGAACAATTGATGTATCATTGTTTATTGTTAGTTAAACATGTACTTTATTCTAGTAAATTATCATTTGTTTTTGTACTTTATTCTTTATTCTAGTTCTTATATACCATGATAGATAGCCCTAGTGTCTTTTCAACAATAATGTCCTTTTAGGGGGTAAGCAGGTCAGTGTTATGAAGCATTACAAACGGGTGGGGGTCTCAAAATCTAAATTTAGCGTAACATACTATAAGGATGGAGACAACCACTGTTACACGCACGAACATACACATGTCACATAGGATTAATTATTAACGTAACTAAAATACAGCCACTCCTGATTAGCATGTGAATGTTGACATTATATTCAGGAAATATACGGCTTTTCCGCAACTAAAATTGTCATGCGCTGAACAAATGTCGTATAGCTCTACGCCAAAAAGCGCTCAGTTTTGATGCTTCTATTAGATGAGTGCAGTATTTGACAGGAGAGATAAAGCCAATTCTCCTGCAAATACACGTCAACGACGTTTCGCACAAGGACTTCTCATGGTTCGATGCATCAGATCAGCTCGTTGTTTCAATTACCGTGAGCATTCTAATTAAGCATCGCGTAAATGCGTCCAACAACCCTGATATGATCGCTTGCCAACACGGAGTTATCCAATTTAGCTTCTATTACGTAACAAACCCTGCCGAGCGGGCACTTCTGTCAATGCACGTGGCAATTTGTAAACGCGTGATAGTTGTATGTTGACCGACCGGTGTTAAACATTAGCCAGTACTAATGGGGAAGTAGCGCAGTTGCAACCTTTGTGCAAAGCAAAATCGTTCTTCAGGTGAAGCAGTACCACTTAAACTGGGATTCGTGCGTATTGTAACATCGCCAGATAGTCGGACAAAACAGACGTCTAGCAGGGTTTGCATTTCGCGGATGGTTGGCGCAGAACCACGCACTGTGGAGGTTGGTTAATAGATGTCGTGATGATTAGATCAACACACGCGAGTTGAAGGACAAAGCAGACACGTAGTTATTCAGACGCAGAGACAGACAGTCAGACAGAAACACATGTGCATTCAGACAGCCAGACATATTTATACACACGCACTATATTGTGATGTCTATTGAACATCTTGCCAGTCTCAATACACATATACATACGCGTGTTCGATTAATTAGGTTATTATGCAATTATCAAAGTATTAGAAATAAATCTTATTGTATCGTTACTTACCACACAATTATATGTAATAGTTGAAATATGTATTAACGAAACGCACCACGGGGGAGTAAACTGGCCATAGCCAACCGTGGCTACTTAAGACGTAATCATTTATAATTAAAAACATGTCCTCATTTCAACACTCCCCGTTTCCAATTCACCGTCATTATTGTACTACTACTGTACTGTACTGTACTGTACTGTACTGTACTGTACTGTACTGTACTGTACTGTAATTGAAATGTTGTTATGATACGTTTGAAACGGTGCCACTGGATCGTTGTAGCATTTAAAGCACTTGATCAAGCATATAATGTGTACACGAAAACCTATTATCTGTAGTGTTTATTGTCATGTTATTGCGTATATATGCACGTTTTTATTGCACACATGATAACAATTTCTTCACAGTGTTGATCTCACAGACAGTCAATCGGCGCCGACATTGCGTGCGCCATCTTGTGATTCACCTTGGTCTTGGTTGAGTACTGGCCAACACTCCTTAGGAGTCATACGGTCAGGGTTGGGTGCGCTTGCTAGGTTATTAGTCGTGTATTAATGCTTGTCTGAATTTCTGTGGCTCTGTAATGTTGACTATTGCATCTGGTAGAGAATTCCAATCTTTTATTGTTCGGGGGAAATAGGAGAATTTATAACAGTTCTTGCTGGTGTGGATAGTGTTGAATGCTTTGGTATTTAGATGCCGTGATAGGCGTTGTACAGGCTGGAGGAGGTTTTCAACAGACAAGGTTAGGTGGCCATAAATGGCTTTGTGCAATATGGCGAGGCGTCTGTTTGTTCGTCTGGTTGTTAGTTGTTCTAGGTTTATTTTTGTTAACATTTGTGACACGCAACCAGTTTCTCGGGATGTATAGTCGGTAAGGCAGAAGCGAGCTGCCCGTCTTTGGACCATTTCTATTTTGTTGATGACGACTTGGGTGTGGGGGTCCCACACGGATGCTAAATATTCTAGGAGTGGTCGGACAAGGGTTGTGTAGGCAGTTGTTTTAATGTTTTGGGGGTACGAGTAGAGGTTGCGTCTGATAAATGCTAGGGTACGGTTTGCTGAGGCTGTAATCTGATGGATGTGTTTGTTCCAGGTGAGATATTTGGTGATACATACTCCTAGATAGGGATGACTGTCGGTTTCGTGTAGTGTTGCGTTTCCTAGAGTATAATTAAAATGTTTTACGTTTCTTGCATGGGTTAGTCTCATCACAAAGCATTTTTTTGGGTTAAAGTGCATCTGCCAGTCGTGTTCCCATTTTGCTAACTCATTTAGGTCTTTCTGTAGTTCTTGTGAGTC
This sequence comes from Escarpia spicata, assembly GCA_963995525.1. Classification (NCBI taxonomy): domain Eukaryota; kingdom Metazoa; phylum Annelida; class Polychaeta; order Sabellida; family Siboglinidae; genus Escarpia; species Escarpia spicata. The sequence goes on from OZ023205.1 coordinate 89,840,728, forward strand.
GGACTGATTATTGATTTCTCTATAGAGGACACAGTCATCTGCAAAAAGACGGACTGTGGAGCGGATCTTGTCAGGTATATCATTGATGTATATCAGGAAGAGAAGCGGTCCCAATACCGTGCCTTGCGGTACACCTGATGTAACATTTGTCCAGGTGGAATGTTCTCCACCGACCACCACTCTCTGTTCACGGCACTTGAGAAAATTAGAGATCCAGGCGTGTGTTTTGTTTTGGATGCCATATCTCTTTAATTTATTTAGGAGCCGGTTGTGGGGAACGGTGTCGAATGCTTTTGAGAAGTCCATTATTATCATGTCCACTTGGGATTTATTATTTAGGGATTTCGCTAGGTCGTGTGTGGTGAGAGTATTAATTGGGTTTCTGTGGAGTGTTTACTGCGGAAGCCATGTTGTCTGTCGGATAAGACTGTGTATTGATCAAAATGGTCCATTATGCTAGAGTAGATAATGTGTTCGAGGAGTTTGCAACATATTGAAGTTAGGGAGATGAGACGGTAATTTGACGGAAGGGACCGGTCTCCCTTCTTGAAGATTGGAGTGATGTTGGCACGTAACCATGAGTGGGGAAGTTCTCCTGTGATAATTGATTTTTGGAAGATTACTCTGAGAGCTGGAGCTAATTCATTTGCGGCAAGTTGTAAGATTCTGGCTGGCACTTCGTCAGGTCCTGTTGATTTGTTTGTTTTTAAGTCATGAAGTAATTTGGTGACCCCTTTTGTTGTGATGGTGATGTCAGGCATAGCTGGTATGTTTGAATATGGTTCTTGTGGTAGGTTGGTGTTTTCATTTGTAAAGACTGACTTAAATTGGTTATTGAGGATTTCGGCTTTAAGTCTGTTATCTGATTCTACCCTGTTGTCTTTCATTAAGGTTGGTATTCCGACTGTATCAACTTTAAGGCTTTTTATATATGACCAGAATCGTTTTGGTGAATCGGAACAAATGGATGATATATATCTTCTGTGAGCATTTCTTGTCTCTCTGTGTGTGGTTTTACGTGCTTTACAAAAACATTCATAGCTGGCTTGATTTCCAAGTAGTCTGTGAGTGTTGAAAACCCTTTGTTTACGTTTGTGTAGTCGCTTGATTCGTTTATTTATCCAGGGTGTTTGGTTATGCTTTGATATTATTTTTGTTGGTATGTGAACGTTCATTATTGAGACAAGTACAGTTTGGAACTCTGTATACATTTAATCAACTGTGTTCTTGGATGTATCCCTTGATACAAACTCATTGCTCCATTTGAGCAGGTCTTCTTTCAGGGCCTGCATGTTAGCTTTGTGGTACATGTATATTTTGCGTGGTTTTTGCGTGATGACCCTTGGCTTACAGCTGTTTATGATTACTGGGATGCCGTCGTGATCGCTTATTCCTGGTACTACTATAGATCTTTCAACAAGGGTGGGGTTAGTTGTGACGCACAAGTCCAAAGTGTTGTTTATTCTGGTGGGTTTGCGTACAACTTGTTCAAGTCCAAAGTCATTCGCAATTTTTAGTAGAATCTTGGATAGACCGGGAGCAGCTCCGCCTGGCTTTGCACTGAGTAGATCCCAATCTATGTCGGGAAGGTTAAAGTCTCCGCCTAGCCATATATGTTCTTTGTTTGAGCGTTTAATTTTGTTAATGGATTCTCGTAGTTCATGCATGTATTCGTTTGTGTTACCAAATTGGGGTGATCTGTAGAATGCTCCTATTGTGATATCTTTCGATCCTTGTATTTTGATGGTGACCCAGATAATTTCACATTTGCTGTCGAGGTCTGTTCTGTGTGTTCCTATGAGGTCAGTCTTTAGTGCTATTAGGACTCCTCCTTTTGAGTTATCAAAGTCTCTGTCTTTTTGGATGATTGAATAATTGGAGGGGAACAGCTCACTGCTGACAACACCTATTTTAATAACGTGACTATCCATGAATCTGCATCAATCAGAATACATGTAATAGTAATACTATTTCCGTGTTATTGCGATTATATACAGGTATGTGTTGCACGCATGATAACAATGTCTTAACATTGTTGATCTAAAACAAACAATCGATCAATCGGCGCTGGCACTCTGTCCGCCATCTTGGAATTGCTCACTTCCGTCATAGAGCATAGATCAGAAACATATAATAGATTAGTAATATTCTTTACGCCGCATATACATAAGTTTGCTGCATCATATCATGTAACGTAACATATGGCCAAAGTTATAGTATCATTCTAACGAATCAATAACTTCACTAGGTGTAGATATGCAAGATTAATTAAAGTTGAAGTTCACACCACAAATCCGCCGGTTTGTGTCTGGCAGGGTTTAAAAGCAGGTAAATGTTATATTTTAATTGCAGCTTGACGTGCTCAATATATAGGGATATATCAAACCAGTTATGGGAAAGCTGGCCGGCCCGGGATCCGATATTTCTCTCCCCTGCAGAGTACTTCCACACGGTGTTGGGTCAGCTGTGAGAGATAGGGCTGTGACACTACTCTCCAGGGTAGTGTTGTTAGGAGCAACCGATGCGAGATCCCGAGCCGATCATTGGTACAGTTAGCTCTGTATCATAGGCAGCACGACTCCAGTGTCTCCCACTACCTGATTCTCTCTTTTGTCTTGCAAAAATTAACTTAAATGTTACTGGGCCATTTTCAAGACTTGAAAAGTAAATGAATCACATGGAATTAATGTACCACATAGTGGTTCTCTACGTTTTGTTTTTCGAGGAATGGTGCCAAGCTCCAAAAGCAGCATTATTATAATTCATCTATCATGTGACATAACATATAGCCAAAGTTTTAATGCCATACTTTACTAGATATAAATATGTAAGATTAATTAAAGTCGAAATTCACGCCACAATTTAGCCTGTCTGTGTCTGCCAGGGTATAAATGCAGGTAAATTGTCTATACTGGTTGTGACTTGATGTGCGCCAACATTAATAGGATTATATATTATGTGGTATGGATGACCACACCGGTTTGGAACGCCGGGGCTTAGGGACCGATACAATTCTCCTTTGATGTGTCACTACCAACCCGTAGTTGGTCAGCTGTGAGGGATCAGGCTGCGACAAATCTTCGAAAGACATCGATGCGTGTCCCGAGTTTATACTTAGTACACTTAGTTCTGTACTATAAGCAGTATGGCACCAGTGTCTCCCATTTCCTGATCTCTAGTTTGTCTTGCTTGGTGCCAATCATGTTTTGTCTTATTATTATTATGAATGCTACAATTAGTACACAACAAAACTTTAATATCTCTGAAAGCGGGATTAATATGATTAATTTATGTGATAGTTGTGGACTTGCTACACATAATATAAATTTAAATAAATTATAACTAATCTTTTGGCTATTTCGTCTCTATGTTCCTATGTAAATTAAAATTCATGTTTTGATATATCATCTCATAATTATGCAAGTATTCCGCTGACATATTGTGACCAGATATGATGCGAAAACATAGTTGTAGCATCCAAATTCTAGAGTGTTAAGTTAAAATCACACAACACAAAAGTAATAGTATAATGCTTGTGTGAGTATATTCGTTGACGTATACGCTGTCCATTTTAAGGTGTCATTTGACATAGGGAAAACAGAACAACTAAAGATAATGTTGCATATAGATAAATACTACAACGTGTGCCAGTGTAACATGTAATGGTCATTACATACGTGGCTGTTACTACTAGGATACAAGTGCACGTCTTTTAATGTCCCATTTTCTTAACAAAACAGACACACTACGTGAATGTTGGACAACCATTTTGACTGAGCGTGATTCCACGGAAGAAATGTTCAAACAACAGTTGGCAGCCTAGTCCATAGAAAAGTGCGTTTATGTATTTATTCGCATTGTTTCTATATATTGTATTATACATTTATGTCAGATGATATAAATGTATTAGTAACAATAGAAAATACATTTTTGACTGATTGCTAGGTGTTACAGTCTGTGTTGGAAAATAAATGGGAAAGGCCACGGAAAATGTTCCCATTCCAAATGTTGGTGAATAAATTTAAATGTGTTCTAATACCAGTACTGATAACAAAAACATCAAACATAAAGTAGTATTCTTAAAATCATAGTAATTGTTTGGTACGAGTTTATCTACACAAAATATATATGCATATTGTGGATTCATCAACATTGTGTACATGGAGTCCATCACTCACTTTCAACAAAAACGGTTGTGACAATCAATATAATAATTTGTCATCATAATGAAATCTTACAAGCAGACGAATTCATCATGGCCTAAGAGATAAATGTTCATTAGTTTCAATCAGTATGTCTGACATGAGGTGAACGTCCGTGACAATATCAGCCGATGGTAAAACATCTATGAGTACCTACAATTGTAATACACATGTGCGTTTTTGTAGACGAAAATAGTAGACACTGTGCAACTTATGTATAATTTTGAATCTACCACACATTAATAATAAAATCATATTTACCACAAGGATTAGAAAAACCCTTTGTTTCACACTTCATATATTTATGCACCATTGAGCTGAACTGATCATGTCTGTACGTTATGATGCTAGAAAAACTCGTGCAATGATAATGTACACTCACTAAGTATGAAGGCTTATGTAAATATGCACATGGAAGTGATCACAACAGCTTTCGTGACGGACATCATGGCTAATTGTGCACGTGACAGACATAATGCAATGCTTGCATGTACAGAACAACTTAACACAAACACATGGAATCAATATTAAACCACATTGCATGTGAGACACTATGGATACACTAATGTACAAAGGTAGTAAAGTCAATTTTTAGTTTAATATGGCTAAGCTGAGGGAAATCTGAACATGATGTCCGTCACGAAATTTGCATTAAATCAGGGACAGGATGTCTGAACATCCACAGATATATGCCATTTAAAGATAACCAATTATAATATTGAAAATATATGTGTTTCTGAGGTTACAGTTAGCCTGAAATTATAAGTATATAGTAATATGTCTTAAAATAATGACAATGAGACAAGAGGAATGTGGTGAATTTGAAATTGAAATATTTCCGTGGCCTGATCCAAATACTTTGTGTGAGTTGTTTGTCCAGCCATTTTGTTTAATTGTGCAGTTTATTGCAAAGATGTTCCAGTGTCGTGTGTGGCAGGTTCAAATCTCGCCTGTGTTCAGTATCCAAACACAACAGGTTGTGCACATACACTGATACCATTCAGCCGCATTATATAACATCACCGAATTGCATGGGTATTTTATTTCCACCTATACTGGAAACTGTAGACGAAATTAGCATCACATTTTAAATAATTATAAAAAGAAAACATTAATATGCTCTTGCATAACCCAGTTCACAAGAGATAGTGATACATATATAAGCATTTACTACATGCTGTTCTATTCAACACGGTCTTTCAACAACCTGTGAAAACCTGTACTGTATTGAGTAGTGAACCACTCTCATCCACAGGGTGCCACAGCGAGTTCATTATATAGGAACCAGTGGGTCCAATGATACAGTGTATACATTGCCTACACTGCCTGCTTGGCGTCTCTCACACGCCTGACTGGGAAGAAACTCCGGCCGCTGGTAGTATGATCCAGTGGGTTAGAGATAGAAATCCCCTTCTGTGTGCGGTCTTTTACTTGCCCTAGCACAGACACCAGATGGAAGGAACCAACGGCTTTTAGTGCCTCTGCCGAAAGACACAGGCAATGTGAGATGAACACCTCTCCCCACTGTGAACAAATTTCAGAAGATCAAAATAATGTAAGGGATGGTTGGCCCCACGATGATAGGGAAGCTTTGAGCAACTCCTGTAACGTTGTTAGTACTTCCGTGAAAGTGACCCATGAAATAACAGGAGACGGGCGGGACCTGGGACGATCTTTTATTTTCTCACCTAACCGACGACATAGAGGCACCAAACTTCGTCCCATATGTACGACATGTGTACACGCTTCCTTATAAAATATACACTTACATCGATCAAAAACCGAACATTTGTCACTCGAAGAGGGTCACCACAATTACGCAACTTGGCGCCACTTGATCGCCTCCCCACCATTTTCTTAACCTGGCCTGCGAGCCTCCGTGCCCACGTGACTGCTGTTGAACCTGAAGACGCGCAATGTCCATATCAGCATGCCGTCTTGTCAACACGCTCAAGCATATGAAGGATTTATTAAACAAGCACCGTCTGTGCGTTTGTCTTGAGAAAGACCACCCTCTGTTATGGCCATATCTATTGTTTTCACTCGTCAGTTGCGTAGGGGAAGTGCACCGACATTGAACCCCCTAACTTCCGAGTCCTCTTTCTCCATTCCTGTACGTGATATCGAGGATTATTAAGGATCAGGCCACGAGTTACTACTGTGTGCAAGCAGGAAATAGGGTCAATGCATTTGTTATTTTTGTCCACAAAATGCAAAAAAGTGTTTTTCGTAATTGGTAACGGGTGACATATATTGGACTACAGTGGTCCTGATATTGGACTTGGTGGTCCAATATAGGTGCTTCTGGTTCGATATACGTCATCTGTCTTGATGCTTTGAAAGAAACCAGGGTTCAGCACCCACTTCAGACTTATAAGAAGATAGTCGCTTAATGCATAAATCACGAAAAATACGGCGTTCCAGTGAGCAAACAAATGACATGTGACGACTAAACGCCAAATAGATTTGACACAATTTAATTCTGAACTGAGAACAAACAATAATATTTTGTCACGAATAGAAGAATACGCCAACGAAGTGATTGTCATGATAGAGTCTGTCACGGATAAACGAACAAACCAACGGAATAATGGCCAGTAGAGTGTCTAGTAATGGCAAAAAGATACCAGTCAGTAATTGATGGTCCCTGATCACCAAATTAGGAATACAATCTTTTACTGACACATGTCACATCAATAGTTATAGGGCAGGCCTCCAGCACAACTCACATGTATCCATATACCACAGTGTACACATTTCACCATGGTTTCTTTTCGCTGTTCGTTTCACAGTACACAGTACCAAGATTCGTTGTCACATTGACCGCTTTTTTCGTTTTGGCTGGCAGGAGAAAGCTGCCATTTTTGTCTTTTTTATCTTATTTGGATCTGTTGTCTTTCTATTTATTTTACCAACTGTTGAGTTATGCCTACTTTTGTGCCTTTTGACTTTTGTTATTAAAGTTTTTTATAGGGACTGGAGGTTATGATTTCCGACTTGGTGGTTCTTCTCTTGACCCTAGAAATCGCTGGTTTTGGGATTGGAGACAGCATTGCAGGAGTGGTGACCTTTCTAACCAGCTCTGGTTGATCAGTAAGCTGCCCCGTGATTGGGACTAATGCATCATAGTGACAAGCATCTTCACTCAGATTTATGTATTCGACCATAATTGCACCAGACTCCTGAAATTTCGTCCCAAATTCAAGTACACTCTCTCCAACGCAGACATGCACTGGTCGTTGTAGACAGCGTGCCGTCGCAATGATCTCTATCTCCCCAATCATTTCCTGGGATTCGCCATTGCTGCGATTCTGTCCTCAATAGATGCGTAACACAGTCTCTGAGGTAGTTCTGCGTTCGCCATCCTCTCATCAATGTTTTCATAAAGGCCAAAGTTGTCTAGTATATGTGCAATCATGTTGGATCGTAACGCATCGGCGGAAGTCATTTCTCGTATTCTCATTCGCAGGTCCTTTAAATTGCCATCGTTTTCTCTTTCTGCGTGCTGCAAATCGAGATCTTGACAAACAATCAACGGCTCGGAGGAAACAACGTCCATCTGCATTGGTTGCGACACACCTGAAACCACTCTGTCTGCTGCCTGTGGATAGGCATGGATCATTGGACTGTTGTTCGGTCGTGTACAGGCTTTGGTTGTTGGACTGTTGCTCGCTCGCAGACGAGTTTGTTGTACTTGACGAGTTGTCATTCTGCATAGTGCCATCTCTGGCAGAATTCGATGGAACATCTATACCAGTTTCCGAGTAGGACAACTTAAACCTTCCAGCCGCGGCGAAATCTGCATCAGTCCATATGTTCCGATCACAAGGCCAAATGCCTGTGCACTTGAAACCATTGGCAGCAGTTGTCATGGAAGCAGAGCGTACGTATGCCCTTCCGAAGATACGGCAGACTGTGGAGATGGTGACTGTAGTTTGTTTGGTCCTCAGCCAAGTGTCACATTCCTCATTGTAATAGGTCATCACAGGTTTATAGAAAACCCGATCAAGGGGTTGGAGACGGTGCGTTGTGTGTGGAGGAAGATATAATATGACGACTCCATGGTCCCGGGCGTAATGGATTGCTTCAGTATTTTTCGTGTGTGTCAAGAATCAACAGAACATGTTTGTCTTTGGTGCAGCCAACATGATATATAAAGTGCTTCAGCCAGACAACGAAGAGTTCCTTGTTCATCCAGCCTGATTCGTTATTCACTTTGATGCTTCCAGTGATTCTATAATGCGTTTACGCCTGAAAATTATCATTGGTGGAACATAGTTGCCCCCTGCACTCATGCTGCACACCACTGTTGTAGTAAAGCCTCTCTCACCACTAGTAAGAGATCCGTTTTGCTTTTTTCCAAGGATCCGGCCAGGCTTTTGCACAGTTGGTATACCCGATTCATCCACGTTAAATATGTTTGTACCATCGAATCAATACGTGTCAACCAAAGTTTCTAGTTCATCGTAGAACTCATGCACACTCTCACGATTGAACCCTTTGGCTCTCGTAATATAAGTTGCCTCGGCTTGACGGAGGGAGAGTTCAGGGTGTCTCCTCATAAAATCACGGTACCAATGTCTGCTAGCTGCTTGTTTTTCAGTGTTGAAGCAACGCCTTATCCCATTCGCTTCAGCCAACTGGTATGCCATATCCATCAAATCTGTCCTGGTCATACCAATCAGCATATTCTCCAGTTCTAAAACATGCTCCACCAGCATTTTCTCCAACTCTGGCGGCAGAGTGCAAGGGCGACCAAAATACTTTCTTAGACCATTAGCGATGTTGTTTTTGTTGTTTAAGTGCCGCTTCAGGGTAGTCTTCGGAATCCCATAGGTCCTGCTAGTTGCGTTGAGGCCGGCGTCTCCATTTGTGAATGACATGACCGCTCTATCCAGTTCCTCTTGGGTCCACTTTCCGTATTTGCCTCTGGAAAATATAGTTTGTAGCCTCAATCAATCAAACAGATGCGACAATCCCAAGTATTTCCTTGATATAATATAATAATAATGGTATTTTGTATATAAAACTAAATAAACCCATGTTTTAGTTTTGGTCGTTCTGACAGGAGCGGTTAGGTTTGAATACGGGATGTTTTTGTCCAAATGAGGGTGATCGACTTATGATGCTTGCTACGGGTTAAGTATACGTGTCACATACGCAAACCTACACATTTTACAAAGCTCATAAACTTACCAATCAAATTTTGGTATATGTGATGAGATTTCGCTAACAAAAAATTAAAATGTTGCCACGGTAATGCAATTATTGAAAATAACAAAATAAGAGGTAGTTTCACATTCTTGCTTGTCTGTGAAAATAATATAGTCATGTCTATCAAACTTTAAGCAACGTGTGATGATTATATTATCAATAAAATAATGAGTCGTTTTGAAGAAACAAATATTATTTGTTTTTTAGTTTCCCGCATATTCCAGCAAAACTGTCCAACAAAGTGAATATTTCAGAAAAATAACATACCCCGTGTTTAAAAATGTTGGCCCCCCTGTTACTCAACAAAGCCCCAACCATAAATGGGAGTCTAATATACACATGCAGAAACTTCAATATGACACATTTTCATATATCATGTGTGTTGGGATGGTACGTATAGTGCACCATGGGTGTCTTATATTGGACCAGTGGTCCAACATAAGACACCCCGACTGGTCCAATATCGGTCGAAGGCATAATTAACTTCTTCGATGTGATTCTCGGAAACTGTACAATTGTCCGTCTTCATTCCCGTCATGCACGCTATACAGACCTCCTACGACACTCTATTGTAAACGAGTACAATCTACTCTGCAACAGGATTTGCATCACGCCTTCAAAGTTGGTTAAAACTCGATGCACACCACTCTCAATGGTATGACTTCGTTTGATCAATGAGCGGTACTAAATTTTATTGCAATGAACAGTATTGGCACAGTCGTCTTCTTAAAATATTGAAAATAGTAAAGTTTCTCGAGCAACATTTATTTACAGAGGACACATATTGTAATCATAATCGACATTATCAACTTAAAAATTGCAATTATAATTGCGATGTATTTGTTTTAATTTGTACTATTCCTAATTTACCAAGACAACTGTACGCCTACATTTTCGACTTGATTTGTTGGCAATTACCATAACAAACACATATAATAGTTTCTGACGACAATTTGCCATTCGCTGCGTCACAGCTAACCGGGAAGTTACGTGTGTACGCACTAGCAGTGAGGTGTTCTAGAATCTAGAATAAGCTGGTGTATCCAATAATAGTAACATTTATTGTGAATATAAGAAGCTAGGTTTACTATATCCAGTTTTGAACAATCGTAGCGGTGTGCGGCGGTCAGTCGTAGGCCAGTCATAAGCTTATGTAGAGCGCAGTAGCGCAGCGTTAAGAGCTCAGGACTCTCAACTGAGAGAACGTGGGTTCGAATCCAGTGCGGCGGTGTCGAACCTTGGGCAAGTTCGTTTACTCTACATTGCTTCAGTTCACCCAGCTGTATGAATGAGTACCTGGCGATAGACAGTGGTGGATATTTGTGTACGAATAGTCTTCGCGCATTAATTGCAGCGTGGCTGAATTATTCCCAGATAAGTCGAGATGGTGTTCGATTGAACAGGTCTGAAGTAAAGTGTAAAGCGCTTTGAGCAGTCCTGAGGACTGGATACTGCGCTGTATAAGAACTTACCTTTACCTACCTTTACGATCATACGCAATTTGGCTACGACCGTCGAAATGTGTCGCAGCGTAAACAATCGGGCGGTGAGCGGCTAGCTACATTAAATGTGTTGCCATGCCGACACTTGAAAGGTGAAAGATTTGTGAATTTTACCCGAGTACCGACGCTTAGCGCGACTTCGGTAGCACGCTCGCTACTCGTGCCGTTAGTTATGTTTCTAATATTTTTGTCGATGCGTATGCAAGATATTTCGGCATATTGTGGTTCCTAATTGCAAACAAATATGATCTACACAACAACTAATATTGTATTGATAACGTGTAGCGAATAATTTGAGTTTTTGTTTACTGTTAAAAGTGGATCTCCCATCGCGATAAAATAGACTGATCCCCACAACCTTAGCAATGGGAGTTAGTAAAGTCGATCTTTGGTGTTAACTGATATTTTGCTAAGCATTCTTTGTGCTGTTTTCACTGTTTGTTGTCCCACTTTACATGATCGAATATGTTTTATATATACTGTAACATGTATGTGTTACGTTAAAAACGATTAGGGAATTACGAAATATTTAGTCAATAACAGGAATGTCGGCAAACGGTGCTGCTATGCCCATGTCCGACCGGCGATAATAATTATGTTGGTATGTCGTTGCTATTTAGGCCGACTTTCAAATTGCACATGGGAAATCGTATTTACTAAATAATATATATGTTTTACTCTACTTTGGCAACGATGTACATATATACGTTATATGTCAAATTAAAGCAAATTATAATATCATATAGTAAAGTAATGTCGATGGTAGAATGCACGGCGGGCCAAGATCGACGACATTTAGTTATAACTTTCATAAGAACGTAGGCTGGCTGTTCCTTTTGTTATACGACCAAATCATTTTGAAATGTACACTAATATATTTTAAAACGAATATCCAAATTTACTAAATTACAAAGAAACAGTAGTTGTGTTAAATATGCGACTACAGATAGTTTTAATTTAATATTATTTTATAAAAAGCAGTTATACTTATACAAAGTAAGCTATATTTCTTACATAACTTAACTCTTTAACTAAAGTACTTTCGAAATATCCCATTATTTCTTCATGTAATTACTTTATTACGTTGTAATAGTTGTTCTGGTTTCATGTCCAGAACAGTTGTAGTTTTGACAATTTTCCCTGACTCAAGGTGATCAGGGAAAGGAAACCCGTTCACAAAAAGTCAGATTAAAACCAAACAACACAATAGAGTGCAATGAAACTTGTTTTAATGCCTACATATAAAATGTATCTTCCAAGTGTTCATGTATTTATTTGCCTGAGTTGTATTTTTAAATTTTGTGTTTGTCTCCTGCAAGGTTCTAAACTGCTAAAACCTAATTTTGAAAACATGATATCTAAAAAACTTTCATTCATATCCATCTTATTTTTGTGTAATAAATGTATATGTTGTTGTCCTTGGACAGGTATAATATTATGAGATTCAAGATATTAATTATTTTATAACAAAATACTTGCCCGATCCCATATTAGAAGCAAAATAGGTGAGTTAGATGTTTGCCGGAATGCCTTCAATGTTACTGTTGATCGCACATATTTCATAAAATATTCCACATCCGTTGGTCTGCCACTGGACAATAGTTCTGCCCTATCGTTTTCTTTATCATCGTCACATTGACAAGTGTGGAGTCACGTGTTGGTCGTAAAAGACACGTGCACACTCTAATATACAATTAAGCCACTGCGCTCGTTTATATGGTGAGTCATATGCGTGGGAACAGGGTGCATAGGGGTAACTGCCCCTGGAATTTCGCTGAGGGCGGACATATGGTTCTGCCCCCCCCCGAATAAATCTGAGCGTGCATGTGGGTTTTTGGCGAGCGTCAATGGGCAAAGCGAAGTATTCTGAAATCCATAAGGTGTTTTTGTTTCGTGGCAATTGTCAATGGGGTGCAACTGGAGGTTTCCGATGAGCTTCAAAAATGTTGAACGTCGCCGCGGCCCGCGAGAAATATTCCCACCGCCACCCCTCGTCTTCGATGTCACCAGCCGAGAGCCGAGGCAGCGGAGAAGGTTAAATTACCGCGGTGCGATGCAGAATAATAATTGTCAAGAACTACCCCCCCCCCCCTCCCCCGTCTTCCGCTGTCGTGACCCAACAGCGGAGCGGAATGGCGCTGAAGCTCCAGATTGTTTTTTACTTACATTAATGGTTTAGCACAATGCGTTCACAATATGTGTTCACCTCCAAACTGATTACAACATTACCAAGTACAACCCAATAGTTGGTTTTACTGAATCCGGCCATAAAGATAAGCAATATGAGAAAGACGCGTGTGTCTATGTACACGACCACTGTCCTCTTGAACGTGCTTGTCACTGTCACATGCATGTAATATGAGGCCATAAAGAGAAGCAACACGAGGAAGACACGTGTGTCTATGTACACGACCACTGTCCTCTTGAATGTGCTTGTCACTGTCACATGCATGTAATATGAGGCCATAAAGAGAAGCAACACGAGGAAGACACGTGTGTCTATGTACACGACCACTGTCCTGTTGAACGTGCTTGTCACTGTCACATGCATGTAATATGAGGCCATAAAGAGAAGCAACACGAGGAAGACACGTGTGTCTATGTACACGACCACTGTCCTCTTGAACGGGCTTGTCACTGTCACATGCATGTAATATGAGGCCATAAAGAGAAGCAACACGAGGAAGACACGTGTGTCTATGTACACGACCACTGTCCTCTTGAACGGGCTTGTCACTGTCTCATGCATGTAATATGAGGCCATAAAGAGAAGCAACACGAGGGAGACACGTGTGTCTACGTACACGACCACTGTCCTGTTGAACGTGCTTGTCACTGTCACATGCATGTAATATGAGGCCATAAAGAGAAGCAACACGAGGAAGACACGTGTGTCTATGTACACGACCACTGTCCTCTTGAATGTGTACACCGTTTCAAAAGATGTGTATGTCGAAATCTGGAGTGTCTGTTTAAATAATAACGTACTTCCAACCTAAATGAAATCCTGAGATGTTATCCAGTTAGGCATACAATTATTGCATGAATATCCCCTTCCTAGACATTACCGAAGTTGGTGTCTAGCAGTATGCTTAAAATGACTTATTCCTTATTTGTTGTCTCCAGACCTACTCTGGTCCTATTTCTATATTTGATTGCAGAGGCATGTTTATTGTGCTTAGCTCTCCTGCTGACATCAACAAGTGTCTTGGCTCTCTCTCACAGGAAAGGACTTGTCAGTCCTAGGGAAGAGATGGCAATGCAGTTTCTTTCATAAGTCACCTGCACAATGTGACAACGTTCTACTCCCTCAGCAGATAACATAAAGGGTGGTCTGATAACATTGCCTTAGGTAAGCCTCTCCTGGGGATATAGACAGTTGACTGATATGCACAGTTGACAGGGACACATGTCACACTCATGCACACGCATGCACGCGTGCACACACACACACACACACACACACACACACACACACACACACACACACACACACACACACACATTGTGTCATTTCAGAAGGTATGGTTGAGTAGTGGTGGGATGAAGAAAGCTACCCATCGGCCAGTTTGAAATGGCCAGAGGTCAGACTGTTTGATATAGGAAATTGTGTTGCAGAGAAGAAGACAGAGTGTTGACAGGCATTTAAACAGTGTTCGCGGCCAGTCACACAGGGTCACACTGAATGTGGTGATGACGAACAAGGTTGAGCACTGTTTTGTGGACTTAACCGTCTAAAAGTGCATCAACAGTAACAACATAGTTGTGACTGAATGCTGTTAGAGTATTGTGTTGTAAATGCAGACATACTATGTCATTTAATTGTTTAAGAACTGTTGAACTGTGTTGTTTATGACAATAGTGTTTCAGTGTTCTGTGTGGCAGATTCGATCTCTGCTGGTGTTTAATATCCAAACACTACTGGTTGTGCACACACACTTATTCCACACAACTTCAGCCATTTACAATAACTCCAGCCAGACTAAGTTAATTCCACTTAAACAAGTATTGGAAATAGCACAGCAAATTGGCATTAGGAGGAAAGGAGCAAACTTGCATGCTTTCTACAGAAAGACGTCAGTAGGTGACCACATGCTAATGTTCGTCAACTAAAACTGTACTCTAGTATGAGCGGCTATACTGCCGATACATATATTTTCTGGGGTGTTTGCCAAGAATGGGTGCTGCTATAATGCAATAGTTAATTTTGCCAATTTTAAATGTAGTGTTTGCAAAACTTTGGATAATACCGTACTGCTTTTACCAGGTACTTTTATTTTTTGTGCAATTTTAACTGACATGCTTCATATATATATATATACGTTAATCACTAGTGTATTTTTCAGGATTTTGACAGAAATCAATCGTGCATATTGCAAGGTATAATATGTCCTGGTACTATGGTTTCTAGATTATCAGGGTTCCACAATATCATATGAACACTTGCCATAACAAGTTAACATTTTTGTAACACATTTATTGGTATATCTATGACCATGTACACACATGCTGAATAATACTAGGCATTGGTAATCAGTATGACAACACTATTTTCAGACAAACATGTCTATTAAAACAGGCAATTCTCTTTTTCTTTGTCCCATGATCAGAGGAATGAGCGAGTAGTGTTTTTGTTTTCACTTATCTGGATTTATTTTAAAGTATGAATCGGCTTGCTCTTTGCTTAACTAACGTAATGCCAGTTCTTGATGTGTTGATCATAAAGGTGTATTATATTCAACTACACATGGTTAGTAACGTCTGTACTGTTATTGCGACCTTGACTTTTTAGTTTGAAGAGACAGTGTTAATGAATGTCAAATATTTCAAAGACGTTCAAGTTAGGGAATAACAAAATAATTTTCTTTTTGTTCCTTTATATAAAAATAAATAATACACAAGTTACTATTGATAGTATACATACTTGAATCATGTGAAGTTTGCTTATTACCCCCAATATTAACAAAAATCCAACATTACCTAGCTAAATGTAGATCTACACACCATAAACTGTGTTCATCTTGGAACCAATGAGCATCCAGTTTTCACCAGGTCAGATATCCACAGCTAGACGAGCATGTCGATAAATCTTTAAATAATTTACTACAAAAACCTAAAATTTTCATTATAAAATATAAGGCAACAATGTTGTATTTTGAACACAGATATCATTAGACCACACATGGTTCATCCAACTCTACAAAACTACAAAAGCAGGCATGGGACATGTGGAATGTTGCACATTCTAATGAAATGCATCACAATATTTCTTTCCTCTACAAATCTGTTTCTGTGTGGAAAATATTCAGTAAGTATTTGGCATATTTGGCATTTGCGCTCAATAAATACTATTTTATCTGACCATGACTCCTGTTGGCATGATCTAGTGGTATGATTGCACATAATTACCTTCTCTCCATCATATTAACATCTCTTTGTGAATCTGCCTTTCAACATTCAAGGACATTTTACTACTAGAAAATGTGAACAAATAAAGTAAAATTACAAAGAATTCATAACTACAGTGGCTAGTGGTACAATTCATTGAGACAATAGTTAACCTCCTATTTCGCATATACCTAATCTACACATTTCATATCACTGTAGCTACACACAAGTTTACAGTGTCTAGATTCCAACCAACCAATATTCCAACATCTCCCCTCCTGCTGCATAGGCATCAACCTTCATGACATTTTCTTTGGCACTTTTCACGATTTCCGATACTTCTATAATTTCATCAGTGATATAATAGATTGTTTATCATACACATTTTCCAGCCAGATGACAACAAAACTGTACTTTTGTTTCAAATCAAGTATCAACTTTAAATAATAATATTATTAATAAACTTTCTTGTTCTTGTTTTTCTTGTTCTGTTAATAAGTTTCAAATCAAGTATCAACCAGCCGAGATATATAATGTTAATTGGTTACATTTCTGTTAATAAAAGTAATAAAGCTGACAAAATAATACACTTTGTCTAAGAAAGAACTATCTACAACACAGTCCCCAAAACCTAAAGAAACAAGAACAATTCAGAGATATATAAAATGTAGGAGTTTGATGGTTCTGCATAGCCCAAAGATGCACTGTAGCAACTGGACAGCCACATCAATGAGGGGTGTCAGGGTGCCACGTCTAGGGCAGTTCACGTCGAGCAGGGCAAGACATTGACACCCCGACAGCATCCATGGTGAGGTCAAGGGGTCCCTTGCCCTGGATGTACAGGTTGCTGACATAACCCTCCAGTATCTTCTCATGCTGGCCAAATGTTGTGCCGTCTAGGTTAGGCACGCCATCTGAAGCATAACAACCACTGTCAACCCTCTGGCAACACTGGCCGAACACACTTCAATTACCCTATTCATCACGTACATGATCTGTTGCCTAGCAAAACCTCAGCCAAGTCATCAGAATATATGTGGTGGGTTTGGACATTCTGTGGAATATCTTGTTGAAATTCTGGTCACAAAAGTGTTTCTTTAAGGCAAAAACATAAGGCAAAGTTTTTAAAATGACAACTGTATGCGGGAATGATTGATTTATGAGATGTCATGCAGCAACAGTAATGTAATTCACATATATATATATATATATATATAACCATTAACAACACTGTTGACAAAGCAAAGCTTGACGGAGGTTACGAGCAAAATTGAATTGTGACATAAGCAAAACCGCGACGTAGTGGATACATCAATTATTACACAAACTAACAAAAATACTGGTCCAACAGAGGGGATAACTTGGTCATTTGTATATACCTATTGCCGTGTGTGTTCAGTATGAGATATGTGTAAGACTTACCAACATACATGTTGCCGTGTGTGTTCAGCATGGATAATACTTCTCCAGATTATCCCTATACAAAGCTGAATCCGTCGATCTCAAGATTTCCTTTCCTCGCAGTCCTGAAGTCAACAACATCGTCCATATTATTAAACTCATACCACAGCTAATAACACAAATACCCAGGTTTTACTTTTAAACGGAAAAAATTGCTTTAAATTCATATTGGTTAAAGTGTGATCAATAATTAGCTATTAATATGATGTTAAATCAGTATGTGTAAATGTTGGATATCTTGCACCATCTTTTCAAACTGGAGTCTTCAGTTGCAACAAAATATTCGACGGAATGTCTTCAGTTGCCACCATTTTGAAGTCTTCAGAAAGTTGCCACCATTTTGCACATAAGATATTTAAACCTATTTTATTTGATTAAAGTAAGTGACACATCACTGGAATCGAAATATGGGAAAACACAATAAATGATGAGAAGTAATAATACTCAAATCAGTCAACTGCCTAAGAAGTTATCCTTATTCACTGACAAGTAATGTATCCATCACGAGACCTGTTTCCTAGCAAAACCTCCTTATACATACGGCTTAAACATACATCCACACAAGGCATCTGCTAGGATAATTGCAGACCTGCAAACTAAATACATACCTATGTATTGCAGTGGACAGTTACACCTATATTACAGGCTGCTAACTTCAATACACTGTCCATCAATAGTGCAGGGTCGCTTGACACAGGGTGTCACGTCACCACAGTAAACAATGTTACTGCTGGCAATCGCGTCATCCGCCACGTTAAATGTGTGGCCCTTCAGAATCACCTACAGCAAGACAACTCTCATGGCAAAGAAATGTTTACAGCAGTTCCTCGTGACAATCTAATGTTCATAGCACATCCTTTGTGGTAATGTAATGTTTACATTACACCCCTCACAGCAATGCACTGTTCACATCACCCCTTGTGGTAATGTAATGTTTACAGTACACCCCTCACAACAATGCACTGTTCACAACACCCCTTGTGGTAATGTAATGTTTATAGCACACCTATCATAGCAATGTAAAGTTTACAGAACATCCCTTGTGGTAATGCAATGTTTACAGCACACCCTCCATGGTAATGTAATGTTTACATCACCCATTTGTGGCAATGTAATGTTTACAGCACACCCATCATGTCAATGTAATGTTTACAGTACACCCATCATGGCAATGTCATGTTTACAGCACACCATATATGACAATGTCATGTTTACAGCACACCACAACCCCCTGTGGCAATGTAAGAAAGTTGATAAAAATGATAACTATCTATCAACAATCAACCTGTTAATATTAGATTGTATAGTGTTAACATGTTGATGTGGCTATCAGTCTGCAACTACAACAGTGTTACATGTATGGACGGAACATAGTTCTGTCATTCACCCTCTTTGTAGCCTTGCCACCTACCTCTCCAATACAGCCATGCAAGCTGGTATCCATCGCAACCCCATGGGCAACCATCACATTAGGGTCAACACCCCCATGTACCAAGGGTCTCTTCAGATTGATAGTTCGACCACGGGACAAACCTGCAGAGGAATAATCAAAAGGCCTTATAACTTACTGTTTCCATTCTCCCTCTATTTGTTGACTTGACTTTAGTTGCTCAATATTCCTGTTACAATGGTCAGTGGTAACCAACTAGAGACATTATGTATCACTATAAGATATGAGTTACTACAAGTTGCAAAATTGTAATGCAAAATACAGTTTGACTGTGAACAACATTTTCAGACTGACGGGAACCGGGTAATACATTAATTTACACCTACATTGCTACTATCTCTCTCTCTACATCTAATGTGAAATTTTATTTACAAATATTCATGTGTCCCAAACTAAAAAAGCATTCAAGTCATCTAAAACTGTATCAGAATTATAGAAAATTGCATTTGAGTTCTAGATATACAGGTGTATATAGATACATTCGTCCTCGCAAGCCAGGGCTATTTGCCATGCAAAACTAGCCTTGGCAGATCTCTTATGTGAAGTGTGGAAGTTAGACGAGTCAAACTAGTAATTGACTTTGCCAGTCACGACTGCATCACCCGTGAGAACAGTGCAAATACCCGCCCCAATTTGACGACGGATAATCGACTTTTGGGAATCCCAGTAAAGTGTATTTGAATAATTGCTTCAACTTCCTAAACAGTGCATGTAACATAAGCCACGGTTGGTTGAAATTAGTTTTATTATGACCACCTGACCTGCCGCCAACCATTGATATAGTGAGCGATTTCAGAGACTGAGTTTAAATTCAGAGTTTCGCAAAGCGATCGATCAGCCAGTGGGTACTGCTGGCTGGCACTGACGTAACCAGCAACAGCGACCCCTGACACGTGAGGATGTATATATTATATTTGTCTAAGTTAAATATGACCGAGTTAGCAACATCCACACAAGGCATCTCCCTAGGATAATTGCCTAGGATAATTGCAGAGCTGCGAACTAAATACATACCTGTGTATTGCACTGGACAGACACACCTACATTCTGTGCTGCTCATTTCGATACACTGTTCATCAACAGTGCAGGGTCGCTTGACACAGGGTGTCACCGCACCACAGTCGACAATGTTACTGTTGGCAATCGCGTCATCCACCACGTTAAATGTGTGACCCTTCAGAATCACCTACAGCAAGACAACTCTTATGGCAAGGAAATGTTTACAGCAGTTCCTCGTGACAATCTAATGTTCATAGCACATCCTTTGTGGCAATGTAATGTTTATATCACCACCTTTATAGCAATGTATTGTTTACAACAAACCCATCATAACAACGTAATGTTTACAGCAAAGCCTTCATGGTAATGTAATGTTTACAGTACACCCCTCACAGCAATGCACTGTTCACATCACCTGCTGAGGTAATGTACTGTTTACAGTACACCCCTCACAACAATGCACTGTTCACAACACCCCTTGTGGTAATGTAATGTTTATAGCACACCTATCATAGCAATGTAAAGTTTACAGAACATCCCTTGTGGTAATGCAATGTTTACAGCACACCCTCCATGGTAATGTAATGTAATGTTTACATCACCCATTTGTGGCAATGTAATGTTTACAGCACACCCATCATGTCAATGTCATGTTTACAGCACACCATATATGACAATGTCATGTTTACAGCACACCACAATCCCCTGTGGCAATGTAAGAAAGTTGATAAAAAAGATAACTATCTATCAACAATCAACCTGTTAATATTAGATTGTATAGTGTTAACATGTTGATGTGGCTATCAGTCTGCAACTACAACTGTGTTACATGTATGGACGGAAGATAGTTCTGTCATTCACCCTCTTTGTAGCCTTGCCACCTACCTCTCCAATACAACCATGCAAGCTGGTATCCATCGCAACCCCATGGGCAACCATCACATTAGGGTCAACACCCCCATGTACCAAGGGTCTCTTCAGATTGATAGTTCGACCACGGGACAAACCTGCAGAGGAATAATCAAAAGGCCTTATAACTTACTGTTTCCATTCTCCCTCTATTTGTTGACTTGACTTTAGTTGCTCAATATTCCAGTTACAATGGTCAGTGGTAACCAACTAGAGACATTATGTATCACTATAAGATATGAGTTACTACAAGTTGCAAAATTGTAATGCAAAATACAGTTTGACTGTGAACTACATTTTCAGACTGACGGGAACCGGGTAATACATTAATTTACACCTACATTGCTACTATCTCTCTCTCTACATCTAATGTGAAATTATATTTACAAATATTCATGTGTCCCAAACTAAAAAAGCATTCAAGTCATCTAAAACTGTATCAGAATTATAGAAAATTGCATTTGAGTTCTAGATATACAGGTGTGTATATATATACATTCATCCTTGCAAGCCAGGGCTATTTGCCATGCAAAACTAGCCCTGACAGATCTCTTATGTGAAGTGTGAAAGTTAGACGAGTCAAACTAGTAATTGACTTTGCCAGTCAAGACTGCATCACCCGTGAGAACAGTGCAAATACCCGCCCCAATTTGATGACGGATAATCGACTTTTGGGAATCCCGGTAGTGTGTATTTGAATAATTGCTTCAACTTCCTAAACTGTGCATGTAACATAAGCCACGGTTGGTTGAAATTAGTTTTATTATGACCACCTGACCTGCCGCCAACCATTGATATATTGAGCGATTTCAGAGACTGAGTTTAAATTCAGAGTTTCGCAAAGCGATCAGCCAGTGGGTACTGCTGGCTGGCACTGACGTAACCAGCAACAGCGACCCCTGGCACGTGAGGATGTATATATTATATTTGTCTAAGTTAAATATGACCGAGTTAGCAACATCCACACAAGGCATCTCCCTAGGATAATTGCAGACCTGCGAACTAAATACATACCTGTGTATTGCACTGGACAGACACACCTACATTCTGTGCTGCTCATTTCGATACACTGTTCATCAACAGTGCAGTGTCGCTTGACTCAGGGTGTCACGTCACCACAGTCGACAATGTTACTGCTGGCAATCGCGTCATCCACCACATTAAATGTGTGACCCTTCAGAATCACCTACAGCAAGACAACTCTCATGGCAAGGAAATGTTTACAGCAGTTCCTCGTGACAATCTAATGTTCATAGCACATCCTTTGTGGCAATGTAATGTTTATATCGCCACCTTTATAGCAATGTATTGTTTACAACAAACCCATCATAACAATGTAATGTTTACAGCAAAAGCCTTTATGGTAATGTAATGTTTACAGTACACCCCTCACAACAATGCACTGTTCACAACACCCCTTGTGGTAATGTAATGTTTATAGCACACCTATCATAGCAATGTAAAGTTTACAGAACATCCCTTGTGGTAATGCAATGTTTACAGCACACCCTCCATGGTAATGTAATGTAATGTTTACATCACCCATTTGTGGCAATGTAATGTTTACAGCACACCCATCATGTCAATGTCATGTTTACAGCACACCATATATGACAATGTCATGTTTACAGCACACCACAACCCCCTGTGGCAATGTAAGAAAGTTGATAAAAAAGATAACTATCTATCAACAATCAACCTGTTAATATTAGATTGTATAGTGTTAACATGTTGATGTGGCTATCAGTCTGCAACTACAACTGTGTTACATGTATGGACGGAAGATAGTTCTGTCATTCACCCTCTTTGTAGCCTTGCCACCTACCTCTCCAATACAACCATGCAAGCTGGTATCCATCGCAACCCCATGGGCAACCATCACATTAGGGTCAACACCCCCATCTACCAAGGGTCTCTTCAGATTGATAGTTCGACCACGGGACAAACCTGCAGAGGAATAATCAAAAGGCCTTATAACTTACTGTTTCCATTCTCCCTCTATTTGTTGACTTGACTTTAGTTGCTCAATATTCCAGTTACAATGGTCAGTGGTAACCAACTAGAGACATTATGTATCACTATAAGATATGAGTTACTACAAGTTGCAAAATTGTAATGCAAAATACAGTTTGACTGTGAACTACATTTTCAGACTGACGGGAACCGGGTAATACATTAATTTACACCTACATTGCTACTATCTCTCTCTCTACATCTAATGTGAAATTTTATTTACAAATATTCATGTGTCCCAAACTAAAAAAGCATTCAAGTCATCTAAAACTGTATCAGAATTATAGAAAATTGCATTTGAGTTCTAGATATACAGGTGTATATAGATACATTCATCCTCGCAAGCCAGGGCTATTTGCCATGCAAAACTAGCCTTGGCAGATCTCTTATGTGAAGTGTGGAAGTTAGACGAGTCAAACTAGTAATTGACTTCGCCAGTCACGACTGCATCACCCGTGAGAACAGTGCAAATACCCGCCCCAATTTGATGACGGATAATCGAATTTTGGGAATCCCAGTAGTGTGTATTTGAATAATTGCTTCAACTTCCTAAACAGTGCATGTAACATAAGGCACGGTTGGTTGAAATTAGTTTTATTATGACCACCTGACCTGCCGCCAACCATTGATATAGTGAGCGATTTCAGAGACTGAGTTTAAATTCAGAGTTTCGCAAAGCGATCGATCAGCCAGTGGGTACTGCTGGCTGGCACTGACGTAACCAGCAACAGCGACCCCTGACACGTGAGGATGTATATATTATATTTGTCTAAGTTAAATATGACCGAGTTAGCAACATCCACACAAGGCATCTCCCTAGGATAATTGCAGAGCTGCGAACTAAATACATACCTGTGTATTGCACTGGACAGACACACCTACATTCTGTGCTGCTCATTTCGATACACTGTTCATCAACAGTGCAGGGTCGCTTGACACAGGGTGTCACCGCACCACAGTCGACAATGTTACTGTTGGCAATCGCGTCATCCACCACGTTAAATGTGTGACCCTTCAGAATCACCTACAGCAAGACAACTCTTATGGCAAGGAAATGTTTACAGCAGTTCCTCGTGACAATCTAATGTTCATAGCACATCCTTTGTGGCAATGTAATGTTTATATCACCACCTTTATAGCAATGTATTGTTTACAACAAACACATCATAACAATGTATTGTTTACAGCAAAGCCTTCATGGTAATGTAATGTTTACAGTACACCCCTCACAGCAATGCACTGTTCACATCACCTGCTGTGGTAATGTAATGTTTACAGTACACCCCTCACAACAATGCACTGTTCACAACACCCCTTGTGGTAATGTAATGTTTATAGCACACCTATCATAGCAATGTAAAGTTTACAGAACATCCCTTGTGTTAATGCAATGTTTACAGCACACCCTCCATGGTAATGTAATGTAATGTTTACATCACCCATTTGTGGCAATGTAATGTTTACAGCACACCCATCATGGCAATGTCATGTTTACAGCACACCATATATGACAATGTCATGTTTACAGCACACCACAACCCCCTGTGGCAATGTAAGAAAGTTGATAAAAATGATAACTATCTATCAACAATCAACCTGTTAATATTAGATTGTATAGTGTTAACATGTTGATGTGGCTATCAGTCTGCAACTACAACTGTGTTACATGTATGGACGGAAGTTAGTTCTGTCATTCACCCTCTTTGTAGCCTTGCCACCTACCTCTCCAATACAACCATGCAAGCTGGTATCCATCGCAACCCCATGGGCAACCATCACATTAGGGTCAACACCCCCATGTACCAAGGGTCTCTTCAGATTGATAGTTCGACCACGGGACAAACCTGCAGAGGAATAATCAAAAGGCCTTATAACTTACTGTTTCCATTCTCCCTCTATTTGTTGACTTGACTTTAGTTGCTCAATATTCCTGTTACAATGGTCAGTGGTAACCAACTAGAGACATTATGTATCACTATAAGATATGAGTTACTACAAGTTGCAAAATTGTAATGCAAAATACAGTTTGACTGTGAACTACATTTTCAGACTGACGGGAACCGGGTAATACATTAATTTACACCTACATTGCTACTATCTCTCTCTCTACATCTAATGTGAAATTTTATTTACAAATATTCATGTGTCCCAAACTAAAAAAGCATTCAAGTCATCTAAAACTGTATCAGAATTATAGAAAATTGCATTTGAGTTCTAGATATACAGGTGTGTATATATATACATTCATCCTTGCAAGCCAGGGCTATTTGCCATGCAAAACTAGCCCTGACAGATCTCTTATGTGAAGTGTGAAAGTTAGACGAGTCAAACTAGTAATTGACTTCGCCAGTCATGACTGCATCACCCGTGAGAACAGTGCAAATACCCCCCCAATTTGATGACAGATAATCGACTTTTGGGAATCCCAGTAAAGTGTATTTGAATAATTGCTTCAACTTCCTAAACAGTGCATGTAACATAAGCCACGGTTGGTTGAAATTAGTTTTATTATGACCACCTGACCTGCCGCCAACCATTGATATATTGAGCGATTTCAGAGACTGAGTTTAAATTCAGAGTTTCGCAAAGCGATCAGCCAGTGGGTACTGCTGGCTGGCACTGACGTAACCAGCAACAGCGACCCCTGGCACGTGAGGATGTATATATTATATTTGTCTAAGTTAAATATGACCGAGTTAGCAACATCCACACAAGGCATCTCCCTAGGATAATTGCAGACCTGCGAACTAAATACATACCTGTGTATTGCACTGGACAGACACACCTACATTCTGTGCTGCTCATTTCGATACACTGTTCATCAACAGTGCAGTGTCGCTTGACACAGGGTGTCACGTCACCACAGTCGACAATGTTACTGCTGGCAATCGCGTCATCCACCACATTAAATGTGTGACCCTTCAGAATCACCTACAGCAAGACAACTCTCATGGCAAGGAAATGTTTACAGCAGTTCCTCGTGACAATCTAATGTTCATAGCACATCCTTTGTGGCAATGTAATGTTTATATCGCCACCTTTATAGCAATGTATTGTTTACAACAAACCCATCATAACAATGTAATGTTTACAGCAAAAGCCTTTATGGTAATGTAATGTTTACAGTACACCCCTCACAACAATGCACTGTTCACAACACCCCTTGTGGTAATGTAATGTTTATAGCACACCTATCATAGCAATGTAAAGTTTACAGAACATCCCTTGTGGTAATGCAATGTTTACAGCACACCCTCCATGGTAATGTAATGTAATGTTTACATCACCCATTTGTGGCAATGTAATGTTTACAGCACACCCATCATGTCAATGTCATGTTTACAGCACACCATATATGACAATGTCATGTTTACAGCACACCACAACCCCCTGTGGCAATGTAAGAAAGTTGATAAAAAAGATAACTATCTATCAACAATCAACCTGTTAATATTAGATTGTATAGTGTTAACATGTTGATGTGGCTATCAGTCTGCAACTACAACTGTGTTACATGTATGGACGGAAGATAGTTCTGTCATTCACCCTCTTTGTAGCCTTGCCACCTACCTCTCCAATACAACCATGCAAGCTGGTATCCATCGCAACCCCATGGGCAACCATCACATTAGGGTCAACACCCCCATCTACCAAGGGTCTCTTCAGATTGATAGTTCGACCACGGGACAAACCTGCAGAGGAATAATCAAAAGGCCTTATAACTTACTGTTTCCATTCTCCCTCTATTTGTTGACTTGACTTTAGTTGCTCAATATTCCAGTTACAATGGTCAGTGGTAACCAACTAGAGACATTATGTATCACTATAAGATATGAGTTACTACAAGTTGCAAAATTGTAATGCAAAATACAGTTTGACTGTGAACTACATTTTCAGACTGACGGGAACCGGGTAATACATTAATTTACACCTACATTGCTACTATCTCTCTCTCTACATCTAATGTGAAATTTTATTTACAAATATTCATGTGTCCCAAACTAAAAAAGCATTCAAGTCATCTAAAACTGTATCAGAATTATAGAAAATTGCATTTGAGTTCTAGATATACAGGTGTATATAGATACATTCATCCTCGCAAGCCAGGGCTATTTGCCATGCAAAACTAGCCTTGGCAGATCTCTTATGTGAAGTGTGGAAGTTAGACGAGTCAAACTAGTAATTGACTTCGCCAGTCACGACTGCATCACCCGTGAGAACAGTGCAAATACCCGCCCCAATTTGATGACGGATAATCGAATTTTGGGAATCCCAGTAGTGTGTATTTGAATAATTGCTTCAACTTCCTAAACAGTGCATGTAACATAAGGCACGGTTGGTTGAAATTAGTTTTATTATGACCACCTGACCTGCCGCCAACCATTGATATAGTGAGCGATTTCAGAGACTGAGTTTAAATTCAGAGTTTCGCAAAGCGATCGATCAGCCAGTGGGTACTGCTGGCTGGCACTGACGTAACCAGCAACAGCGACCCCTGACACGTGAGGATGTATATATTATATTTGTCTAAGTTAAATATGACCGAGTTAGCAACATCCACACAAGGCATCTCCCTAGGATAATTGCAGAGCTGCGAACTAAATACATACCTGTGTATTGCACTGGACAGACACACCTACATTCTGTGCTGCTCATTTCGATACACTGTTCATCAACAGTGCAGGGTCGCTTGACACAGGGTGTCACCGCACCACAGTCGACAATGTTACTGTTGGCAATCGCGTCATCCACCACGTTAAATGTGTGACCCTTCAGAATCACCTACAGCAAGACAACTCTTATGGCAAGGAAATGTTTACAGCAGTTCCTCGTGACAATCTAATGTTCATAGCACATCCTTTGTGGCAATGTAATGTTTATATCACCACCTTTATAGCAATGTATTGTTTACAACAAACACATCATAACAATGTATTGTTTACAGCAAAGCCTTCATGGTAATGTAATGTTTACAGTACACCCCTCACAGCAATGCACTGTTCACATCACCTGCTGTGGTAATGTAATGTTTACAGTACACCCCTCACAACAATGCACTGTTCACAACACCCCTTGTGGTAATGTAATGTTTATAGCACACCTATCATAGCAATGTAAAGTTTACAGAACATCCCTTGTGTTAATGCAATGTTTACAGCACACCCTCCATGGTAATGTAATGTAATGTTTACATCACCCATTTGTGGCAATGTAATGTTTACAGCACACCCATCATGGCAATGTCATGTTTACAGCACACCATATATGACAATGTCATGTTTACAGCACACCACAACCCCCTGTGGCAATGTAAGAAAGTTGATAAAAATGATAACTATCTATCAACAATCAACCTGTTAATATTAGATTGTATAGTGTTAACATGTTGATGTGGCTATCAGTCTGCAACTACAACTGTGTTACATGTATGGACGGAAGTTAGTTCTGTCATTCACCCTCTTTGTAGCCTTGCCACCTACCTCTCCAATACAACCATGCAAGCTGGTATCCATCGCAACCCCATGGGCAACCATCACATTAGGGTCAACACCCCCATGTACCAAGGGTCTCTTCAGATTGATAGTTCGACCACGGGACAAACCTGCAGAGGAATAATCAAAAGGCCTTATAACTTACTGTTTCCATTCTCCCTCTATTTGTTGACTTGACTTTAGTTGCTCAATATTCCTGTTACAATGGTCAGTGGTAACCAACTAGAGACATTATGTATCACTATAAGATATGAGTTACTACAAGTTGCAAAATTGTAATGCAAAATACAGTTTGACTGTGAACTACATTTTCAGACTGACGGGAACCGGGTAATACATTAATTTACACCTACATTGCTACTATCTCTCTCTCTACATCTAATGTGAAATTTTATTTACAAATATTCATGTGTCCCAAACTAAAAAAGCATTCAAGTCATCTAAAACTGTATCAGAATTATAGAAAATTGCATTTGAGTTCTAGATATACAGGTGTATATAGATACATTCATCCTCGCAAGCCAGGGCTATTTGCCATGCAAAACTAGCCTAGGCAGATCTCTTATGTGAAGTGTGGAAGTTAGACGAGTCAAACTAGTAATTGACTTCGCCAGTCACGACTGCATCACCCGTGAGAACAGTGCAAATACCCGCCCCAATTTGATGATGGATAATCGACTTTTGGGAATCCCAGTAAAGTGTATTTGAATAATTGCTTCAACTTCCTAAACAGTGCATGTAACATAAGCCACGGTTGGTTGAAATTAGTTTTATTATGACCACCTGACCTGCCGCCAACCATTGATATAGTGAGCGATTTCAGAGACTGAGTTTAAATTCAGAGTTTCGCAAAGCGATCGATCAGCCAGTGGGTACTGCTGGCTGGCACTGACGTAACCAGCAACAGCGACCCCTGACACGTGAGGATGTATATATTATATTTGTCTAAGTTAAATATGACCGAGTTAGCAACATCCACACAAGGCATCTCCCTAGGATAATTGCAGAGCTGCGAACTAAATACATACCTGTGTATTGCACTGGACAGACACACCTACATTCTGTGCTGCTCATTTCGATACACTGTTCATCAACAGTGCAGGGTCGCTTGACACAGGGTGTCACCGCACCACAGTCGACAATGTTACTGTTGGCAATCGCGTCATCCACCACGTTAAATGTGTGACCCTTCAGAATCACCTACAGCAAGACAACTCTTATGGCAAGGAAATGTTTACAGCAGTTCCTCGTGACAATCTAATGTTCATAGCACATCCTTTGTGGCAATGTAATGTTTATATCACCACCTTTATAGCAATGTATTGTTTACAACAAACCCATCATAACAACGTAATGTTTACAGCAAAGCCTTCATGGTAATGTAATGTTTACAGTACACCCCTCACAGCAATGCACTGTTCACATCACCTGCTGAGGTAATGTACTGTTTACAGTACACCCCTCACAACAATGCACTGTTCACATCACTCCTTGTGGTAATGTAATGTTTACAGTACACCCCTCACAGCAATGCACTGTTCACAACACCCCTTGTGGTAATGTAATGTTCATAGCACACCTATCATAGCAATGTGAAGTTTACAGAACATCCCTTGTGGTAATGCAATGTTTACAGCACTCCCTCCATGGTAATGTAATGTTTACATCACCCATTTGTGGAAATGTAATGTTTACAGCACACCCATCATGGCAATGTCATGTTTCCAGCACACCATATATGACAATGTCATGTTTACAGCACACCACAACCCCCTGTGGCAATGTAAGAAAGTTGATAAAAATGATAACTATCTATCAACAATCAACCTGTTAATATCAGATTGTAGTGTTAACTTGTTGATGTGGCTATCAGTCTGCAACTACAACTGTGTTACATGTATGAACGGAACATAGTTCTGTCATTCACCCTCTTTGTAGCCTTGCCACCTACCTCTCTAATACAACCATGGAAGCTGGTGTCCATCGCCATCCCACGGGCAACCCTCACATTAGGGTCAACACCCCCATGTACCAAGGGTCTCTTCAGATTGATAGTTCGACCACGGGACAAACCTGCAGAGGAATAATCAAAAGGCCTTATAACTTACTGTTTCCATTCTCCCTCTATTTGTTGACTTGACTTTAGTTGCTCAATATTCCTGTTACAATGGTCAGTGGTAACCAACTAGAGATATACTTAATGTACTAAACAATGTCTAAGACAGTATAAATTATATAAAACTGGGTCTGCATGATCTAAAAAAAAGCAGCATTCAAGTTATCTAAAACTGTATCGGAATTATATTAAATTGTATTTGAGTTATATATATATATATATTCATTCTCGCAAGCCAATGCTGTTTGCCATGCAAAACTAGTCCTGGCAGATCACATATGCGAAGTGTGGAAGTTAGATGAGTCAAACTAGTAATTGACTTCACCAATTATGACTGCATCACCCGTGAGAACAGCGCAAATACCCGCCCCAATTTTATGGCGGATAAATGACTTTTGGGAAAATGCCAATATTGTGTATTTGAATAATTGCTTCCACTTGTAATTTCTATAGTGTTATCATGTCGATGTGGCTATCAGTCTGCAACTACAACAGTGTTATATGTATGGACGGAACATAGCTCTGACATTCACAATCTTTGTAGTCTTGCCACCTACCTCTCCAATACAACCATGGAAGCTGATATCAATCCCCACCCCAGGGGCAACCCTCACACTAGGGTCAACACGCTCATGTTCCAAGGGTCTCTTCAGATTGAGCCCAATAGTTCAGCCATGGGACGAACCTGCAAAGATAAATAATCAAAAGGCCTTATAACTTACTTACTTACTGTTTCTATTCTCCCTCTACTTGTTGACTTGACTTTAAGTCAAGTAGGCTGATTTATAGCTGATCAGAGGCAAAAGCAGTGGCTGAAGCTGTAAAGCCAGGGTACAAAAGTAGTGTACACAAGTTGTGTACACAAGTAGAGTACACAAATAGTGTTTACAAGGAAGGAACAAAAGCAGGTACATCTAGACCAATGGGTTTGACCATTAAAGCAGCTGTGTGTGGAAATAAAAGATTCCTGCAAATGCGACACAAATAAACAAATAGGTAGAAGACGCATATAAAGGCCCATACTGTGAAGCTGCCTAGAATCCATGTTGTTGACTCCAGCAGTACACCAGGAATAAGGGTAATTAACCACATGTGTGGACAAGTACAACAAACATGGATAGATTTTATTTAGAGCAAACCTGGCATTTCAACAAGGATTTATTCTAATCATCTCAAAGAGAGAGAAAACTTATTTTATGTCCACAATGTAAGATAAAATAGATTACAACATTTATAAACATTACAGCCAATCATCACCAGCTGTTATTCACGTATGATTAACCGATTTATATGGCTTTATGATAAAAGATTCAAGGAGAAATTCTGGATGCTGAGAAATCGCATTTTCCCTACCTTCTTCTCCTCTACTTCCCCATATACAACAAGTGTCATATTACTTGAAAACATCAATAAAAAAACATTAGCTGCCCTGGCTATTGTAACTACTGACATTTCAACTGATGCATATGAAATGTGGCTAATGTAGGAATGTTCTTTCCCTAGGAACTGTTTATGAACACAAAATGTCTCTCCGTGTGCAGGTTAATTTGTCACAGCAATTGTTGAAATCACCAGTTCCACCACTCCAACAACATAAGAACTTATGTGGGAAGTATTTGTCAGTATTCGTCATCTCCAAGAATGCAGGTACAAAGCACAACGGCAAGAATGTGGACATGTTAACTTGCACGATAAGAACTCGATTCTGCTATAGCAGAGCTTGAAAAGCAGAGTAGAAAGTTGCTTTGCACATAATTTTAAACATTTCTCACATTTAGTATGTGCACTGAGTGAGCAAACTGTTTGATTCTTTTAATTAAAGATGTCACTTTGTAGAACACTGTAGAAGGTAACATTTTCAAAACATTATTACATCCATTATGTATTTATTTGCAAACACAGCTTTGTACTACAACAACACTGAAGTCTTGCTGCCTTCAATGGTTATAAAAAAGCAAAAATGGATATATTAACAAAATATACAACTAATCAGGGATGGGTTCAAGTACTTGAGTACTTGTGTACTTAAGTACAACAAGTACTGTACTTGGACTGGTACTTGTCATTTTGCTGAGTGCAGTACTTGGATTTGGACTTGTACTTAACCATCAAAGTACTTGGACTTGGCAAGTACTTTTTACAAGTACTTTTTTACATTTGTGCTAAGTAGTTGGGTATATCAGAAGGATTGAAAAAAATGGCTACAGTGAAAATTACTGTTTATTTATTCTTATTTTGTACAAAGCTTCATAACACAGTTCAAACAATTTTCAAAGAACTATTGAATCCAAGCATCTGTTACACTGTCCCAGGCAAAGTCTTTCGCCAAGACAGATGTAGGCTAACTGGTGAAAAGTTTCAATGGATCATGTTTGTGCGGTGCAACAACAAATGACTGTTGAGTGCTGAACATCTCAATAGTTGATGCGAAATTCCCGTGTTTTATGCATTGATGACTTAAATAAATAATGATTAAATGCATAATACTGCTTTTGTGTTTTCACAGCTTTGATTTTCACCATTATGAAACAACGTAGCGTTCAATGTACTTGACTGTACTTGACTAAAATTGTCAATGTACTTGACTAAAATTTTCAAAGTACTTGGTATTTGTACTTGAGTTTTTCACAAAGTACTTGTACTTGCCTATATTTTTTTAGATGAGTAGTTGTACTTGGCAAAATTGTAAGTATTTGTACTTGTATTCAAGTACATTGTGCATGTATTTGACCCATCCCTGACTGGGACCTATATTATTCTTAATATATATATCAGTGATTTAGATGATTATATAGCAAGCAATGTATTGAAATTTGTGGATGATTCAAAATTGTTTAGAAGCAATAAATGTGATGGAGATAGACAGCATTTACAAGATGATCTTGACAGGTTGATGAAATGGTCTAACAAATGGCAAATGTTGTTCAATTTTGGGAAATGTAAATGCCTCCTCCACACAGGACATGGGACGAAGATGTACAATATACAATGGGTGGTTCTGTACTAAGTACTACTGCAAAAGAAAAGGACTTAGGGTTAACCATTAGTTCTGATATGAAGGTTTCAGAGCAGTGCGGTATGGCTGCTTCAAAGAGAAATAAAATCCTTGGATTAATTAGGCGAAACATAACGTATATGAAAAAAGAGCTAATAATACTGCTGTACAAAACAATAGTTAGGTCTCATTTAGAATATTGTATTCAAGCGTGGAGGCCATATCGCAGGAAGGACATAGATATGCTAGAAAGAGTATAGAGGAGAGTAACTAAAATTATACAAAATCTGAGGCATCTTAGTTACGAAATACGCCTAAAAATGTGGTTTAACAACACTAGAGACCAGGAGATTGAGAGGAGATCAGATAGAAGTGTTTAAAATATTGAATGGTTATGAAAATATTAATAGAAATGGTTTTTCTCAGTTAAGAAAGATAGAAGAACCAGAGGACATCAAGTTACATTAGTAAAGGAACAGTGTAGATTAGATATAAGAAAGTTCTCATTGTCACAAAGGACTGTAAATGAATGGAACAGATTATCTCCTGATTGTGTTGGTGCTAGTAGCGTGAATGTTTAAAAAAAAAATTGGCACAAAAGGGCGGAATACACATAGATAAAAAGTACTGGACTCTCGATAAGCTAAAAGGCTTCCTTGTCCACCTGACATCTAGAGTTAATTTTCTGGATGGCAATCTTGTTGAATCTTGTTATCATCATTACATTATGAAACAATTGCACAGAAAATTAATATTGTGACTGTACCACATTCAGTGAAAACGTAAAAACATTGCAAGAGGCAAGAAAGTGAACAAACTAAATTATACACAAAAAGATGCCACGACTCAGTGAGAGATCAAAGACGAGAGCTCACAAAATTATCACTGATCCAACACACGCTGTTTACCATCTGTTCGAATAACTTTCTTCAGGCAGGTAATTCAGATATATCCGAGCTAACACAAATCGCTTCAGAGACAGTTTCTTCCCCCACGCCGTGGCTGCATTTATATTGCATTATCAGGGAATAAATATAAGCCTGAGCGACTGAAATTAATGGAATGTAATTTTGCCACATGTGATTTATTCTTCTTTTACGTGTTAATTTTATAGCTCAGCCTAGCAATGTTAATGGATAATTAACTTTTAGACAATTGTTCATATGACAGTATAATACATATTTGATGTGACTGTATGTTTTAACACGAACACACATTCTAAATTGACATATATTTTATGTTGATCATGGCAATGCTGTATCTGTATAATCTTTATATTTATAAGAGAAGTGAGAAAACAGGAATTTGTACACTTATATAACAGACTCGAAGGGGCGACTCAGCTCACACGACAATCCTCGATAGCCAAGGGGGCAGTTGCACTGTTCCGCACCAAATGCCCTGCCTCGGCCTGTGTCACGGTTCTCAGCAATGTCAAGAGACACGTCTTGAATCCTGGGGACAGACAGACAATGATATGTATATATATAATATATATATATATATATATACATACATATATATATATATATATATGTATATATATATATATATATATGTATATGGTCAGTTATCACGAAACGTTCACAAAAATTTTGTCTGATATAATCATTACAAAAATATACAGCACGGTATTGTAATGGTGTTTATGGCAACCGTCTCGGTGAAAGGTGTCAAGGGAACCCAATTTTTATGTGAGTATCTCCATAACTATGGCCGATATAGTGAAATAAAGGGTATTTTTCACCATTTCATCATTTCAGTCATTTCTTGTTGCACCGCACAAACATGGTCCATTGAAACTTTTCACCAGTTAGCCTACATCTGTCTTGGTGAAAGACTGCCTGGGACACTGGGACAGTGTAACAGATGCTTGGATTCAATAGTTCTTTGAAAATTGTTTGAACTGTCTACCCCAAAAGTGGACAATACAGGGGTGAGACCACATTAGATTTCCCCATAGGTGGCCATTATAACGTTTCCTTCATTTCCTGTAAATTTTAACCAACTGTTTTCTTTAAATTTCGACACCATATTTACTCTCTATTCATACACATGCTGTGCAAAATTCGTAAAAATTCTCATACCTCAATTTTCCATAAACCACTTTCAAACCAGACACCCCTTCATTTCTGCTAGAACCAGACAATGATTTGCCCTAATGACATCATACAGCCAAATGACACATGTGTCTATACACAGAAAAGCACAATTTGACAACTGTCATAATTTGACAGCTCTGGTACCACGCTGCAGAAAAACATAATTTCTACTCAATCAACACTATACAAGAACTCTCAGAAATTCACACAACCTGCATAATGCCATTTCTATTGGGAACTCTGTCGGTGGGTAATGGCAGACGAATCCTTAATGTGGTCTTACCCCAAATAGATTCGCCGAATACTGCAAATCTTCACAAAAGTGACACAGTGCTGAAGCAACACATACATCCCGAACTAGGCACCCATCTGCTGAGGAACAATCTCTACTCTGCCATGAATAACATATATCAACAGGAACTTGGACCCATACCATAACATACTGAATTGACCACAAAGAGAGGTTTGACTGTGCACAGCTTCAAATCCAGGCTGTTCTACATATCTATGGCATATATATGCCGAAGGAAAAAGAACTACGTCTGGGATAACATGATTCTAGTTTTGACATATTGTCTGGTTGCACAAACGTGCACAAGGTCCGTTTTTTGGTACCTCTGTCTGAAAATCTGACGCCACCTTGTCTTCTCCTCCAATCATATGCACCGATTTGCATGTGCCATATGCATTGTAGGATTTATATTTTGCAATTCCTCTCACACTTTGATGATATATTTAGTAATAATTTATGTTTTTATGATTAGGACTTAGTTTGCTGATTGCATGAACTGTAAGATAGCATAACACTCAAGAGACCAGACCTGGGGCTGAGTACATTTTCATGAGTATGAGTACTATGAAGATGGATGAGTACGAATACATTGCTGAGTATGAGTACAAGTACATTCTCACGAGTACGAGTAAAAGTACAAATACATTAAAAAAATTAAATATTAACACATTTTACATTTTATTAATTAATCTAATTTATATAACTCAGCACAAGTGAATATGCAATGGCAGTTGATTGATTTTTTTTGATATTATAAGTTTGTAATTTACATTTTCTGATCGTAGATTACTGGTTTTAGAGAGAGTTAGCACATGTCCATATAACAGGCTCAAAATCCCCTTTGGACTTTTTAGCCAGGTTGCAGGCACCGGATTATACTAGTGTAGGAGGCAGTCTCACTTGAGCCACCTTACCTCTACAGAGGAAGACTGGCAGTTCTTGTTCTTAGCAGTTAGCACTGTCAGCCAAGAGGCATAATCGCCATTAGCCGTAAAAACACTGCTGGACAGTAAACCTTGGTGGACTTCTGATGCTGCATATTACACATGCAGCATCAGAAGTTTTATACTGAATATTTCTGTTATTTTGGATTGAATAAATTTTTACTTAATACAACCGTAGTTCACATTCATTCACATTAAACAACTGTTATTAGCCACTAAGTTTCCTAAATAGTTTTGTATAAAGAGGTACACACTGTAAAGATTATTAATTTTGTTGGTCTTACTGAAACGTCCTATTACCAAATGTGTGGTTACCAGATCTTTAAAAATGACCATTAATTCTGATTATTCTGAATAGTTTTACCCAAATGTCCGATTACTGAAATGTCCAATTACCGAAATGTCTCATTACCAAAATGTCTGTTGCCCAACTGTCCATGGCCAAAGTATCCTTTAATCCTTTACCAAAACTTCTGGCTACCCTCCTGACTACATCAAAGGTATTTCCTGTCTAACTGGTGGGTTAACTGCTAACTGGCTCTTTATGGACATCCTGGTAGCTTAGTTAAACAAACAGGTTGACTGCCTGAACAGATAGCCTACAATTATTGTTTGCTTAACAGGGTGTTTCTGACTGGAAAAAGATTCTGTCTGTTGCCATGTTTGGGTATCATAGTCATGGTTGTCAGAGAATGAGGGTGTACTATGTGTAGGGATGGTAAGGTGGTATTCTATCAGAAATAACACAGTATTTAAACAATAGTTGAACATTTAAATATTTCAGGAAAGTTTAATTTTACAACTACAAATAATATATTTTCCTTAAGTACTCAGATGTACTCGTAAAATCTGTGTACAATGAGTACGAGTCCATGATCCATAAGTTTTATGAATACGAGTACTTCAATAATGTACTCGAGTACTTGAGTACCGAAATGTTTTTAGTGAAACAGCATCAGTGATTTATACATTCATATTATATGACTGCTTGTGTAATTTACATTTGTTGACTTATATATTAAGCACTGCTGCATTAGAAACAACCATTCATTTATGTTATTGTGTGAGAGGAATTATATTATTATGTAAATTGATTATGTACGATTGTTACTGTGTTGCAAATATTGCACAAATAAATGTTGTTAGAAAAGTTAACCACACAGTAAAACAGTATTATTCAGATGCATAGATCATAACATTGTGATATTTTAAATATTTGACAGAATGTATTATTTCTCAAAGTTAACTTTGAAATAAAATATAACTTTTCTGAACATAAATGGGCTTCTTTTCCACCTTAAACAGGAATAGCATCATTTGACTTGGAAAATGCATTATTTGACATTGTATTTTTCTGAAACAGAATTTTGAAACAGAAAATCAGTGTACCTACGGGTATACATGCATCACGTATATTTACTGTTAATTATTGGTAATTTCAGGGATTCCACATGAACGTTATTAATTTGCCAGTGTACCATGTTATAATGCATAAAGTTAGTATCTGGCCACATATTCATACATGTTTTAAATTTATTTATATTTCAAACGGACATCTGTGTTTAATTTGGATTAAATTGGTATTGAAAACACAGTTGCATACATACGCACACAATTACTTCGCTCCTACTTTTTTAATTTGGCTCCTAAAAAATGTAGATAGGAGCCAGTTGGCCCCTAGACCAAAAAAATAACTTAGAGGGCTGCTATGGGCCCGCTACCGTTGCGTGCCGAGTGTAGGCGGAGAAACTGGACAAAGCGTAATCTGGGCCCGCCACATCGGATCCCCGTGGCCGTGGGCTGTGGGTTGTCAACTTGTTATTCTAATAGGCATGTTGTGTGATTTTGTTTCACGAATACTACATTAATTAGTTATATTTCACGTGTAGTTTCTAAACTGGTTGACGTATATTGTATTACTTACTTGACAGGCATAGCAGATTTCCGATGTCAATAAACACTATTCCAGATATCCAGTGTTATTTGTGACCAATTCCTCGCAAGAATGCGACGTGAAATTTACCCAACAAACGGTGGCGCCACCTCACGGTGTCTGTATTATCGCGTCAACGGCAAAACATCATCGCAGAGCTACTAGAGTACTGACCTCACGCGGACAGTTTGAAAAGACCTTTTAGCCAATGGGGTATACCTAATAATATTACCTATAAATCGGGTATGAACATGCTTTTTTGACGGATTATTGACAAAAGGCGTGACCAGAAAAAAGGGTCATGAGTGATCAGTCCCATCGTCACCGGTGACGATGGGGACTGATCACTTGGGCAACTGAGAGTTACACCTAACAGCGTAATCGCGTGTGATTGTGACATAATTAAAATGTGCCGAGTCTCATAATTTTATCTGTTATTTGTTACACATTATAAAGAAGACAACTTGATTTCTTTGGTTGGATATCGGATCAATATTATAATAAATATAACGGAAATGTTACCCCCATTCGATGTCACATTCTGCAACCCCACCCAATTGACTACATATTTATGTCTGATCCGATACGATGCTGGGCATGTGAGTAGGGCATACGATGTGTGTGTGCTACCAACATGGTCACGAAAGCGTTTAAATTTGCCCCATCCCACCCAACATAAAAGTTTAAGCCCGAGCATTCGTAACCATGTGAATGAAGCACTTGAATATACGACGTAATGATCATCCAGTCATCCATCATTGGTAGGTCTAATTTAAGATATGTCAAGTCGAACCAAAGACAACACAATCCACATTTCGATGGTTTGGTCGAAGCCGTTGAAACGAGTGAGCATATATATATATATATATATATATATATATATATATATATATATATCATAAAAGTGTCAGTTTGTTTAACGAAGGTGTATAAATATAGTACAAAAGGCCTAATATACATGCCGATGGCAACGGCAAACCTTGACGTACGGCAATTGTAAGCGGCATAAATAAAAATTGCTCTAATTGGAATTGTGAGAGCCTGGAACACATACGGCGGCAAACAGCTCGAATCCAAAACTGCTCGACGGCAAAAACGTCGAGAATCGAAACAAAGGCGATTTTCTAAAAATTGACGCTCGGCAAATTTACTTTTTGGCCAATAAGCGCGCACGCATGCACACACGCACGCATGTTCGCACACACACACATACACACGCACGCACGCACGCGCGCGCGTGCATACATACGTACATTTTATCGACGGTTATACAACGTCGCAAGGTGGGCAAGAGGGGGGGGGGGGGGCGAGGTGCTAGTGAAATGTTGCGGGTAACCTCCTCCTT
The DNA here is from genome assembly GCA_963995525.1 of Escarpia spicata. Lineage (NCBI taxonomy): Eukaryota > Metazoa > Annelida > Polychaeta > Sabellida > Siboglinidae > Escarpia > Escarpia spicata. The sequence goes on from OZ023205.1 coordinate 89,881,085, forward strand.
CAACAGCTAGATCGATGCTAAGGTGGTTGTGACGTATAAAGGGTAGTCCAGTCGACCCCTCACCATCAGTCGGAGTACGGACGAAGTGAACGAGGACGCGCGCAATAACGTCGGGAGCACCAAGTCGCGTCACTGGCGTCTTTGCGGTAACGAACAAACATTCACGCTCACATTTAATGAGGAGGGGGGGGGCAGAACATTAATTATGTCTGAACCCCCCACGGGAAAAATTCCAGGGGGAAGTTGCCCCCCGATCGCGCGCCTATGGTATGTTTTATTTTAGTTTTATTTTATTATATATGCTATATGTATACGCCGCACGCACACATAGACACCCGCGCACATTCACAACACACACACACACACACACACACACACACACACACACACACACACACACACACACACACACACACACACACACACACACACACACACACACACACACACACACACACACACACACACACACACACACACACACACACACACACACACATACACACACACACACATACACACAAACACGCACACGATAATGCACAATCAGACATACACGCACGCATGGGTACATACACGAACGCACTCTCATACAAAAACACACACAAGCACAAACAAAAACACGAATCACACAAACACACGCGCGAGCGCGCGCGCACACACACACACACACACACACACACACACGCACGTTTGCGCGCATACACACAAGCAAGTAAACAACCAAACAAGATGTACAAAAACAGGTTCGTTCCCCATGCCATAATTCACCTAAACAAACTTTGAGTTAACAAACCACCATAAGCTAGCCGACCGTTAAAATATGTAAATTATGCATTAACTACTCTCACGTTTGTATTACTATCATAAACTTATTTTTGTATGCACTACGTTTAACTATGTTTACTAACAATACCTTGTATTCTCTTTATGCTCAGCAAGCAGAAGAAAGTTATCCGATGTATCTATTATTATTGGACAATAAATTCGTATTATGTTGTGTACAGTGATTCCGTCATCATCACCCTTGTGGTGCCACTGAGCCCCGCCTAAGTTGTCCGGATAGACATGCAGCTGTCAGCATGTGGCGTCACTTTGTTAAGCCTAAAGCAAGCATATGCAAGGAAACAGTATGCTGATGCGGGATGCAACAAAAGAATTGCAACGAACCTTGGGCAAATTCGTGTACTCTACATTGCTTCAGTTCAGTCAGCTGTATGAATGAGTACCTGGCTATAGACAGTGGTGGATATTTGTGTACGAATAGTCTTCCCACATTAATTGCAACGTGACTAAATTCTTCCCAGAGAAGTCGAAATGGTGTTCGATTGAACAGGTCTGCCAGGGAGTAAAGTGTAAAGCGCTTTGAGCAGTCCTGAGGAATGGATGCTGCGCTATATAAGAACTTACCTTTCTACTTATTTTTTGTTCACCCGCAGAATTGTCTATTTTTTTTATAATTTTACATTGATTAGATTGGCACGACTAAAACTATTCGTATGGATCTTGCGTAGCACACGCGCACACGCGCACACGCGCACACGCGCACACGCGCACACGCACACACGCACTCACGTGTTTTCGGTGTTATGTATTGTGGAGTTTGCATGTTTAAGATACAGATTACTGTTTGGTGTAACATAGTTACAGGAAACTCAACGTTAACAGTTGGGTTAGTTTATCGAAGTCCAAACATAAGCATAGAAGAGAATGAAAAAATACCAAACGCTATAAGGGAAGTAAACAAACGGGACTGTATTATTATGGGGGATTTTAACAATCATTATCATTGTTCCATTTTAACAATGGAAATCTTTACAGAGTATGGGGAGAGAGGACCACAAGTTTTTAGTTTTAGTTCAAGATACATTCCTTTCTCAACATGTGCTAGAACCAACCAGGGGTGAGAATGTGTTAGACATAGTTTTGTCCTCAGAGAATGAATTAGTTGACAATGTCAAGATATGTGAGCCACTGGGGAGTAGCGATCACAACCAGATACATTTTACCATCAAAGTAAAATCAGAAAGGAATAGTAAAAAGCAGTATAGGAGAAATTTCCTCAAAGGAAGGTATAAGGACATGAGGAAATATTTAGCAAAGATAGACTGGAATAAGACACTGATAAATAAGACGGCAACAGAATGCTGGAATATATTAAAGAGTGAAATTAAGTGCATAGTCGATAAATTTGAACCCTTCAAAAAACAAGGAAAACGGTCCAAAAAGAAACACTTATCGAAAGAAGCCATTAGAAAAATTAAGTATAAACAAATTATGTGGAAGTCATATAGATGTACTGGAAATGATGAAGACTACAACAGTTATAAACAAGTACTTAACCAAGCTACAGCTGAAATTATAAATTCAAAGAGAAGCTATGAACAACAATTAGCTAGTAATATAAAACATGACAGCAAGAGTTTTTATGCGTATGTTCGAAGCAAACAGAATGTTAAAGATAAGGTCGGTCCTCTAGAAAATAGTGCTGGAAATATAATATCAGAGGGATTCTTAATGGCAGAAGACCTGAATGAGTACTTTAGTTCTGTGTTTACCAGGGAAGATATTAGTTCACTGCCAATACCAGAGGCTAAGTTCAAGGGGGCAGATTCAGATTATTTAGGACAATTAATTGTAACCCCGGAAATGGTAGCTAAGAAAATAAGGGCTATGAAGGATAATAAATCACCTGGAGTGGATGGTATTCCACCCAAACTACTATTGGAAATTGTAGAACAAATTAGCATACCGCTTGCAACAGTTTTCAACTTGTCATTAGATGAGGGAGTGGTTCCTTTAGAATGGAAAGAAGCAAACATTATACCGCTATTCAAAAAAGGTTCGAGAAACAAGTCAGAGAACTATAGACCAGTGAGTTTAACATCAGTGATTTGTAAATTATTAGAAAGACTAATTAAAGATCACATGGTGGATTTTCTTGTTAAACAAAACTTGATAAACCCATCTCAACATGGTTTTTTTAAAGCGAGGTCATGTTTAACAAATATGTTATGTTTTTTGGAAGACAACACTAAGTGGGTAGATGAGGGATCACCAGTAGATATCGTCTACTTAGATTTTCAAAAAGCTTTCGACAAAGTACCACATCAAAGATTACTGCTTAAACTAAAGGCCCATGGGATAAGAAATGGTATAATAAACTGGATAGAACAATGGCTGATTGACAGAAGACAACGTGTAGTAGTTGATGGGGAGGCTTCAAACTGGAAATCGGTATTGAGTGGGGTACCACAGGGATCAGTATTAGGTCCTATATTATTGTTAATATATATCAACGATTTGGATGAGAAATAACAAGCAAGGTGTTGAAATTTGCGGATGATACAAAGGTGTTTAGAAGGATTAAAATTGATGGAGATAGACAGCATTTACAAGATGATCTTGACAGGTTGATCAAATGGTCTGAAAAGTGGCAAATGCTGTTCAATTTTGGGAAATGTAAATGCCTCCACACAGGACATGGGAACGAAGAAGTAGAATATACAATGGGGGGTACTGTACTAAGTACTACTGTAAAAGAAAAGAACTTAGGGTTAACCATTAGTGCTGATATGAAGGTTTCAGAGCAGTGCGGAATTGCAGCTTCAAAGGGAAATCAAATCCTTGGATTAATTAGACGAAACATAACGTATAAGGAAAAAGAGCTAATAATACCGCTGTACAAAACAATAGTTAGGCCTCATTTAGAATATTGTATTCAAGCGTGGAGGCCATATCGCAGGAAGGACATAGATATGCTAGAAAGAGTGCAGATGAGAGCAACTAAAATGATACCAAATCTGAGGGATCTTAGTTACGAAATACGCCTTAAAAATGCGGTTTAACAACACTAGAGACCAGGAGATTGAGAAGAGATCAGATAGAATTGTTTAAAATATTGAAGGGTTATGAAAATATTGATAGAAATATGTTTTTATCAGTTAAGAAAGATAAAAGGACTAGAGGACATGAACTTGCATTAGCAAAGGAGCAGAGTAGATTGGATATAAGAAAGTTTTCATTTTCACAAAAGACTTTAAAAGAATGGAACAGATTACCTGCTGATTGTGTGGGTGCTAGTAGCGTGAATATGTTAAAAAATAAAATCGACACATACCTCAGACGGGCGGGATACACATAGATAAAAGGGTCGGACTCTCGATAAGCCAAAGGGCTTCCTTGTCCACCTGCTACCTAGAGTTAATTCTCTGGGTGGCAATCTTGTTAAATCTTGTTAAATCATTACGATTAGTAATCAACTACACGGGTTGGCGATATACCAGAATGCTTCTGGTGTGCATTGAAGAAACGTAACAAAACACGGACGGACATTTACAGCTAGTAACGTCTACTGGGTGGATAATCACAAATTCAACTTAACAACAGGTTTGATAGCTCGTGATGAACGCCTAATAGCAGCTGGCGACTGAATTACAGTCGGTGTTGGTGACCCTAACACGTTAGGTGTCTTAGCATTGGGTGCTTTTTCTGTTTGTGCTCCATGACCTACTGGATCGACCGGATCGACTGGATCGACCACCACAGGCTCTGTCTCGGATGTCACGACAATGGGAAGTGCAGTCGCGACATCGCTCTAACCTTCAGGTGTAGCTGGGTGGTCATCATTCGCGACCATTTGGTCCACATGAACGGATAGCCCCCTGTTTCCTGGCAGTCTGACCAAATATTGTTAGTGGCCCTAAAACTCTGACCACCGTTCCAGTGTCCACTTCTCCATTCCTCATGTCATGTTTCTGACTCTCACTCTCTAGTAGACGTCGAACTTGCGAAGGCGTGAATGAGCTCCAACATGCTGTTGTTTCTGCTTTAATTGCCGATCTTGCACTACTGCTTCGAGACTGAGTTTCGACATCGCAAGTCTGGTGCGTGGCGCTCGGTTCAGGAACAACTCTAACGGCGTTTTATCGTAAGTGAATACGGTGTGTTTCGGTATGTCCGACAGACGTTGCTGCAATGGTAGCTGGCTGTTTGATTTTGCAAGCATCTTCTTGAATGTCTGGACATTCCTCTCTGCGAGGCCGTTCGTCGCCGGATGGTAATCTGGACACAGTATATGCTTGACGCCATTCAACCCCAAGAAACGACCAAATTCCTCTCAAGCGAACCGAGGTCTGTTGTCTCGCGTAGTAACCCAAATGCTGCGAACATACTTCTCAGTTGCACTATCGTCTTGCTTGCAGTAGTGGGAGACACTGAGGCCATGCACTTCCAGCCACTTTGAATTACTATCCACCCCGACAAGGAAGTTCTGTCCGTCTTTTTCTGCAAAATACACATGGATACGTTCTCATGTTCCCGTAGCCCAAGGCTATGGCACCAGTGGTGCTACACCTTCGGCGTGCTCGCTACATGGCTGCGTTCCCGACAGTTTGGGACACAGTCCTCGATATCCGCGTCAAGGCCAGGCCACCAGACGAAGCTTCTAGCGATCGACTTCATTCTGACCATGCCCCGATGTATCACACGCAGATCTCATAGTATATGTTATCTGAACACTGCTGGAATGTCTTTAAGAAGCTTTTCAAAATGCTCAGTATCGAGGCCAACCTCAACGATCCTGTTAACGCAGCATTTCACAAACTTCTGTAACGGAGACATTTGAAAGCACCATTAACACGTTTTTTTAAAGAACGAAACATTCCCTCTGCCGTTTTAATCTTAAGTGCCAGTTTTAAGTAAACTGTTTACAGCAAAACATGTACACACGCACGGACATGCTTACATAGGCACGTACATGCACGCACAGGCACGCATCACGCAGAGACGCGCAGAAATGAATCGATTGCCCAGGCCGGTGTGTTACCGATTCTTCGTGAATAGCTCGTTTGATGGCTTGTGTCTGTAAACAAAGCCATTTGTTACGGAGAAGGGGGGTCACAGTCTGTTGTAATTCATGGATATACATAATTATTTGTAATGTTCCAAATGCTAACAATGTCGTTTTCCTGCAGTACGTGCATAGTTGCCTATATAATAATAATACACCAACTGAACCCATGACCCATTGGATATGCGATCACTTCACATATTTAGGAGTTAGTAATAATTAAGCGATATATCTCATAAAGTTGATATTTATAATTCTAGTACATTTGTTTTCTATGTGATCATCTTCTCCACTTATCTGACTACGTTTGTACTAAAATTCAGCGTATTCCTAATAACATCACTGTATCTACGGGGTGTCTCAGAACACCACCCGATTTTTGACACGCTAAAAACGTGCGAAGGTACGAGACATTGCAGTGGCACGGCGAACGATCCCTTCATCCCCCGTGTAGTTCCACTCGAATTTTTGTTGTTAGATCTTGTTCTCAATCGAAGTTGACGTTTGTATGGACCGAGCGTGGTGAGACATGTCTTTCTCTGTTACGCCTCTTTCGTTTTGTTGATTGATCTCCTTTCAGTATAGGTGATACACTCTCTACGAGGTTTATTATCATGGTTTAATGATACAGCTGTACATGCAACTTAACAATATACTTATACATTACACTACTTGATAATATATGACGTATCCATAAAGTTCATATTTATATAATATAAAAGTAAATTATTTATATCTCTGGTTTGCTTACGAGTTGTAGTATTATTCTTACTATTATATAACTAGGTAATATCTAGTAGTAGGCATCCTGCAGTCTCGTGAGACTATGGATCTGTGCCCTGGTGTCGAAGATCAGTTGTTGGCTTGGCAGCGTTTGTTGTGGCTGTAGAGGCCAATTCTTGAGTGGCAGTCTTTATTGCATATTGAACTTGAAGGTGCTCTCGGCTCTGTTCTCAGCAGCCTGGGTGTTTTTTTTTCTGCGGTTGCGTTTTTCTTCTGCTAGCATGCGGAGAGTATCCTCTCCTCTTTCGAGACCCGTGTGTAGTTTCTGCCTCCATGTGGATCGATCTCCAGCAAGATTTTCCCAGTTGTCAACATATATGTCTAGTGCCTTCAAGTCTCGCATGCATACGTCCTTGAAGCGCAGATGGGGACGTCATGCAGCTTTCTTACCAGTGGCCAGCTCACCGTAGAGGATGTCTTTTGGAAGTCTCCCATCTTCCATCCGATGAACATGGCCGAGCCAGCGGGGAAGGAGTTGGCTGAGCATGATCACCAAGCTTATTGACTTGGCACGTGAGAGAACCTCTGTTTTGGGGACTCGGTCCTTCCAGGAGATCCCGAGGATGCGCCGTAAGCAGCGAATGTGAAATGAGTTCAGTCGATTCTCCTGAGTGGAGTACAACGACTCACTACCGTACAGAAGTGTACTCAGAAGGCAAGCGTTGTACACTGTCACCTTTGTATGCTTTGTCAGCATTTTGTTATTCCACACTCTCCTTGCAAGCCGGGCAAGTGTTGAGGCCGCTCGCCCAATCCTTCTGCTGATTTCTGCTTTTAAGGAGAGGTTGTCAGCAACGGTGAACCCGAGGTAGGTGAAAAGGTGGACAACCTCTAGCTCATACTTGTTTATGGTGATGTCTGGCGGAGTGATCACATCCTGCCTCGTGATGTTAGTCTTTCTCAAGCTGACTGTCAGTCCGAAATCCATGCATGCGTTTGCAAAGCGGTTCATGAGGTTTTGTAGCTCGTCCTCAGTATGCGTGATGACTACTGCATTGTCCGCAAACGGAAAGTCTCTGACGTGGGCCAGGCGCATCTTGGTCTTCGCCTTTAGGCGAGACAAGTTGAATAATTTTCCGTCAGATCTCGTGTTCATGTACACTCCTTCTGTCGAAGAACCAAAGGCGTGCTTCAACATAAGGGCAAAGAATATCCCAAAGACGGTTGGGACGAGGACGCATCCCTGTTTGACGCCACTGATAACGTTAAAAGTCTCAGAAGTAGAACCGTCATACAGGATTGTACCTCTCATATCATCATTGAATGAATTGATTACGCTGCAGTGTTTTGGGGGGCATCCTATCTTCGGTAGGATCTTAAACAGATCATCCCTGCTCACAAGGTCGAAGGCTTTGGTAAGATCGATGAAGGCAATGTACAGCGGCTTCTGCTGTTCCCTGCATTTCTCATGTAACTGTCAAAACGAAAAGATCATGTCACTAGTTGATCTATTTGCTCTGAAGCCACACTGAAATTCTGGGTAGAATCTGTCAGCGAGTATGTGTAGACTGTTCAGGATGACACGATCAAACAACTTGCCAACTAAGCCCAGGAGTGAGATGCCTCTGTAATAGTTACAATAACTCATGACTCCTTTGTTTTTGTATAGCGTGACGATGTTGGCTTCCCTCATGTCTTGCGGCATGGCCCCTTCACTCCAGCACTAACAAAGATGTACGTGTAGGAGTAGGGTGCTCCTGCCGCACTTGATGATTTCGGGTGGAATTCAATCGCCTTTAGGTGCTTTTCTACTGGAGATGTTGTCAATAGCCTTGCTGAATTCGTCGATGGTTGGTTCCTCGTCCAGCTGCATTAGAATGGGTAGACATTCTATGCCACCCATGGCTGAGCTGGTGACAGCATTCTCTCAGTACCCTACCCACCTCTCCATTAGCTTTTTCCTGTCATGGATCTCCTCCCCTGTGGAAGACCTCAGGGGAGTTGTCTTGCTCTGAGTATGGCCTACGGCTTTCATTATGCCGCCATACTTGGCCCCAGTGTTGCCTGTATCAGCTGACCCTTGGATGTCCTTGCATATCTGGTGCCAGGATTCGTTCGCACAGCGCCTAGCAGTCTGCTGGACTTTGCTTCTGGCTGTTCGGAGTACCTGGAGGGTTGCTTGGCTGGGTGAGCGCTTGTGTTATTCAAGGGCTGCGCGCTTGGCCTCGATAACTGGAGTTATGACACTGCAGTTAACCACGAACCAATCATTTGTCTTCCTTGACTTCTTCTTTCCAAAGACTGCTGATGACAGTGCTTTGATCGGGGGTGTCTCCAAGATGTATTGTGTTGGGGCTTCGTCTGAAAGAACGAGTTGGTGATGAAGAGGTCGAAGTAGGAGCACAACTAAAGAAGTCGCTGTCCATACTAATGTATCTTGCCGACTCCGTGATGTACCAGCAGGCTGGCCAGGCGACATGATCGCCTCCCAACCTTGCGTTGAAGTCACCCAACAAAAGCAGGTGTTCCTGTGGCGGTATCTTGCTGATGGTGAATTCCAGGTTTCCATAAAACTCATCTTTGGCTTCTGATGTTGAGTACATTGTTAGCGCATACACACTGATTATGTTGACAGGGCCATCAGACGTTTGAAGACGGAGCGAGAGGAGTATTTCAGATCCGTTTCCGTCAGGCTCTATCATCCCCAGCAGTTTGTTCTTGACTGCAAAGCCTACGATGTGCACTCTTGTATCGTCGAGTCCCTTGCCTTGCCAATAGAACGTGTGGTCCTTTTCTCTCAAAGACCCTGATTCGGCCAGGCGTGTTACTTGGAGTGTGGCGATGTCGACATCAAACCTTTTGAGCTCGTTGTTAATGACTGCAGTCTTTCGGGCGTCACTGATGTCATGGAGGTCCTGTGAGATGGCTGTCGTCATAGTACGAATGTTCCAGCATCCCAACTTCATAGACGATTTCCTTTTCCGGTTCCGGTCCGTTTTCCTTTTCATTGTCTGTTTTGTACTCTGTCTTGTGTTGCTTGGTGCAGGGATTTCAGTCCACTCTTCAGGCTACAAAACCCTAAGCCCCGCGCAACCAGTGAGGCAGGTGAACTGTGGCGAGACAACACCTTGCTGGCTTGGAGCTGCCCAGCTTGAGGCGGGCGGTAGCTATCCAGTGAGATCTGTAGATCTCTCCCACCGTCGGAAGCAACCCCTGGCGCCACACTCCACGCCAATCGAGCAGGAGGCTTATAACCGGTAAACTGCTGCTTCCCGTGTTTTATCTACACCGTGAGGTGAAGCTGGAGTGTCCTCTCCAAGGCACAAGTCTGGGCAAGTTGATATGGAGGGCCAGTTTTTGCCCATGCAGCAAGTCCCCCTCTCCACGTCACTGGTGTATCCAAAGGAACAGCCAGAGCTGATACAGTTTGGCACCAGTGCCGTCGCAGGAGCTACCAAAAGGAAGTTGTACACATCATCGGACTGCCTTCGGGTCTCCCACTCCGGATTTGTTGTCAGGATTGTCTAACTTAGCCTTTCCCATGCATGTGAAGGTATAGCCGCAAGGCAGCGAAGGTTTGGAACAAGAGTTTACCTTCTCCTAGACATGCGACCTGTCAAGGTTAACGAGCCCCATCTGCCCGAAGCGTCTCATTTTAACTTTTAAGGCGCCAGATATCCGCCTCTGCCCCTTCTTCTGTCAGTAAAGAACAATTCCGTCATGTGAAGGCCAGGAGCTGGACTGGGCTGTCAGAGGCTTTACGAGACGCACACCGTTGAGGCACTTAATAGTTAGTGAGAGCTTATCCTCACACCCATCCCGCTTAATAGTCTTGGAATCAGTAATATGTAATTACCCTATATATGTAAACTAATGTAATACCATAATACATTACAAATAGAGGAATGCGTATTGTACCAAGGAACCATAGCGAACCCCTGTTAGCATAGCGGACAACTTAGTACCGCGTTTATGACCCTATTGGCCAGCCATAATACGCCGTGTGGCGTCGTTGATGTGGTACGTGTATGGCAGACCGATATGGCCATACACGCGGTACTAAGTATATATTATCGTAGGCGCGGAAACAGGGGGAAGGAGCAGCTGCCCCACCTGGAATGTCCCACCCCGAGTCAATATCAGCCTAAATGTGGGTTTTTGGCGAGATTCAAGGGATGCAATTGGAGGTTTGTGGTGAGCTTCGATAATGTTGAACGTCGCCATATAAAATATTCAACATTCAATCTAACCCCCCCTTCTTCTGATGTCATCAGTCGAGAGCTGAGACAGCGGAGAAGCTGAAATTACGGCAGTGCGGCGGCGAAAACATTCCAACAGCACTCCCTCCCCGTCTTCCGACGTAATGATCCGACAGCGGAGCGGAGTGGTGCTGAAGCTCCGCTCCTCTAATATTAATTTCGTTCCCGCGCCAGTGCATATTATTACTGTATTAATTAATTACGATACACTAAAACTGAATCACCTGCTAACATCCTGCACAATGCAAATTATCGGCCTGCCATATTATGGCGTATATTATCATAGGCGCGGAAGAAGTAGCGACTAGAATTACCACTGACTCCACGACGGCGCACGTCAACGACACGCAGTGAGTGTTTGGTTACCGGAGAACGATAGCTGTCGACACAGCAAACGCCGGTGAAAACTCCTGCATGAATTGGCAAGAGGCTAATGTAGACAAGGAATGGCGGCGCTTCAAACAGCACTGCGAGTTTACGATCAATGGCCCGCTTGCAACGAAACCTGAAGGTCAGAAGGTAAAATACCTCATGACGTACATCGCCGTCAAAGGACGCGAGATATACGAGACCTTTACTTGGATGCCAGCGACGGGTGACGATCCGGCAGAAAACGCCACTCTACAAGGCGTGTGCAACAAATATGCGTAGTATGTCGCACCGATGACAAACCAAATCCGCGCAACTGTTACTTTCAACCGACGTAAACAAGATCCAGGTGAAAAGTTTGACAACTTTGTCACTGATCTCCGAATTCTTGTGAAAGACTGTGGCTATACTGACGACGACCGCATGCTCAGAGATGCAATTATTCTGAGATCATCGCAAGCCGCGGTCTGAGTGAAATGTCTAGAGAAAGGATACAAACTGACTCTAAACATGGCCATGAATATTGGCCAGAACTACGAGACGTCCCAGGAAATTATGCGCGCAATAAACGTCGATGAAGACCCCACAATTCATGCCGTGAACATTGAAGGTCGGGGATAACCGAGGATACCTGGACGTTCGAGGAACTGATCACAGTCCAGATTCCGCAAAGACCATGCTAAACAGAAAGCGCGATACCAGGCTCAACGGAAATGTCAGAAATGCGGGTACAACATATCGCACGAACGTTGCCCCGCTAAGGACAGCAAGTGCCACTACTGTCATAAGACGGGACATTTTGCGTCGATGTGCCGCAACAAGGCGAGCGCCCACATAGTTGAGGACATGTGTGGCTTTGAGCAATCAGACGATGACGGCGACGCACATCTGATCAATACCATCACCGATACAGACGGCGACTGGTGGGAAAGCACAGGTGTAAACGGAACACACATCCAAATGCAGATAGTCACCGGCGCTACGAAATCTCTGATGCCGTACAACGTGTACAGAGATATGCACTGCAATCACCCAATCATAAAGACCGCTTGCAAGTTCAAATGGTACACTCGTCACCCAATTAAGGTAGAAGGTTGTGTCACACTCCCAACTCGGTACACAACAATTGCGTTAAGGTACAGTACTACATCGTACATATATACCAGAAACCATTGTTATCAGAGCATTTCTGTCGAAATTAATCCCAAACATGAGTACAGTGGACGCTCCACTTCGGGATGTGATGAAACGAGACGTCGATTTTTACTGAGGCAAACCACAACAGAGAAGCTTCGAAGAGCTGAAGTAACTTTGTTGCAGTGCGCCGGTGTTGGCGTATTACGATGTGACAAAAGATTTCACAATACAGTGTGATGCGAGTAGCAACGGACTAGGAGGAGTCCTCCTACAAGACGGTCGTCCAGTAGCCTACACAGCGAGAGCGCTCACACCAACCCAACAGAGATGAGGAATGCTCAACTGGAAAAGGAAATGTTAGCTATCGTGCATAGCTACAAGAAATACCATTACCACATCTTTAAAAAAAACTACAACGGTTGAGAGCAATCACAAACCACTTCAGGCTATATGCGCAAAGCCACTGCTACCAGCGCCCATGAGGTTACAAGCAATGTTGCTAAGACTGCAACAGTACGGCATGAACGTGACGTACAAGTCAACTAAGGAAATACCTATGGGAGATGCACTGAGTCGTGCCCACCTGCCCGATGCAGTACCTGATATTGAGCCTGTCATGGTCAACATGATCAACTTCATCGCCGTAATACACGATACAAGCAGTTCCAGGAATGCACAACCAATTACCTGAACGAGCTACACGCTATGATCCTCAAGGGCTGGCCAGATACATAGCAGGAAACACCGCACACAATCATAATGTACTGGACAATATGTGACGAACTCTCCGTATCTGACGGTGTAGTGTACAAAGGTATCATAATCGTGGTGCCGCCATGCATGAGGCCAAACATGCTTGCACAAATACATGAGTCGCGCATGGGCATAACGGAATGCAAGCAACGAGCTCGGGAAGCACTATACAGGCCAGGGATGACGCAACAAATCAAAATCTCGTGAGTGATTGCGCTGCGTGTAATACGAACTAGAATAAGCAACGAACCGAAACCCTCAGGCTAACGAAAACACCCGATCTGCCTTGGATTGAGGTAGCTGCGGATATTTTCGAGTGAGAACGAAATAACTAGTTGGTCACTGTGGATTACTATTCTAAGTACATGGATGTCGACAAACTCGAGAATTTGAGCAGCGCAACAACGCTTGATGCCCTCAAGTCACAAATGAGTCGACACGGTATTGCAGAAAAATTGAGATGTGACAATGCGACTCAGTTCTCGTCTCGCGAATATGCGCTATTCTGCAAAGACTGCCAGATCGAACATTGCACGTCATCGTCTGCCTTCTCACAGTCGAACGGGGAGGCAGAAAGATCGGTACAGATTGTGAAACGACTTTGGTCGAAAGTGAAAACGTGTACAGTCAAACACTTGGCCTTGCTAGATTACCGCATTACGCCGCTAGAAAGCTGTAATGTGTCACCAGCCTAGCTGTGCATGAGTCGCAGGCTAGAAACAAATTGCCGATCGCCAGAGAGCTTCTAAAGCTAACTGCCTACGACGTGACAAAAGTAAGACGTACACAGCCTGAACCGGGACAAAGAGAACCAGCGTTACTATCACGACCGGAAAGTCGACGGGGATCTCCCTGTACATCTGCCAGGAAATCCAATGAGGTTGGCTCCATTTCCGAGCTCCAAGAAATAGCTACACGCCAAAGTTGTAAGCCAACATCAAGCTCCTCGATCGCATGTCGTTGAATGGAACGGGAAAAAGCACAGACGCAACAGAAGACACCTGCCACTGTCAACGTTCGGAGCGGAACGGGTATACCCCAGAGTCAGGCCAGAAATATGCCGTGAGCGAGCCTGATCAACAAATGCTAATCTGGGAGTTACTCAAACAGCAGCAGCCCTGAAGAATCACAAGCCGCGTCTAGCGTTCGCAGTGCGCCAGTTACTTACCCGTCGCCCCCCACCGGAATTGTGACCCGTAGTGGTTGTGTGAGCAAGCCAACAAGACGCATGGACTTGTGAACTATGGCCAGGTTAACCGAAGGGCAAACGTCGTGACTGAGACGTTCCAGTCCCACCAGGATAGAATAATCCCTGAGTGACCCGTAGTTGTTTAGTTCAAGACGGCAGATAGTCTACCCTACAGTCTATTTAACTTTAGATGTGTTTTAGTAGTAGTTCGCGCACGAAGAGTTGTTCGCAAGAAGAAGTTGAATTTTACATCTTAGTTTCGAGGAAGCACATGATACCAAAGACACTGATTGTTTAATAATTTCAGTAATTTGAGCTTTAATTAGAAGTGTGAATAATTGACAGAAAATGGAAGCAGACGTGAACCTTTATAAATACGTACTTACTTGGTAAATTGTACAATTGCATAAGTACACGTTCACATTTATTAACTATTTATGAATTAAAAGATCATACATTTTGTTTTAGCAGTACAGTTAACATGTCTTTGAAAGAAAGGTAGGTGTAGTGTTCAGGCTTGCTCTAACTGCGCATGCACGCGATTAGCGGCAAGCCGTCAATAAACGTATAGAGTTACCACACTCTCGTTACATAGTCGAGTCACGATATGTTACAATCACGCCACATTGTGTGTGTTCGGCTTATGTCAGCGAACTGAGAATTAACCAACTAATGACCACTTAGGCCAACGGTGCCATTTCCAGTGAAAACGGTGCGGTTATTCACGTCTAGCTGTTTGTTCCTGGCGGTAACTCAATTACAGCTGTTGATTTGTTGAATGCGGCAATATTGTCAGACACACGGTCCAATACACAAGTGTATATATTACAGCGGGGCCAGCAGGCACGAATAAACAGTCAGTGCAAAGGTGGCTCACTTCAAGACGTGCGTGACATCACAATTTCAATTTGCCAACACCAATTACGAGAACCAGGGAGCAATGTCTGGTTTGTTAAAATAGTGTGCTATCGACGTATAAGGGCCTACTATCTCACTTCACTCATGTCGGTCTTTCCAAACTCTAGTCTTCTTCATGTCCCCACGCTGTCCTGTGTTGTTCTTCCATGTGTTTGCTGCAACGGGATGGTCTTGGATGCAATAATTATTTAATATTTATGTCTACAACAGTGTCCAGCAAATCTCATCCTTATTTCTTGGATCTTCTGAGTAATTCCGTTTGTATCTTTATACAAGTGACACGTGTTTTCCCCGTTAATGTTGAATATGGCTTGCAACATACTTGTAAAACACCCATCTAGTTGTGTTCTGGGTGTCTTTGTTAGTGTCCAAGACTCGCATCCGTGCAGCAGCAGAGACTCCACCGTTACAATGAACCGCTGTTGCTTGATCTTGCATGAAAGTATAGGCCTATATTTCAAAACAAGTATTCTTAGTTCGTTTTCATGTTATTGCCTTCCTGATCTGGATATATTTAGTTGCAAAGATGGCTCAAGTGCCCGACGTACTTAATATATTTGACCTTCTCCTAATACTATCGTACTATGCAATACTATCATGTGCAATTTAAAATCCTGATGCACACATATAAATCCCTACATGGACAGGTTCCATGATGTATATCGGACGTGCTGAATGTGTACAAATCAAGAAGAACGCAGCGATCCATGGATTCAGTGACATTTGAAGTTCCAAGGGCTAGAACAATTACTTACGGAGACTGAAAATGTCAGTGTTCAGCAGCCAAGTTGTGGAATGCGCTACTGGCTCACATTCGTGAAGCAAAAACATTGAACACTCTCAAGAAGCTGCTAAAACACATTTGTTCCTGGCCCATTTAAAAAAAATATTTCTAGTCAGTTTTTATTACATTTTAAAACATTTTTATCATGCTATCTTTTTTATGCTTTGTTTTTACTGTCCATGATTATTCTATTGATTGTGTACAGCGCTTTTGAGCAGGCTTTTATGTATGAAAAGAGCGCTATATCAGTTCGGTATAATAATTGTTCCTCCTCTGGTCACAATGTCAATGTTTTCGGGGAGGCTGTATGCCATTAATTCAGGGAATAGAAGGGGTCTTGTGCGTGCGTGCGTGCGTGCGTGCGTGCGTGTGTGTGCGTGTATGCGTGCGTGCGTGTGTGAGCGCGGGTGTGCGTTTGTGTGTAGGTGTTTGACAAAGTTGATGCGCAAAGATTATGCATGGAGAGCCTAGATCTATAACAACAACTATGATTGTTTGTAGGCGTCTGTGTCGTGCTGGAATGAACTTTCTTACGTTTCATCCCAGTTCAGCAGATCTGAGACGGCTGTCCGTGGACTGCTAGTAGCAGTGGTGTCATCTGTTCTAACTACAAGCATTTTATATATGACGCCTCGCCAACATAAAGTGGGTCAATATCAGCAATAACACGATCAAGGAATGTACCGGTCAGAAGCATGCACCAATACTCATCACCCAGCGACGCCTTCGATGGTTCGGCCACCTGCAATGTAGGGCACCAAACTACCCTGCCGCTCTATTATACCAATTCCACCTACAACACACCGGCTGGAAACGGCGCCGTGGGCGTCCTCGCCGTCGATGGATCGACTGTGTTAAGCACGATTTGGATGGCCTGGGCCTCACGCTTGAGGTGGCCGAGCAGCTGACCGTTGACCGCCTCACCTGGAAGGCGATGATAAAGGATGTGGTGTGACCTCTACGCCTGGATATCCGGCAAGAACCCTAAGTCAAGTAAGTCAAGTGATGTGGCGTCAGTATTTGTCGTACAAAGAACAAAACTACATCCAGAGACGTCTTGATGTTGCAGTGAAGGAGGTGGGGTTGGTAGGTGTATAATTGAAAGTGTTTTGTGAGCCTCAATTAGTTCTTTGTGAACTTCACGGGGATATAATCAGACATTTTTGTGAGTTTTATGGTTTAACTTGAGGTGCAGTTGAGGGTTTCTCGATCTGAGCCGAATCAAATGTTATAGTCGCAGAAATTGTGTTGCTGCTGCACCGCGTAACTTCAGCTTCTCCACTGCCTCTGCTCGACTGATGACATCGGACGACTGGGGGGTGAAGGGGAGTATGGGGGGGGGGATGTTGTTGAAAATGTTTCGTCACTGCGCAGCCGCAATTTCACCGTCTTCTCGCTGTCTCTTGCGCTGCCTCCTATCTCTTCTCAACAGATGAAATGTGAAGACGGGCGGGGGAGGTCTGTTAAAATGTGTTTGCTGCTGTGTCATGTCGCTGTATCTTCACTTCAACTTTTCTTCAGTTTCTCCGCTTGCTTAACTGACACAACTGTGACGTCAGAAGATGGGGGTTGTTATTGAAAGTTTTTTACCGCCGCGTCCGCATAACTTCAGGTTATTTAACAAAATTGCCACGCAGATAATTAACTCTAGATGGCAGGTGGACAAGGAAACCTTTTGGCTTATCGAGAGTTCAAACTTTTTTATCTACAAGTATCCCGCCCTTCTGAGGTATGTGTCGATTTTACTTTTACATATTCATGGCATAACATGGTGTTCAGGTGTTGTGCTTGGCAGTAGATTCCACCACAGCTGTTTTATTGTTACAAGTTTGAAGTATTTCAATTCAAGGAACGTTTTTCATATTTCTCAGGTGCGTGTATAGAGGTATAGACATTACTTCGGACGTTTATATTTTACTTGAAAATGATTACAGCTGCCGGACTGTTATGGTTTGTAATCGACATTCATCTACACTTGCCTTGAGAACCGGTTGCAAACTTGTCAAGCAGGACGCTGTGGTATATTCTTGGATAACACCAGACCACGAACAACTTTTGTGCAACCGCCGATGATACGCAGTGACGCAAGATGCACTTCAGCATGCGTGTGTATCAACAATGGCATCAGTGGTGCGTTGTTCTAGGACACAGTTGTTGTCAACTGCCGCCAATGCAACCAGGTATACCAGATCTCCGCTGACCTGCTGTGTGAATCTTCTACTTTTCCAACTGTGCATCTTCAAGCGTTCGTCTACGAGACGTAAACACCGTGGCGGTCGTAAAGTCGCAAAACAGATCACTACGCAAGAGTACTGGCGTTGCCACAACCAAGCCGAAATGTAATACTTTAATAACTGTACCATTGTATAAGCAGGTACAGCGCGATCAAGGCGTACGAGTATGCTACGTTTACGTACAATCGTGTCGGAAGAAAACACTCGCCATTGCGGAATATATACTTGAAAACCATCTCGATATGATGGCGATATGCGAAACGTGGTTAAAGCCTTCGAGCGACGCCAGTGTGATTACAGACAATGTACCAAATGGATATTCCATCAAGCACACGTCCCGCCCTACCGACAAAGGGGGCGGTGTCACTATTATCTATACATCCGAAATCGTCTTACACAAACAGGTACCAATGCGTTTTGATCGTTTGAACACATCGAGAGCAGGCTGAAAACACATACGTCATCCACCAGAATCATTGTTATTTACCGCCCGCCGCCATCAATGAAAAATGACTTATCAACAACTGTGTTTTTTAAAGAATGGGACCGTTTCATCGACCAGCATGCCATAAAACCTTGACCTCTGATTATCATGGGAGATTTGAATTTTCATATTGACAACGCTGCAAATGTTGATGCACGGCGACTGGTCAATTCTGTGAATGCCACAGGAATGGTGTTGCATGTTCGCGGGCCAACCCACAGGAAAGGACACACTTTGGATGTACTCATGAGCCGCAGCTCGGACGAACACCTTGTTCGAAATGTTATCGTTACAGATATGGGCCTTTCTAACTACTTTGCGATGAGTTTCAACATAGACATTGTTCAACATCGCACTGGTTTGATATAAAACCGCACCATTGATGCAATGTCTTTTCGACAAGACATTCCACTGTTCCGTTCGGATGATCTTGACTTGCTGAACGTAGAAGAACTGGTTGATCAATACGATCATATGCTGGTCAGCTTAGTTGATTCGCACGCGTCCGGTGTTGCAGGCAGATAAATACAAGGCTGGTTGCATCTCGCCATTAATCAAGAAGGCTGGACTAAATCCAGAACCAATACAGAAATATCAACTTGTATCGAATCTGACATTTCTCTCTAAACTAATCGAGCGCGTTGTAGCAAAACAGCTGAATGTCCAAATGCAAGAGAACAACTTGCACGACCAGTTTCAATCGGCATATCAACAAGATCACTCATTTGAAACGGCTCAGCTTAAAGTACACAACGACATTCTGTCTGCAGCAGACCGTGGCTGTGTTGTTGTGTTGGTTATGCTTGACTTGACCGCCGCTTTCGACACCATTGACCACGGCATTCTATTGAGCAGACTCACTCACAGATTCGGTGTCACTGGCGCTGCGCTTGAGTGGTTCAGATCTTACTTGTCCGGTCGGCATCAAGTCGTTCGTATTTAATGAACGTTTATTCAACAACAACATAATACATGCACATTATGGTTTGCTGCTGCTGCTGCTGAAAGAACATAGCTAAAGTAATAGACTTCTGTGTTGCTATGCCCTTCTCGAACTAAAAAAACCTGAATAAATACAACACGATTGGAAGTGTCAAATTCTCCCTCCACAACTGCTGTGCCGTTTTGTGTACCGCAAGACCCGTACTCGGGCCATTGCTGTGCATTGCATATATCACACCGCTTGGCGACGTTATATCAAGAAATTCGGCTAGGTTTATCACCCTTATGCCGACGACACGCAACTTTATGTTTCGTTTGGTCCTAGTGGAGATGGCCAACTGAACTCAATAGGTCGTTTGTGCTGTTGCCTAGAAGAAATTGGCGAATGGTCTCGGACCAATTTACTGAAATTAAATGATCAGAAGACGGATGTCATGGTGCTTGGTACGAAGCAAAAGCTGCCACTGCTAAAGGAGATTCGTATTTTTGACTCGACTTTGACTTCGTCTTCAAGTGCGCGCAATCTGGGCGTTGTATTTGATCAATCCCTCAACATGACTAACCACATAAGTGCCATTTGCCGAACAGCGTATATGCACCTCCACAACATCAGTCGTATCAGGCGATACCTTACAACATATATGACTAAACGCTAGTGCACGCTTTCGTCATATCTAGATTGGACAGGGGAACGCGCTACTGGTTACTGGCTACTGGCCTACCACGTGACCTCAGAACTCAGAATGAAATTATTTGACGTATAAATACGATACATATACAAAGAATAACGTAAGTAATATATAAGGTCGGGAGACTCCCATTAAGATACATAATATCGCCAGCACAGGTGCCACCCCATAAATATAAACCACAACAACATTTACACATTCACAAACTCGAGCGAATCCAAAACATGGCAGCCAGAATCATCACGTTCACACCTCGCCGTGCCCACATAACTCCGGTTCTAAAAGAATTACACTGGCTGCCAATCAAATGCCGAATCGACTTTAAAATACACCTTTATATGTTCAAATGTCTGAACGGGACGGCGCCGTTGTATCTTGCCAACCTGTTTGATACTTTGTTGGGAGGGAAGATATGTACATGAGAGATGGCCTACATCTAAGTGGAAAGGGGGCAGCAGTTTTCTCAGAGAACTTGCTGCAATCTGTTGACAGTGGGACAGGCTGCATCTATTTAAACTAGATTCGCAGGGGGGATTCACAGAGAAGCCTGAAACTGGAGGCATAGATAAAGACAGCAGAAATAAATCGGCAAAGAACAGCCTGGAAAACTGTTCTGAATCAGGATATAAATGCATTTGTTTAAATGCAAGGAGCATAGTAAACAAAAGAAGTTAACTAAACATTATGGTAGAAGATATTGACCCTCACATAATAGGTATAACCGAATCGTGGGCCACCACTGATATATCAGATGCCGAATTGGGACTAACAGGATATGTAATGTTTAGGAAAGATAGAATAGGAAGAAAGGGAGGTGGAGTTATTTTATATATTAAAGAATCTATCCAGGCTTATGAAATAAAATTAGAAAGAGAAGCAGATTGCGGAGAAGCTGTTTGGTGTAATATAGTTACAGGAAACTCAACGTTAACAGTTGGGTTAGTTTATCGAAGTCCAAACATAAGCATAGAAGAGAATGAAAAAATACAAAACGCTATAAGGGAAGTAAGCAAACGGAACTGTATTATTATGGGGGACTTAAACCATGGGCATATACAATGGAAATCTCTACAGAGTATGGGGAGTGAGGACCACAAGTTTTTAGTTTTAGTACAAGATAGTTTCCTTTCTCAACATGTGCTAGAACCAACCAGGGGAGAGAATGTGTTAGACTTAGTTTTGTCCTCACAGAAAGAATTAGTTGACAATGTCAAGATATGTGAGCCACTGGGGAGTAGTGATCACAACCAGATACATTTTACCATCAAAGTAAAATCAGAAAGGAATAGTAAAAAGCAGTATAGGAGAAATTTCCACAAAGGAAGGTATAAGGACATGAGGAAATATTTAGCAAAGATAGACTGGAATAACACACTGAAGAATAAGACAGCAACCGAATGCTGGAATATCTTAAATAGTGAAATTAAGTGCATAGTCGATAAATTTGTACCTTTCAAAAAACAAGGGAAACGGTCTAAAAAGAAACACTTATCGAAAGAAGCCATTAGAAAAATTAAGTATAAACAAATGATGTGGAAGTCATATAGATGTACTGGAAATGATGAAGACTACAACATTTATAAAGAAGCACTTAATCAAGCTACAGCTGAAATTAGAAATTCAAAGAGAAGCTATGAAAAAAAATTAGCTAGTAATATAAAACATGACAGTAAGAGTTTGTATGCGTATATTCGAAGCAAACAGAAAGTTCAGGATAAGGTCGGTCCTCTAGAAGATAGTGCTGGAAATACAATATCAGAGGGATTCTTAATGGCAGAAGACCTGAATGAGTATTTTAGTTCAGTGTTTACCAGGGAAGATATTAGTTCACTGCCAGTACCAGAGGCTAAGTTCAAGGGGGCAGATTCAGACTATTTAGGACAGTTAGTTGTAACCTCGGAAATGGTAGCTAAGAAAATAAGGGCTATGAAGGATAATAAATCACCTGGAGTGGACGGGATTCCGCCCAAACTACTATTGGAAATTGTAGAACAAATTAGCGCACCGCTTGCAACAGTTTTCAATTTGTCATTAGAAGAGGGAGTGGTTCCTTTAGAATGGAAAGAGGCAAACATTATACCGTTATTTAAAAAAGGTTCGAGAAACAAGTCAGAGAACTATAGACCAGTGAGTTTAACATCAGTGATTTGCAAATTATTAGAAAGACTAATTAAAGATCACATGGTGGATTTTCTTGTTAAACATAACTTGATAAACCCATCTCAACATGGGTTTTTAAAAGCGAGGTCATGCTTAACAAATATGTTATGTTTTTTGGAAGACATCACTAGGTGGGTAGATGAGGGATCACCAGTAGATATCATCTATTTAGATTTTCAAAAAGCTTTCGACAAAGTACCACATCAAAGATTACTCCTTAAGCTAAAGGCCCATGGCATAGGAAATGGTATAATAAACTGGATAGAAAAATGGCTGAATGACAGAAGACAACGTGTAGTAGTTGATGGGGAGGCTTCAAACTGGAAATCGGTATTGAGTGGGGTACCACAGGGATCAGTACTAGGACCTATATTATTCTTAATATATATCAACGATTTGGACGATGATATAACAAGCAACGTGTTAAAATTTGCGGATGATACAAAAGTGTTTAGAAGGATTAAAAGTGATGGAGACAGACAGCATTTACAAGATGATCTTGATAGGTTGATCAAATGGTCTGAAAAGTGGCAAATGCTGTTCAATTTTGGGAAATGTAAATGCCTCCACACAGGTCATGGGAATGAAGAGGTAAAATATAAAATGGGGGGTACTGTTCTAAGTACTACTGTAAAAGAAAAGGACTTAGGGTTAACCATTAGTGCTGATATGAAGGTTTCAGAGCAGTGCGGAATTGCAGCATCAAAGGGAAATCAAATCCTTGGATTAATTAGGCGAAATATAGCGTATAAGAAAAAAGAATTCATAGTACCGCTGTACAAAACAATAGTGAGGCCTCATTTAGAATATTGTATACAAGCATGGAGGCCATATCGCAAGAAGGACATAGATATGCTAGAAAGAGTACAGAGGAGAGCGACTAAAATGATACAAAATCTGAGGGATCTTAGTTACGAAATACGCCTAAAAAAATGTGGTTTAACAACACTAGAGACCAGGAGATTGAGAGGAGATCACATAGAAGTGTTTAAAATATTGAATGGTTATGAAAATATTGATAGAAACATTTTTTTCTCAGTTAAGAAAGATAGAAGGACCAGAGGACATGAAGCTACATTAGTAAAGGAGCAGTGTAGATTAGATATAAGAAAGTTCTCATTCTCACAAAGGACTGTAAATGAATGGAACATATTATCTCCTGATTGTGTTGGTGCTAGTAGCGTGAATATGTTTAAAAATAAAATCGACACACACCTTAAAAAGGCGGGATACATGTAGATAAAAAGTATTGGACTCTCGATAAGCCAAAAGGCTTCCTTGTCCAACTGCCATCCAGAGTAATTTTCTGGTTGGCAATCTTGTTAAATCTTGTTAAATCTTGTTAACCAGGCACTGTTCCGGACGCACACGTTCATCTGAACAACTTTTGCTTAAAGTTCCACGAACGAACCCGGTCAGTTTAGGAGACAGGTCATTTCGTGTGATTGGACGTCGACTATGGTATGCACTGTCCATTGCTATCAAGTGCAGCAGAACTCTGTCGGCGTTCAAAAAGACACTAAAGACGCACATGTTCAAAGCTCAATACTGCTGACATTTTTAACATTTCATTTCACTTGGGGACATTCTGTTCTACATTTTTTCTTGTGTTTCTTTTTTTGCATGTTTTATTAATACACATTGAATCGCTTGATTTAATTTTATTGTACAGCACTTTAAGAATATTATGGATATTGCGGTACGTATAGTGGACCACGGGTGTCTTATATTGGACCAGTGGTCCAACATAGGACACCCCGACTGGTCCAATACCGGTCGAAGGCATAATTAACTTCTTCGATGTGATTCTCGGAAACTGTACAATTTTCCGTCTTCATTCCTCTCATGCACGCTATATAGACCGTCGTGTACAATCTACTCTGTAACAGGCTTTGCCGTTAAGAGCTCCGGACTCTCAACTGAGAGAACGGCAATTTGCCCTTCGCTGCGTCACAGCTAACCGGGAAGTTACGTTTGTACGCAGTAGCAGTGAAATGTTCTAGAATCTAGAAAAAGTTGGTGTGTCCAATAATAGTAACATTTATGGTGAATATAAGAATAACGCTAGGTTTATAATATCCAGTTTTGAACAATCGTAGCGGTGTGCGGCGGTCAGTCGTAGGCCAGTCACAAGCTTATGTAGAGCGCAGTCGCGCAGCGTTAAGAGCTCCGGACTCTCAACTGAGAGAAGGTGGGTTCGAATCCAGTGGGCAAGTTCGTTTACTCTACATTGCTTCAGTTCACCCAGCTGTATGAATAGACAGTGGTGGATATTTGGCGATAGACAGTGGTGGATATTTGTGTACGAATAGTCTTCGCGCATTAATTGCAGCGTGGCTGAATTCTTCCCAGAGAAGTCGAGACGGTGTTCGATTGGTCTGCCAGGGAGTAAAGTGTAAAGCGCTTTGAGCAGTCCTGAGGACTGGATACTGCGCTGTATAAGAACTTACCTTTACCTACCTTTACGATCATACGCGATTTGGCTACGACCGTCGAGATGCGTCGCAGCGTAGACAATCGGGCGGTGAGCGGCTAGCTACATTAAATTTGTTGCCGCGCCGACACTTGAAAGGTAAAAGATTTGTGAATTTTACCCGAGTACCGACGCTTAGCTACTCGTGCCGTTAGTTATGTTTCTAATATTTTTGTCGATGCGTATGCAAGATATTACGGCATATTGTGGTTCCTAATTGCAAACAAATATGATCTACACAACAAATAATATTGTATTGATAACGTGTAGCGAATAATTTGAGTATTTGTTTACTGTTAAAAGTGGATCTCCCATCGCGATAAAATAGACTGATCCACACACCATTAGCAATGGGCGCTATAGTACAAGTCGATCTTTGATGTGAGAGGCACGCGATGCCCGTCGTTAACTGATATTTTGCTAAACATTCTTTGTGCTATTTTCGCTGTTTGTTATCTCACTTTACATGATCGAATATGTTTTATGTATACTGTAACATGTATGTGTTACGTTAAAAACGATTAGGGAATCACGAAATATTTAGTCAATAACAGGAATGTCGGCAAACGGTGCTGCTATGCCCATGTCCGACCGGCGATAATAATTATGTTGGCATGTCGTTGATATTTAGACCGACTTTCAAATTGCACATACGATCTATGGATACGCATGGGAAATCGTATTTACTAAATAATATATATTTTTTACTCTACTTTGGAAATAATGTACACATTTACGTTATATG
>OZ023205.1:89911794-89923886 GCA_963995525.1 Escarpia spicata
GTAATGTCATCTGTTGGAACTACAGCATTTTCCTCTAGCCTTGATTAACCAAGCCCCGTGATGTGGCGCCACTATTTGTCGTACAAAAAATCATACATTTGTAATCATACATTTTTGTGAGTCTTAAGGCTTAACTTAAGGTGCAGGTGAGGGTTTCTCGATCTGAGCCGAACCAAATGCTGTAGTCCCACCGCCGTAACTTTAGCTTCTCCACTGTCTCTGCTCGACTGGTGACATCGGATGATTGGGGGGGGGGGGGTGAAGGGGAGTATGGGGCGGAGGGGGGGGGGGTGCTGTTGAAAATGTTTCGTCATTGCACAGCCGTAATTTCACCGTCTTCTCGCTGTCTCTTGCGCTGCCTCCTATAACTCGTCTCAACTGCTGGAATGGGAAGACGGGCGGGGGAGGTCTGTTGATTTTTTTTGCCGCTACGCCATGTCGCTGTATCTTCACTTCAACTTTTCTTCAGTTTCTCCGCTTGCTTGTCTGGCTCAACTGTGACATCAGAAGATGGGGGTTGCTATTGAAATTGTTCACCGCCGCGTCAGCATAATTTCTGCTTATTTAACAAGATTGCCACGCAGATGATTAACTCTAGATGGCAGATGGACAAGGAAGCCTTTTGGCTTATCGAGAGTTCAACCCTTTTTTATTTACAAGTATCCCGCCCTTCTGAGGTGTGTGTCGATTTTAGTTTTTACATATTCATGGCATGTCATGGAGCTGGGGTGTTGTGCTTGGCAGTAGCTCCCACGACAGCTGTCTTCAATTTCAATTCAAGGAAAGTTTTTCATATTTCTCAGGTGCGTGTATAGAGGTACATACATTACTTCGGACGTTTACATTTTACTTGAAAATGATTACTGGTGCCGGACTGTTATAGTTTTTAATCGACATTCGTCTACGCTTGCCTTGAGAACCGGTTACAAACTTGTCAAGCAGAACGCTTTGGTCTATTCTTGGATAACACCGGACCACGGACAACTTTTGTGCAATCGCCGATGATACTCAGTGTCGCAAGACGCACTTCAGCATGCGTGTGTGTCAACATCAGTGGTGCGTTATTCTAGGACACATTTGTTGTCAACTGCCGCCCATGCGACCAGGTATATCAGATCTCCGGTGACCTGCTGTGTGAATCTTCTCTTTCACCAACTGTGCATCTCCAAGCGTTCGACTACGAAACGTAAACACCGTGGCGGTCGTAAAGTCGCAAAACAGATCGGGACAATAATTCACTACGCAAGAGTACCGACGTTGCCACAACCAAGCCGAAATGTACCAAATTTCATAACTATACCATTATATTAACAGGTACAGCGCGATCAAGGCGTACGAGTATGCTACGTTAACGCACAATCGTGTCGGAACAAAACACTCGCCATCGCGGATCATATACTTGAAAACCATCTCGATATGATGACGATATGCGAAACGTGGTTGAAGCCTTCGAGCGACGCCAATGTGATTACATACATTGTACCATATGCATATTCCATCAAGCACACGCCGAAATCGTCTTACACAAATACCGTTACCGATGCCGATGCGTTTCGATCCTTTGAACACCTACGTCATCCACGAGAATCGTTGTTATTTACCGACCCCCGCCATCAGTGAAAAATGGCTTGTCAACAACTGTGTTTTTTTAAGAATGGGACCGTTTGATCGACCAGTATGCCATAAAACCTGGACCTCTGATTATCATGGAACATTTGAACTTTCATATTGACAACGCTGCAAATGTTGACGCACGGCGACTGACCAATTCTGTGAATGCCACAGGGATGGTGTTGCATGTTCGCGGGCCAACCCACAGGAAAGGACACACTTTGGATGTACTCATGACCCGCAGCAAGGACGAACACCTTGTTCGAAAAGTTACCGTTACGGATATGAGCCTTTCTGACCACTTTGTGGTGAGTTTCAACATAGACTTTGTTCAACATCGCACTCTTTTGATGAAAATCAAATATTGCAAGTTACGCAACAATAATGTAGTTTCTTTTCGACAAGACATTCCACTGTTCTGTTCGGATGATCTTGACATGCTGAACGTATAAGAACTGGTTGATCAATACGATCATAATGCAGGTCAGCTTAGTTTATTCGCACGCGTCCGTTGTTCTAGATAAATACAAGACTGGCTGCATCTCGCCATCAAGAAGGCTGGACTAAATCCAGAATCAATGCAGAATTATCGACCTGTATCGAAACTGACATTTCTTTCTAAAGTAATCGAGCGCGTTGTAGCAAAACAGCTGAACGTCCATATGCAAGGGAACAACTTGCACGACCAGTTTCAATCGGCATATCGACAAGATCACTCAACTGAAACGGCTCTGCTTAAAGTTCACAATGACAGTCTGTCTGCAGTAGACCGTGGCTGTGTTGTTGTGTTGGTTATGCTTGACTTGACCGCCGCTTTCGACACCATAGTCCACGGAATTCTATTGAGCAGACTCACTCACATATTCCGTGCCACTGGCGCTGCGCTTGAGTGGTTCAGATCTTACTTGTCCGGTCGGCATCAAGTCGTTCGTATTGGAAGTGTCAAATCCTCCCCAACTGCTGTGCCGTTTGGTGTACCGCAAGGCATCGTACTCGGGCCATTGCTGATCACTGCATATATCACACCACTTGGCGACGTCGTCGAGACATCTGGCTTGGATTATCACATATATGCCGACGACACGCAACTTTATGTTTCGTTTTGTCCTGGTGGAGATGGCCAACTTGAACTCAATGGATCGTTTGTGCTGTTGCCTAGAAGAAATTGGCGAATGGTCTCGGACCAATTTACTGAAATTAAATGATCAGAAGACAGATGTCATGGTGTTTGGTACTAAACAGAAATTGTCACTACTAAAGGAGATTCGTATTTTTGACTCGACTTTGACTTCGTCTTCAAGTGCGAGCAACCTGGGCGCTCTATGTTGTTCAATCCCTCAACATGACTAACCACATAAGTACCATTTGCCGAACAGCGTATATGCACTTCCACAACATCAGTCGTATGAGGCAATACCTCACAACATATGCGACTAAACCACTTGTGCTCGCTTTCGTCATATCTAGATTGGACTACAGGAACGCGTTACTCGCTGGACTACCACGAAACCACATTCACAAACACCAGCGAATCCAAAAAATGGCAGCCAGAATCATCACGTCTAAAAGAACTACACTGGCTGCCAATCAAATGCCGAATGTTATGTATGTCTGTCTCTCTTCTACTCCACCATTCTCCATCCCTCTCTCTCTTTCCCCTCTCTCCTCTCCTCTCCCTCTCCCCCTCGGTCTCACTCCACCACTGTCTCTCTTCCTCCCTATGCCTCCCTCTTCCTCTCTCTCCCTCGCTCTCCCTCTCTCTCCATCGCTCTCCTTCTCTCTCTCTCCCTCCATCGCTCTTCCTCTCTCTCTCTGCCTCGCTCTCCCTCTCTCCTTGTCTCCTTTCTCTGTGTCACTCTCTTCCCCTCTCCCTGTCTCTATGGCTGATGTCTGTCTTGAGAGACTGTCATCTACTGTTCCTTATTGTGACTACTCAACTGATGTTTATTTGCTTGTTGTAGAAAGTACGGCTGACTGCTCCAAGTGTTTTATGGCAAACGTGTGTGACAATGACTCTTGACTTGACTCCAAAATGGCCACTGTTCGGAGTAATGTTGTGCAATAACTCGAGAACCAAAAATGATAGAATCATAAATGAGACCACTTTTAGGCGTTTTCCGCAACAACTGTTTTTTTCTCCAGTTGTTACGGAGAACCAATTAAGATGTATTCAGTCTAGGAGTTGTTTGTTTTAAATGTCATGCTTTGCATCTAGCTATTGATGTCTCTAATGCACCGTTCCATAGACTCGTGATTACTGTCCATAGAATTGGCATTAAAACTACAGTACGCCTGATGGTCATCAGCATACACATGCCCCAGCTTACCTTGCTGATCAATGATATGAAAAATAGGGCTAAGATACTTTGTGAATTCCACAGGACCGAGGCATGATTCTTGCGGTACTCCCTGATCAAGTTTAAACTGGTCAGACACAGTACCATCAATAATAATTGATTTAATTTGAAGATAAGACGAAAACCAATTTAGAGCTGTGCCTGATACAGGAAAAGAAGAATTCACAATAATCAACAAAATCTTATGGTCCCAAGTATGAAAAGTCAACAACAAGTAAATTAAAACCAGTTGTGTTCTGTTGGTCCATGTTTAAAAGAATGTCAGACTGGACCTTAACAAGTGCAGTTTCAGTAGAATGTCAAGGTGACAAGGAAATCCACATTCTGAATGAAAGCAAAGTTGGTCTACAACAGCCCGTTCTGATAATTTAGAGATATACTGGTGATTCGACACAGGGCGCAGACATGGGGTCAAATGCAAATGCATTTGCATTTAAATGCATTTAAATGCAACTGATCCAGTGTTCGCATTTGCATTTGAAAATTTGGAGCCAAACTATTTGCATTTAAATACATTTTAAAAGTATTTGAAAAATCAAATACTTTTCAAATACTTATAGCATTTAATTATGTCAATGAAAACTGTTATCACATCTGTACTTAATTAAATTGTTGCGTGGTCTAGGTAGTTGATACAGGTCACTCATGTTACTTAAGTGATCACCGAGGCATGACATTCACTGAGAGACAAATGGCCTTCCGATGGCTCTTTTATTGGCTGACCAACTGCAGCATTTGCATGCTTTGATCATTAACTACTTGGGTCATTATCAGATGGATGATCAGTGTATCTATCAGTTGGCCTTTGGCAGGGTCAGGTTAGCAAGCATTTAATTAAGAGTGGGTGGCTTATTCTAATTTTATTGGAAGACAGTGCATCAATGGGCACAGGAAATGGAAAACAGGATTAACCTGTCACAGGAGAAAATTTAATTTTGCATTTGACATAAACAAAATGTATTTGCATTTGAAATGTCAAAAGTATTTGCATTTGCATTTAAATACTTTTCAATGTATCTGACCACATGTCTGACTGTCTGTCAGGGCGATAGTTTGTTGGAATAGGATCCAGTCCTGCTTTTTTAAGCAGTGGCTCTACAAGTGCAGTCTTCCATTCATGTGGGAATTCCCCAGCAGCAATGGAGCAATTGATGATGTGTGTAAGGAATGGCACCAATGCATCAATATACTATTTGACCAGTTTGGTTGGCATGGGGTCCAGAACATAGCTGGTTGTCTTAGAACTCATAACCAACTTGTGCACATCATCATCAGAGACTGCAGCAAATGTATATAAATTATCACACACACACTTTCTCTGGTTTCTGATGATTTGACGGGAGGTTTTGCTAGGCAACATATCACGTGCTGGATTGGTTAATTGCAGCGTGTTCGGCCAGTATTGCCAAAGGGTTGACATTGGTTGTTATGTAGCGAATATAACATAGTATAATGTTCTTCACTTGTTGTGCTCATTATGTTATTATATAGGATTTGTCTAAATTTGATTTGTATTGTATGTATTGTAATGAGTTACAATAAATTTGATTTGATTTGGTTATGCTTCAGGAGGCGTGCCTAACCTGGATGGCATGACATTTGGTCAGCACGAGAAGATGCTAGAGGGTTGTGTCAGCAACCTGTATATCCAGGGCAAGGGACCCCTGGACCTCACCACTGACGCTGTCGGGGTATGTCGTGGCGCCCTGACACCCCTAATTACTGCGGCCATCCAGTTGCTACAGTGTTCTTGTTTCTTTAAGTTTGGGGGCCAGTGTTACAGACAGTGTTACATTTGTTAAACAAAGTGTGTTATTTTGTCAGCTTTATTAGTTTTATTAACATAAATGTAACCGATTAAAATTATATATCTCGGCTGATTGATACTTGATTTGAAACTTATTAACAGAATAAGAACTGGTTGATATTTCAACCAAAAGCACAGTTTTGTTGTCATCTTGCTGAAAAGTGTCTGATAAAAAGATCTATTATATGACTGATGAAATTATTAAGTATTGGAAATCGTGACAAGTGGCAAACAAAATGTCATGAAAGTGGATGCCTATGCACTGCTGGAAGGGATATGTTAGAGGATTGGTTGGTTGGTTCTGCTTGGCCTGATGCTGTAATAAGACAAGCTGAAGAGTAGATATTGACTTAGGCATCAGAGCCAAGTCAACCCAAGAGAAACGTTCAATGTATTTTCAATGTTGCCAACAGAATCTAGACACTATAAACTTGTGTGTAGCTACAATGATACAACATGTCTAGATCAGGTCTATGCGAAACAGGAGGTTAACTAATGTCAGAGTGAAATGTACCATTAGCCTGTAAATGTGAATTCTTTGTAATTTTGCTTAATGTGTACACATTTTCTAGCAGTAAAATGTCGTCCCTGAATGGTGAAGGGCAAATTCATAAAGAAATGTTAATATGATGGCGAGATAAGGTAATTATGTGCAATCATATCACTAGATCATGCCAACAGAAGTGATGGTCTGATGCAAAGTATTTATTGAGCGCAAATGCCAAATTTGAAAAAAATACTAATTGAATATTTTTCCACACAGAAACAGAAACAGAGTTGTAGGGGAAAGAAATATTGTGATGTATTTGATTAGAATGTGCAACATTTCACATATCCCGTGCCTGCTTTTGTAGTTTTGTAGAGTTGGATGAACCATGTGTGGTTTAACGATATATATGTTCAAAATACAGCATTGTTGCCTTATATTTTAAATGCCAGTACGTTATAATGAACATGTAAAAAACCCATTAAAGAAACGTTAGGTTTTCGTTGTAAATTATTTAAAGATTTATTAACATGCTCGTCTAGCTGTGGATATCTGACCTGGTGAATACTAGATGCTAATTAGTTCCAAGATGAACACAGTTTATGGTGTGTAGATCTACATTTAGCTGGGTCACTCGATTCAAGTATGTATACTATCAATAGTAACTTGTGTATTATTTATTTATATATTAAGAAACAATGTTTCCTCAAGAAGAGCATTATTTTGTTATTCCCTAACTTGAAATTGTTTGAAACATTTGACATTCAGTAACACTATCTCTTAAAACTTGTATTTAAAATAAATCTCAAGGTGGCAATAACCCCACAGATGTCACTGGCCACGTATTCTTGAATATAATACACCTTTATGGTAAACACATCAAGAACTGGCATTATGTTAATTAAGCAAAATGCAAGTTGATTTGTACTTAAATCTAAAGAAGTGAAAACAAAAAGACAAGTCACTCATTACCTCTGTTCATGGATTAAATAAAAGAGAATTGCCTGTTTTAATACACATGTTTGTCTAAAAATATTGTTGTCATACCAATTGCTAATGCCTAATATTATACAGCATATGTGTACATGATTATAGATGTGTCAATATATTTTTTACAAAACTGTTAACTTGTTATGACAAGTGTTCATGTGATAGTGAAACCCTGATAATCTAAAAACCATAACATCAGTACATAATATACCTGGTTAATTTTTTTTTAATCCATAATTTGCTATGCTATTTCCAATAGTTGTTTAAGTGGAATTAACGTAATTTAGGTGGAGTTATTGTAAACGGCTGAAATTACTGAATGAATAAATGTGTGTGTGCACAACCAGTAATGTATGACTGAACAACAGCAGGGATCGAACCTGCCACACACAACACTGAAACACTGTTGTCACAAACAACACAGTCCAACAGTTTTTAAACAAACAAATGACATAGTATGTCTGCATTTACAACACAATACTCTAATAGCATTCAGTCACAAATATACTGTTTACATTGTTCCAAAAGTCATATAGTACATACACGTATCAGCAATTTCATAAACGAGTGTTAAATGTTTCACAAAAGAAATAATATCGTATGTTTGTATAATTTGACAGAAAAATAATACAATATATACTTGTTACGAATCTTTCTGAACAAACCTATAAACCCACTTTTTAAGTGTTAGGTTCCCAAGTGGATATATCCCAAGTAATCCCCTTGGGCAACACGATGAATCCACATGAATCCTTGTGAGGAAATTTAGTGTGACGATAGACACGTCACCAAAAGTGTGTTTGCAGTGTGCCGAGTGTATTTGCAGAACACTATCAATTGCTTTACTACATGTACCATTATATTTATTAAATATTCACAAACATTAA
This sequence comes from Escarpia spicata, assembly GCA_963995525.1. Taxonomy (NCBI): domain Eukaryota; kingdom Metazoa; phylum Annelida; class Polychaeta; order Sabellida; family Siboglinidae; genus Escarpia; species Escarpia spicata. The sequence goes on from OZ023205.1 coordinate 89,919,934, forward strand.
CATGAAATATACACTTGAAAGTGGATACATCTATAACACTATTATATTCGTAGCATAGCTGTATCGATTTGTTATTTACACATAAAATACAAGTTTTGTAAAACTAATAAAATAACAAATCGATACAGCTATGCTGTAAATATCACATTTTCAAATTGGCAGGAGGTAATCAGTCTAATACCACAAGGATCAGTGAGTGGCCTTCTTCTTTTTGTAATATTCAAAAATGATTTACCTGATGTTATAAAGGTCTGTCATATTTTATTGTTTGCGGATAATCTGATGCTTTTTAGTCCTATTTATACCGAAGAGTACCGCACAAAACTACAATAAGATCTTATCTCCGTCGAACGCTGAACAGATACATCACTTTTGAAAATGTTATCCACATAAATGTATCCATATGAGAATTGGATCATTATTCAGAAGGAATAAAGCCTATTCATTGGGATACAACCAGACAACACTTACAAGTACGGACAATGTGAAAGTTATTCAAGTCACTTTCGATCAATCGCTTGCTTTTGAAGCATATATGTCAGAACAAAAATAATAAAGCCAATTAGATGATGGGGATAATCCGACGTACTTTCGTTCACATGGATAAAAAGTGGTTTTCTTTAAGTCCATTCTTAATTAAATATATTACAGCTCTTGAAAATGGTCGGCGCAGAGTAACCAAATTAATTCCTGGTTTCAAAGACCTTGAATAGAAACAACGTTTACAGAGACTGAAATTACCAACTCTATCATACGTTCACCACACGGGAGATATGGTGGAAATGTATGATAAGTTAAGAGGGAAATATGATCTAGCAGTCTTATCCAATGTTGTTGCTTTGGGAGCCAACGAAGCACATACGAAAAGGTACCACTTAAATATTTAAAGAAAGATGCCGATTAAATATTAGAAATAACTCATTTATATACAAACGCACAGACGTCTCCCACAGTCTGTGGTTGAGGTTTCACCGATGCAGTCGTTTGACACAAAATATATAAGTTATACCAAAACAACCCTATGGAAACTGAATACACTGCCCCACTCCTATCTTAGACTGTTCCAGACTCAGACGCATGCACACAATCCGAGCATATATCAAAAGCTAGAGTCGGCACGTAAGAGGCAGATGCAATAACCCCTAGTCAAGCCAGAAGAGGACCTGGAAGAACCTGTAAGATGATATGCACTTTACTTTTGAGGTCTTGAAAATGGCCCAGCAACATTGAAGTTAATTTTTGAAAAACAAAAAGAGAGAATCCGGAAGTGGGAGACACTGGAGCCGTTACTGCCTATGATACAGAGCTAACTGTACCAATGATCGGCTCGGGACATCTCATCGGGAGCTCCTTACAACCCTACTCTGGAGAGTAGTGTCACAATCCGGATCTCTCACAGTTGACCCACTCCCTGTGGTAGCACTCTGCAAGGGAGGGTATATATCGGCCCCTAAGCCATCCCGGCGTTCCCATAACCGGTGTGGTCATCCATGCCACGTGATATAACCCTATATATTGAGCGCGTCAAGCTGCAATTAACATAGACATTTTACCTGCCTTATATAACCAGCCAAACACAGGCAGCCGGAATTGTGGTGTGTGAACTTCAACATTAATTAAACTTGCATATCTACACTTGTTAAAGTTATTTATTCGTTAGAATGGTATTAAAACTTCGGCCATATGTTATGTTATATGATATGATGCAGTAAACGTGTGTATATGTGGCATAAATAATATTACTAATCTATTATAAGTATTCTGATGTATGCAATTTCATCGATAGTATTCGTTGACGACGATAGGGGGTGAATCCAATATGGCCGCACACAGTACAGTGGGGAAAATTCCAGAAATCAAATCATATTTATTGTCTATGTATTATACCAACAACTGTTGTTCAAGTATAATACACAGTGCGGTATTAATGGTGAATTAATAACGAAGAGAGATGGTGTTCGAACTTGTGTTTACTCCTCCGTGGTGCATAGCATTAAACAATGTTTACCTCGTGCATTAATTTTGTTTGCCTTAAATAACGATACATTTGTTTCTAGTTCTTTGATCACTGCCAAATAATATAACTATAACCAGCCAAGCACAAGCGTGTGTGTATTTGCATTACGATTGGCAAGATGTTCTATGAACACATTACGCCAGTGCGTATGTACGTGTATGTCAACATATGTGTCTACATTATGGTACAAAAGTTAAGCTTAAACACAATAACCATGTTCATTTCTTGCGCGCTCGTGCTTGCCGCCGTGAATAGACTGTCAACAATAACCAATTTTCTTGTTGTACCCAAAGGCAATATGTTGAACAGACTACAACTTCTTGACGTTCTAAACAAATGAAATCCCTACCTTCCTTCCCGCTTGAAGCCATCTTGCAATGGCTATCCCTTCACGCTGTCTTTTCCGGCATTTGTTTTCATATCCTATAGTGTGTTCCACTGTTGAAATCACCTGTTAAACGAAGCACCATATCGAGCGTCAAACGAATATTGTTTGTTACATACATATAATGTGCGCTGGAACCACGCAAGTCAACCATCCACCAGTCAAGTCGGTGTTGTACTGAAACCCGTCGTGTGATCTATATTTCAACCACTGTTTTCCTATTGGTCGTTTTACGCTTACCAGATACACGTTTACAACAACTGTCAGGTGAAACTCGACAGAGGTAGTCATACTAAATTCAAACTAAAGTCAAATAATTAAATCCTCTTGGCATGTGATTAGGAAAGAACCATTGTTGGGCTCGCACGTAATGCCTATAATGTTCACCGGTAGGTGAATCAATGCTTTGTCTCTGAGGTAATGCACCATGACATTGCTTGTGGATGAAGCACAGTTGGCATGCCTATATGAATAGTCTCGTCATTCGTATTAAATGTGCAACGATCCATGACCGTATCCAATTACTGAGTGAATGTGAGAGAGAGAGAGAACGAGAGAGAGAACGAGAGAGAGAACGAGAGAGAGAACGAGAGAGAGAACGAGAGAGAGAGAGAGAGAGAGAGAGAGAGAGAGAGAGAGAGAGAGAGAGAGAGAGAGAGAGAGAGAGAGAGAGAGAGAGAGAGAGAGAGAGAAGAGAGAGAGAGAGAGAGAGAGAGAGAGAGAGAGAGAGAGAGAGAGAGAGAGAGAGAGAGAGAGAGAGAGAGAGAGAGGAGAGAGAGAGAGAGAGAGAGAGAGAGAGAGAGAGAGAGAGAGAGAGAGAGAGAGAGAGAGAGAGAGAGAGAGAGAGAGAGAGAGAGAGAGAGAGAGAGAGAGAGAGAGAGAGAGAGAGAGAGAGAGAGAGAGAGAGAGAGAGAGAGAGAGAGAGAGAGAGAGAGAGAGAGAGAGAGAGAGAGAGAGAGAGAGAAAGAGATAGTGAGTGAGAGGAGAAAGCTGGCGAGAGGTACGTCGAGAAATAGAGGATGGAATTGGGGATTTAAAATGAGACAGACAGACTGAAGAAACATGGAAAGCGACGGAGAAGAGAAGGATGGAGCGGTAAAGTGGGGAAAGAGACGGAAAGGCGAGGAAGAGGAGGATGGATAGGTAGAGTGGAGAGAGAGACGGAAACGGAGAGGAGGGGAGCGGACTGGAGGAACGAGAAAGAAAGACAGAGATAGAGAGAGAGACAATGAGAGAGAGAGAGAACGAGAGAGAGGGAGAGAGGGAGAGAGAGAGAGAGATAACGAGAGAGACAGAGAGAAAGAGAGAGAAAGAGAGAAAAAAAGAGAGAAAGTGAGAGAGAGACAACGAGAGAGAGAGAACGACAGAGAGAGACAACGAGATCGAGAGAGAGAGAGTGAGAGAGAGAGAACGACTGAGAGAGAACGAGAGAGAGATAAGAGAGAGAGAGAGAGAGAGAGAGAGAGAGAGAGAGAAGAGAGAGAGAGAGAACGAGAGAGAAAGGAGAGAGAGAGAGAGATAGAGAGTACGAGAGAACGAGAGAGAGAGAGA